>OZ024709.1:22623226-23223226 GCA_964016945.1 Microplitis deprimator | reverse complement strand
AAAAAAATTATTATTACTATTCATATATTTATATATTGACACTTTTCAAAGTGTAATTAATAATAAATTTACATAATTCCTCATTTAATTTCCCGGGAACAAAAAAAATTTCTATCAAGTAGTAACTGTAAATTTTCGTCAGCCTCAGATGATTAAAAGCTTTGCAGTTTTATCTGACGACGTGAAGAACAGTCAGTACTCTACCGATAACTTATCATCGACATTTAAAAAATTCTTCTTTCTTCTATGATACAAATAAATAAATCATCTCCCAAAATCAATCAGTCAAATTTTTCCAATAATTATTTTCCATGTCAGCCACCAATTACTCAATTAACCTGTAAAAAAAAATTGACTTCATCTTAATTCCGAAAATCACAGTAGGAAAAATTTCCAATATTAAAAAAAAATAATTGTCAATTTTAATTACTTCCAGATTGCTAAGGAGCTCAATGAAAAAATCTAGTGGGTATTGAAAAATGTAAAATAAAAAAATAATTTCTCAAGACAAATGTATACCAATAGACGAGGAAATCAATGCTGAGATGAATCACTCAACACAATAATTATCAGAGCAATTACAGTCAATCGAGTGTGCACATTATCATATCTCCTCAATCTCTCACTCCAATTCATCTGTAAGTAAGAGACTATAACTACTACATGTGTGCAGTTGTATCAACAATGAGGAATATCGATTGCCCATCGACATTCTCTCTCTCCCCCTTCTACATACGTGTGCATCACAAGCAATAATACGGGATCGCGATATGATTCTTCCGCCAATTCGCATTGTGTCGATCGCCACTACCCCACACACTACAAATAATGCAACAAAAAACTCCAATAGGCATAAAGACTCGGCATTCATTTGCAATTATATCCAATCTAGTATCAATAAAAAATTTTTTTCTTCCTTATCATTACCGCTATTATAACCATCATCAATATCAATATCAATATCAGTATCAGTTTCACATGATGACAATTCATGAACACACAATGGCGTAAAAGCGCAATGATAAATACAATATATGCCTGATTTTATCATTTACCATCGATCATCGGTAATAAAAAGCATTGTGTCTAATATACGTGCTGTTGAACAAGTGAAAAGTAAAGACAGATTGTAAGTTATGTATAGTCCCTAGGTAAGCATTAGGACAAGAGATAAAGTAAGTGGGCAAGAAATCCTCTAGCGCTTCCTGCTTCCTCCTGGATTCCCCTCAGCGCCTCAGCTTCCACCCTTGGAGTCCTGCCTAAATGAAAAAAAAACCAACAAAAAAATAGGAAAATAAAAAGAAAAAGAAGTAAGTAGAGGCAAAGACTAAAAACGTGTGTAGAAGTATAAAAGAAACGTGTAGTTGGAGTCGACTCTCGAATATCGAGCGGGCCCTGGTACCACAGGGTTTGTCTAAGTGCTTCATAACGCAAGCGCGTCGCAATCTCGTTCACTGACTATATACTTTTTTATTTTGCACAGGCGACCTTTTTCCATCCCGCTCATAGTCGTGTGGATTTACAACGGCCTGGATCATGCGCACCCGTTATTAATATATCTCTTGCTCTAACTCACACGTCACTGGTATTGTACCATCCAAGTAAAACAAAGAGAGAGTTACTGAGGAGGAAAGACGGACATTGCCGGTGGAGAAGAAGGTGTAGGAGGAGGCGAAGGTAGAGGGGCTGGTGGTAGCGGTGGTAGAGGATGATTATGATGTGGATGAGGAGATTGGGGTGTAAGAGACGACCGACCACCGACACTCGACAGGGGGCGCAAAAGGAACACAGGACTAAAGCTACGGGAGTGAGAATGGTAACCGTAACAGCGCGGAGAACGGGAACAACTGCGGGTGGTATGTTCCAGTGTGCAGCGGGCGGGCATCGCGGCGGCGACGCCGTTCTGCTGCTCCTGTAGATGGTGTCAATATACCAGTCGGCGTGTCGAACGTGACATTAAGCTTTTCGTTCGTTCGTTCGTTCGTTCGTTCGTTCGTTCGTTCACCATCATCATCATCATCATCATCATAAATATAATAACGGGGAGTTACCCCATTATCTTTACCTCAACTCTGCTGCATTAATACATAATTAAAAAGTTTAAACGGCTAAACGTTTATTGTCATTATTATTATCATCTCTGTTAATTTACTGGCAAGTATTTTAATTCGAGTTAATTGAATTAGCAGAGTCAGTAAATAAATTTAAAAAAAAACCGCCTGTTCTTGAGTGTCTCAGTCTAGTGTTGTACGAAAGAACCAGTGCCGCGCCTATTAGCACCAGAAGAGGAGGATGCGAGCGCGAGTCGACATGAGTCTCGGGCCGCCGTGACACAGCTCGAATTACTTGCTGGATAACTTATACATACATATATATTTATATATATAAAAGTGCATCTTCGACACAGTGCATCTGTGTGTGGGTGAGTGCGGTGAGTGTGTGGGTGATTGTGTGCTCTAGTGAAGATGCTGTGGCATCAGTGTAAATAATGATAATAATATATATTGATTAAGTATAATCATAAGTAGTATTATAGATAAAGCGAATTACGAGTGGGTGTAATGGTGATGTCGTGACTAGTCGGGTGTCGTAAAAAGAAGAGCACCTTGGTGTGCAAAATCACGAGGAGAGTGATATGAAAAGCACGATGAAGGGGTGCCGAGTTTCCCTGGCGCGGAGGACGATGGTGACTCTGTTGGTGCTGATATTAGCGTCAACGTCGTCCACGCGGGCCCACCGTCCTGTGCCCAATAATAATCCAGCGTTACTTCCCAGCTCGGCCTCGCCCGCAGCAACACTACTCGGCTATGGGCCAAACGCCACCAACATCAGCAGCACACTTAATGGGCACATCAACACTGACGTAGACAGTAACCGTGAAACACTCGACGGCTACAATGCAACGCTACACCATCGACATCACTACGTCACGCCGCACATTGCTGACACTGACAATACGACAGTTGTAGAAAAAACACCTCTATTTCCCACAGACTTGTTCACATTCGAGCAACGACGACGTGGTGCGGTGATACTACACGTACTGGGTGTTGTTTATATGTTTGTAGCTCTTGCGATCGTCTGCGACGAATTTTTTGTACCATCACTGGACGTTATTATTGAAAAATTTGAAATTGCTGACGATGTCGCGGGCGCGACATTTATGGCAGCCGGTGGTTCTGCACCAGAACTATTCACCTCCGTGATAGGTGTCTTCGTTTCCTTTGACGATGTCGGTATTGGCACCATCGTCGGATCCGCGGTATTTAATATATTATTTGTTATCGGCATGTGTGCCATATTTTCAAAAACAGTACTCTCACTAACGTGGTGGCCGCTCTTCCGCGATTGCACTTTTTACAGTGTCAGCTTGATAACACTAATATATTTCTTTCGTGACAACTTTATACATTGGTACGAGGCATTAGTACTGTTCAGCTTCTACCTGGCCTACGTTGGGTTCATGAAATTTAATCGACCAATGGAGAAGCTGGTCAAGAGGATATTGTACAGAAATAAAGTAACCCGAGTCAGGTCGACTGACCAGCTGATGCCATCGGTGAGTCCAGAACCCCGGAGCCTCCTTCCTTTTTTAGTACTACCTCAAATATGTATCATTACTTCCGCTTGCTTCGTACTATACTCGTTTTCATCGAGCTCATGACTATCTCACCCGTTGCTTAATTATCTATTAAGTAGTCCATATATCGACCCGCTTAACCTACACCACGTCAACTTTTCTGGGCTTTATATATTGTTTTTAATTATAAATATATAAAAAAAAAGTATATACATATATATTTATGATAATAATGATTGTGAAAGGAAGTGGAATGTAGAAAAAAAAAATGAGAATGAAAAAAAAGGACGCGTAGGGAAGTAGAAGAAGGAAGTGGAGGAGGAAAGGGGTGAGAAGGAAATGCTGATACAAGCGTCTGAATACTCTATTCTGAATGTTGACTGGACCGAAAGGTGGACAGTTGCTGATACCAGCATTTGTTCTTCCCACGTCTTTCCTGCTGACTACACACAGCTGACATTGTCATAAAGAGTTTGCTTTCGAAAATCATCAGCCAACGTTACATCATTGTCTCAAGAAAATTTCTCCTCACGTATTATTTTATTTTTATGAATATATATATTTATAAATTTTTTCCCCATCGTCCTTCACTCAACGTCATCCTTCACTCCCTCATACATATATTTATACCTCGATTCTTTTTTTATCTTACGACTGATGTTATTTTGAAAAATAACCTTTTGAGGGCGTGAACCCACGGGAAGTTGGCAAATTCATATCCAGATTAATAGCTGAGTGAAACAAGCATGAGATAATGCTATTGGGGAGCTTCCGAGCGTTAAAATACGTCACAACAGAGGCCTCTGGCTTTACTGAAGGACGAAAAAAAAAAGTTTTAAAAAGCTGGAAATTTTTTTTTACATACATCCAGTTTCTACCCCACGAAAAATTTTAACCCAGAAAAGATGACACAATTTGCATTTCTATACATTATTATACTCACAAATATACTATAAATATATCTGTAACTTTTTTTTCTATTTTTACTCGTTAGTCAAACAGTGGACACATAAAATATACATTGACACGATGACAAAAATATTTGAATAAAAAAGTTGATGCAAATAAATTAGATAATTAAAACTCTACTACTACTACTACTACTACTACTACTACTACTACTACTCCAATTATTATTACTACTACTGGCGTATATCCATCAAAGCTTGTTTCAGTTTATTCGTTAGACATTGAATAGATTAATCTATATTTTGAATATTCAACTTGTTATTTGTGCTTTACCGTCAGCACACAATACTTGAACGCTTCGCTGATCAATACCTTAAACTTTTACCGAAGCTCACCATACACACGCTGACGTAGTTTTAGATACATTGAATGCACGTTATAATAAACTGTCAAGCTCATGCTTACTCACAGCATATTTTAAATCTTCTCCATTATTTATCTGAGTCTGCTTAAATTTAACTTTATTATTATTTATGTTAAAACTCTAAAAACGCATAAACCAGAATAAAAATTTTCTGCAAACAATGTCCTTAATTTGCTAACAAGTCTCCCAAGTAAATATTGGGACTTAATAGTAACTGGGTATTTCTTGCTTGCAGCACCAGAGCGCTGCCCAGGCATTGGTGAGTCGCATGTGTATCTTCCATTTTCTCTTATCAGTATACGTTTTTTATTTTATTTTTTTATTTATTTATTCTTACAGCTATTTTTTTCACTATCATATTTCATACACACTACAGTATCAATACACCCGATCGCAACAAATAAATATTTTACCTCCACATACATCCACACACACACATATGTATAGAAAATAATTTTAAATTACTTTCATGAGTAAATAAAAATAAAATAGTAATCGACAATCGATTTACCTATGAAAATATATAATAATATGAAAATATATTACGTCAGACTTAAATAATGCATGTGCTACTTAACACACTGTAAAAAAATCGGGAGTGAATTTGGAGTGATTACGAATTTTTTTAAAATCCGGATTCACTTCGTCGGAGTTGCGGAGTTTTTACAAAAAAGCAAGTTCGTCTTTACAGCAGAGTAATTTCAGAGTAATCTGGATTTTATTTAAAGCCGCATTCTGATTCGGAGTTTAATATTAAAATAAACTTCCCTTCCGCTCCGCATTCACTCCGGATTTAATCCGCGTTTACTCCAAAAATTTTTTACAGTACAAGTACTTCTAACACTAATTAAATTTTTTCCATATACTTTTATTTCTTATGTACATGATTTTAAAATAACTTTTTTATTTTAAATATAAAGTTTCTAATTAAGCTTAATTGCCATCATTCTGAAATTCAAAAAACGCATTTACAAAATTAATCTTCAGAGACAATAACTGAAATGCTCGTGCAAGATCGCTTTATGCTTTAAAACCAAGAGAGAATCGATAGTCAGTGCAAAGCGGCAACGTATATATATATGTGTGTATATGTATAAATATATAAATGTATACATATATTTGATATACCGAGTCTTGAAGGCAGCTGACCGACTTCTCGGCACTCACTGCAATTAACCCTCGCAAAGTAACCACCTCGAGAAGTTTCCATTGTGTATGACCATAGTCAGGTTTCCATCATCCTCAGAGTATTATAATCAAAAAACATCTATTCTCATACTCATTTCATTCTCTATACACATTATTATTCTTAATATTCATTTTATTTAACATTATTTTTTATTCAAATCCATTTTTATCACTCTCTCGTTCTCATTCCCACTTTTTAAAACTCATCGCATTAACAATAAACGTTTAATTAACCGTGTATATTTAATTAACGTGCTTTCTCTTCATTTATTATTATAATTATGCAATTCTGAAAATAAAATTGTCTTTTATGATCATCATATTTATTCATTATTATCACTGCTATTTTAATTATTTCATTATTATTATTATATATACATATATATCGCGGTACTAATTTCGAAAGGACATATTTTTCTAGCCCATCTGGTTTCGAGAGCTTCCTAAAACCAAAAGGGCTTACAATTTTGGTTTATTACCAGTCGTTTTGGGCACTTATTTTAAAGCTAAAAATTAAAAAAAAAAATCTTAAGTCAATAGGGCATATAATTAAAATTAAACGCCCTTTCGGATTTACAAATTTTTTTTTCAATTTTTAACTTAAAATTGATCTACAAAACCATTGGTAATAACAAGAAAAAATTATGACCTTATTGGGTCGAAAAATTTAATCTGATTTTAGTATAACTAGACTATATTAGGACTAGTTGATCTGTTTTTGAATTTCTGCGAAAATTTTAAGCTGTTTTTGATCTAAAGACAATAAAAAACAGACTAAAAAATAAATAATAGTCTAATTTTGAGAATAGAGGCGGATTTTGATCTACAGACGACCAAAACTAAACTAAAAAATATTAAAAATAGTCTAAATAAGGAATAGTACGGGCAAAATTCCATTAAATTTTCCATGTTAATTGAATACAAAGAAAAAGTCAAATTAAATAGAAATAAAATTTGTATTTTATTTAAAACAGATGAAATTTTTCGACCTGGGTTTCAGTTTTAGGAAACTCCTAGACCAAAAGATCGTTTAAAAATATGTCCTTTTAAAATTACTAACACAATATATATACATATATAGTGCGATAATAAATTATCCAATTAATAATCTAAGGCATAATTAGATGATTATAAATAAAGATATGAGTGTATAATATATCGCTCATTAAATATCACCAATAATTTGATAATTAATTATATGTGGGCATTAATTATCGATAGATAAATTAAGCCTAGTTTCTAGCTAGACTACACACATTATATATAAATATGATGATGGGACAATTTATTTTGACAATAAAATATAAAAAGGCAAAATAAATATTTAAATGAGTAAATTGTCTTGATAGTCATAAATAAAATAAAATAGCATGAATAATAAATAATAAATAGAGAAGTTTAATAAATAATACAAAAGCATTGTTTTAAATTATTAACGAGATAATGTGGGTGTGTGTGTGTGTGTGTGGGTGGGGGTGGGGTGTGTGTGTTTGTGTTGTTCCAGCAGCATCCAAATGCAACGAATAGCAGTGAAACGAGTGTGGGTGGGACATCAGGTGCCTGTGGCAGCAGTGGTGCTGCGATAAATGCCGATGCTGGATGCAGCAGCAGTCGTGGAGGCAGCAGCAGTGGCCAAGGCTGCGAGCAGTCATCATCTCATCCAGGTGCTCGACACTCATCACGCGAGAGTCACGCCAAGTTTAGGCACGGCCTATTACAACTAATGATCCACACAATTGATCCGCTCCACGACGGTCAGTCTCGCGCCGGTATAACTTCAACACTCTCTCACTCTCGCCTGCCTGCTTGCTAGCACGCTGCCCATTATTTATAAATACCATAATTAAACCCCGTAACAAACAACCATTTTACCCGTTGACCAGCTAAACGATTTAACAGTTAATTCACCACTAACCATTTAATTTTTATTCATTATTTCCCCTAGATCAATTGTTCCGCAACGATTGCCAGACTAAGCAATTTTTTTTCCTCAAAAATTTTATTTTTTTTTTTTTTTTCTTTCAATGCACGACCCTAGTGAGGACGATAGAGTTCTTTTTCAAGAGCCAGTTGATAGTCCAGTTGAACTTGAGACAATATAAAGGCATAATTATGCTCCACGTGAGCTACACAATGCTCGGTGGCGTGTGTGTCAACTGGAAACTCGTGAGCTCTCGAGTGAAGGTGAGAATGTCATTGTTGGAGAAAAAAAGAGTAACGTACATGAAAAAAAAAAAAAAAAAAAAAAAAAAAAAAAAAAAAGAAAAATAGGGAAAAGGTTAAAAAAAAAACTAAAGAAGTAAAAGAAGTGAGGCAGCAAGGGGTAGGTGGTGGAAGGGCCGAGGAGATGTCGTAGGCATTGAAGGTTAATTCTGCTTTCGATAATGTAGGCCGAAAGCTTTTGCTTTTGCAACAGCCACGAAATGCCCTTACCTATGTATATACATATATAGTAAACTCGGGCTGTGTGTTTTGAGTGTATCCCCCAAGTACGTACCTAGTCGCGAGTAGAGCGAGTGTATCGAGACCCTGACCTACAAACCGCTCTATCGATCGTAACTACCGACTGTACATTTCGCAAGCTCGAGGTTATACCTTCTTATCTTTTTCCGAAAATTTTTCTCCAATTATCTTTTTTATTTAAACATCTACTCTACTTTTTATTGTTATTATTATTACAATCAATACAAATATAAATAAGTTTGAATTATTTAAATTGAATGAATATCGCTTCAGCACTTTACTAATTTGACGTTTAAAAGTTTTCATAAAATATATCTAACGGATGTTAAAAATAATAAAAAGCTTAAAATGAAAAACTAGAGATGAAAAGATAAAAAGTCGAGAGAATTGAAAGTGTCTGACAATAGCTTAGGAATGGATGCTACAGACACACTTATGATCTGGAAAGCTCTTACGATTTGGAGCAAAATGAGCGCAGGAACACTGAGAACGTCGGGCGACATTCCAACTAGGCGATGCAGAAGGAATTCACGGAATATCGGGTCACCTCTTTACCCTCCTTGCCACCTTTCACCTCTCCCGAGTGGTAATGTGTCGCCTCTGGCTGGCTCGGTCGCTGCCACCACCACCGTCTCCACCGACGTTGTTTGTTCTCCTCATTTCGGCTGACTCAGGAGCCCTCCAGATATCCTGCCATACGGATAAAGACACTCCACTTTACAGCGTTCCATTGATAATTCAAATCAATTGACCTGATATTAAAAAATAAAAGAATTCATTGGTATAAAGACTTTTGTACCCGCGGCGAATACAGTTGCTGACACTGACGTCTCACTCTATTCATTTCCTCACCACATTTTTAACGTACCTCGGAAATCCCCAGGGCACTCGAAACTCTTTTCTGTCATAGTTCAAGTGTCTATTAAAATTTAAAACATAAAACTCATCCCGATTCTCCATCCATCCAGAACTTTATGGACGAGTAGTTTATTGTATTTTCAAGTAGTGCTAAACTAATTGGAAACTACTTGCCCGCTCCTGCCATTAAGTGTGCAGTGGACATTCCAGTAGCCGGTGCCCCGGAACTATCATCTCGTAACACCACCAGCATTTCCACAATAGCATCGACATCGCGCCACTCAGCATTAAACACCTCAAAGGTCTAAGCAATCAACGTCAAGTAGTTTATAGCAATACACATATATATATACATATATACAAATTCTTACACACAGCAACGAGGTTAGTAGTCGTAATAAAAGCGTGCTGCAAGTAAAGCTCCACGGGTCGATACTTTGATCGCGTTGCCAGCGCCCGCCCGCGCTCGTTCGCTTCACTCGGGCGACCTTAGCCTCCTTTGCCCATTTTGCCGGCTGGTTATTCGATCCTACGGGACACACTCACACCCTCTCTCAATTTATCTCTCCCTCTATCTTTCTGTCTAACCATTCCTCTATCTCGCACAGCCACAGTGAAAAAGATAGATCGTTTTTCGATACTCGCGGTGAACTCGGTAAAAAAAAGCCCAAACATCAACTGCCTCCGGTGGACCTGTTCGAAAAGTGCTCTCTGGAAATCACTGAATCAGAAATCCCGAGTCCGATACTAGTAGATAGTTATTATAGCATAATAGTTGTAGTTTGCGGCAACAAACTATAGAGTACATTATTATTTTTATTTATTAATTTTTTGAATTAAAATTTTTTTTTATTTAATAGCCCGAGTCCTTAGAGTTTTATTTAATATTAAATGATGCTTAATGATGTATTTAATAGTTCAAGATTAATGGGCACATTTAAGAGAGTCCAAGTCTTGTGAATAATTAAAGACAACTCAAGATGTTTGCTCGAGAATACTCTCACGTGTAATTACATCTAGTAAGGATTTATTTAGAATTTTAGGGGCTGCTTTGAATGCCGCTTAAAAGCAAAACAGATTTATTTTATTTAAAAATACTCATTCGTTTTGCCTGGGTAATAATACTTTTTTTAAAATTAATTTTACTGTAACGTATTTAGCTGCTTGTTAAAGTAATCAAGTGCAGCATAAACAAGAGCATGTGCACAGCTAAGAGTAAGACTTTGAAAATGTTTTGCTGTCACGATAGACGTGTCAGTTACACTTGTTACTGCTTGTTGACTAGCCGTTAAACTAAAAAGTAAAAAGTATACTTCTTACTGACACAAGTTTTTGGACATACAGGCAAAGTGGACGAGAAGGCAACGCAGTTGCACGCAATAGCCTCATTAAAAGTCCTGTTGGACGCAACTAAACCTCAGAATGGAGCTGCGACGTCAACTTCTGCCCAATACTCAGGTGTCTCCAAAGAGACGGCACTTCAGCTTCAGCAGGGGTCGCAAGGTACTACAACAACAACCACCACGACAACAACTGCTGGCACCACTGCCGGTATCCAGGAACTTCCTAATGGCGGAATAGCTGCTGGTATTGATGCTGGTCTTGAATCGGTTCGTATTAATCATTATCATCATCATCATCATCATTATTATGACAGCCTAATATAAAAAACATTTTTTATATTACTAATACCCTAATAAATTTATAAACATATTTCAGGGTGAAGAAGATGAACCACCAGAAGCTCTAGACATGACGTGGCCCACTAGCCCAAAAAAGAGACTAACTTATATTCTAGTTGCGCCTATTTTATTTCCTCTCTGGCTTACTCTGCCCGACACGCGAACTCCGAGAGGTAAAACACGATCTAATAAATTTCAGTATTATTATTAATCAATATTTAATAATAAAGTAAAAATAAAAAATAATACTTTTATTCAGGAAAAAAATTCTTCGCGGTGACATTCATCGGATCGATTATCTGGATAGCAGCATACTCGTACCTGATGGTCTGGTGGGCAAACGTAACCGGGGACACAATATTAATACCGCCTGAAGTAATGGGTCTTACATTCCTGGCAGCAGGGACCAGTATTCCTGATCTTATAACCAGCGTAATAGTTGCACGTAAGGGTTTTGGTGACATGGCAGTATCTAGCTCCGTCGGCAGTAATATATTCGACGTGACAGTTGGGCAAGTGTTAATTTTATTAATTATTTATCCAGTTCTTCCAGTCGCGACAATAATAATTACACTGTAAAAAATTAGCGGAGTAAATTCAGAGTAGAAGACTTTTTTTTTAATCTCCTCGGAGTAAAATTCACTCCTAAAAAGAGTTCATTTTTAAATTGAAACTCTGTAACTCTGAGTGATGGAGTGGATTTGGATTGGATTAAAATCCGTAATCACTCCGAGTTCACTCCCAATTTTTCACAGTATGATAACAATAATAATAATAATTATTATTATTATTGTTATTAAAATAGCTAGATAAATATTTAACGTTTAGTATTTGTGATAATCCTGATAATACCAACGGCGATAGTGTATTATAATAACGATGATGATAATGACAAAGATGAGAGCATGATACAAATAATGAGATAATAATTATTAAATTAATGTCCCTTAACAGGCTTCCGGTCCCGTGGCTTCTGTACGGTTTGATTTATGGCAAACCGGTGGAGGTTAATTCCGTCGGGATGGTCTGCAGTATCGCCATACTATTCTGCATGTTGCTGTTTGTAATAATGAGCATCGCTTGTTTCAAATGGCGAATGAATCGCGGTCTCGGATTCACAATGTTCCTGCTCTACTTTGTTTTTGTAACCGTATCGCTTATGTTCGAGTACGAGATTCTCGTGTGTCCTGTTTAGGAACTGCTTAAACCGAGCGACCCATGCATCAACGACAAATACAATAATCATGATGTTTATATTTATATAAATATTAATAATTATAATAACAATAATAGTAGCGACGTTATTACGAGGAAAGGAAGAAGAAGAAGAAAAATAATAAGATTACAGCAATTTGCTGACTCACCGACTGATCAGTAGACGACAATTACACCTTAAATGCAAACGCACTTGTCCACCAGAGCCATCATCGATTTGTTATTAAATGAGGTCTGTAAATATGTATAAAACCTTGGAAACTGTCCTTGTCATAGTCTTTTTATCTAGTATAAATCGCCACTTAACTGTATAACAACGTCAGTATAAAGTATATACATAAATATTGTTATTTTATTAAACTATATTTTTAAAAAACCTAAAGATATAGTAATAAAATATTTTATTTACGTTTATTTGATCAAGACACTCGTTGGCTATTTTAAGAACTTGATAACAGAGCTTCGCACGCCTACCTCGTTGCCCGCGAGGTTATTATAGTTGATAGGATTAAATTTTTCGCAATTTTGTATTACGTAATAATATAATATATATAAATAAATAAATAAATATAAAGAAAAATAAATAATAAATCGATTAGACGATAATTCGGAGGAACTTAGTAATAGAAATAGTCTACGGCGATGAAGCAATCGGGTTCTCTTAAAGTGTCTAATTAATTACTTTAAATATATTTATTTATTACCATTCATTTATTTTAATTATCACCGTCTCTTTTCAATTAATTACATTCGTTTCAAAGAGTTATAGTAGCGTTCAGTTACTGAGTAACTCATTTGCTCGTTGCATAAAAAAAAAAAATGTTAATCTATACCATGGCGTTTAAATAATATTTTTAAGTACTGGAAAAAATGTCAGATTATTAAGCGCCTAATTGCGGCCTAGTTTATAAAATTGACATTAAATTGAATTCGAGTTCATTTCAAAAACTAATTAAAAAATATATCAAGTCCAAGTGGAGACGTTTTTAAATTTAATATCTCATTTAATTTCACTCTATAAATTATTTATAATTAATCAAATTGTTATATATTTTATTTATTTAAATATATGATGAGAATGTGTCTTAAAAAATATATATATTATATACTGACGTTATTATAAATACTGAGCGCATTAATTTAAGATATTTTTTTTTATATATTTATATATGTATTTATATATGTATATAAATATATATGAAAAACAATTAAATGTAAAACTATGTTGAATATTTAATGTTAGTAGTGGAGGAATATTGATAGAGCGATTGCAAATATCATGTATTTATATATATATATATACATATATATATGAGTAAAATGATATGAGAGGTTGAAGATCGTGATCATACGATAGATTTGGGTGTACAGAGAAAATTGTAATGTCGGTGGGTTCTCGAAATAAAATTCGTACTGTAATAAAGAGCGATCGATTTAGCGGTATTGAGTTTTAGGTTTTGTTATTTTTATTTTTTATTCTTATATTTATTTAACGTTTTTTTTCACCACATAACACGCTTGTAAATCGATCGCTGGAATATGGAGTACGATGGCGGTAACGTTACTCGGTACGGTAGTTATCTAGGTGTAAAATAAAAAAAATAAAATATTTAAAAACAATATAAATAAATAAATGAAAATAATTATAAAAGTGAACATTAATATAATAATAATATATATAAAAATTAGTTTATTATGCACAATACGATCTTCCCGAAGTATATCGATCCGCGAATAATAAATGGCGACGCCCCATTGCGAAATTAGAGCTTAGTAAATAGATGAAATTTAAGTAAATATTTAAAATAAATATACCGTGACAGATTTATTTATTATTATTTTTTTTTTGTTTCATTTTATTGTATTTGATTCAATTGACAAATATAATAAATAATTAAAAAAATGTTTAATAAATAAAAAAATAAATAAACAGTGATGTGATTACAGCTCACACAGCCTGCGTGTTTTACATCGCGTGACCTTTTTACTTTCACTCCTTACTGTATTAATAATAAACCCTCCGTGATTCTCAAGCTCATTTTATCATGATAATAATCTGATTTTAAAAATTATTACTTTTTTAATTATTAAATTCAATGTCAATTTAAATTATTATTACCAAGTTCCCCATTAATTTATATATATATTATGTTTACATATATACATATATATAATTTTAAACTATTATATTAAAGAGTGAGTTGTAATTACAGTTCTCGTTTAATTTTGACAAAATAATTATAAATTTACTTGGCAAAAAAAAAAAAATTTAAAAAAAAAACCGCGTAAAAATTTTTCCCGATTGATTATTAAATTTTTTTTCGATACATTAATTATTATAAATATATAAAATAAGTTTTGGCCTGTCAATTTGAAGGATTTAACAACTTGGTAAAGCAATCTAGCATATTTAAAAAATAATGAAAAAAAATAAATAAAAAAAAACTGCTGATCGCTGAATCAAGTTAAGGGTGAGCTGAAAAAATAATAAAATGTTATAATTGAAATATAACAGTTATAAATACATATACATATATATTTAAAGAACAAACAAATAGATATATATGTATATATTTGTCGTACTATAAATGACAAGGCATGAACGCACATATCAGAGAAAGAGACGTTTAAATTTAGATACTATATAAATATATATATTATTATTATTATGAATTAATTAGTAACGGTATTAGACTAGAAAATTCACTCGTGTAATAAGATCTAGATCGTTAAAGTTTTTAAGATTACGAAAATAACATTATAAATATATATATAATAATATATAAATATAAATAATTTATCAAGCGACACAGTGACGTTGCTGATATTTATTATTATTATTATAATTATAGAGACAAATTATTAATCGATAGGTAGGTCAATATAATTATTAAATTTTTCCATGTATCGTATTAATAATTAATATTAAAAAATTAAAGACAGGATTTAACGATACTAAATTATTATTATCATATTTATGTTTATTTAAATTGCATATAGAATTCACCCCGTCCACCGGCCTTTTTATAGAAGATTAAATACATCACAATTGACAAATATATATATATATAGATATATATGTGACCCAAAAAAACTGACTAAGGTTGAAAAATTTTGGACTTCTGTGAATTTATTAAATTTCCTTGAAAACTTTCAATAATTGAAAAATTTTCAGAGGTCAGTCAAAAATTTTTTAAATATAGAAAGTGAATTATTTTTTTTTTCTTATGACAAATTCCAGTAGAAAAATAAATGATTTATGAAAAATTAAATTTTGAAATTATAAATTCTGAAAAATTTCGAGCGACCACTAAATATAAATATTGAGGCTTCGACCCGAAAAACAATGAAATTAAACAATTTATTTTAAAATTAAATAATTCCTTAAATGGAGCAAGACCTTGACAATATATTTATAACCCATTGTTCTTATATCGCGTATTCTAGTTTTGATCACAATTAAGTAAGATGATATTAAAAAAAAAAAAGTCTAAAGCTTTAATGTTAATATTTAAAGGTCACGGAAATATTGACTACTCAAAAACTTTAAGTTTTTAAGCGATCTCAAAAAATTCATATTCTCAAGTAACGATATTCAAATAATTTATTTTTCATACAAGTAAATTTTTTTGAGCGCGAAAAAATTTGAAATAAAAAAATGGATTTTTAATAATTTTGATATTTTTAAAATTGACTTTTGAAAAATTTTCACTTGCGCTGATTTTTAGAGGTTTTAAAAAACAAAATTTTTTATTTTCTATTACAGAAATGAAAAAAAAAGTCAATTTTTTTGAGCCCCGACATACATATATATATACATATATTGATTAATAAGATTATGAGTTAATACCTTAGTAAAAATAAAATTGTCATGTCTTGAAAACCTGATAATTTTTTAATTTAAAACTGAAAAAAAATAAATTACACGAACCAACGAAATAAAAGTAAAACTATAAAAGTTAAACTAAATATAGAGAGATTGTAGAAGTTTATATTTTTTTCAAATTATTTGTAAAATTAATTTATAAAAAAAATTTGGACCATTTAACTATGTATGTTTTATCGGTAACTAAAATTAGAAGAAGATTTTTTAATGAATTGAATCTCTCAGCTGTTTTTTCCAAGATAGAACGGATTAAATAAAACAAAAAGTAAATTCTTTGTGAGATATTTCCCAATCAACGACCACTTCGTATCCTGTGGATAATTATTATAAATTTAACGAGAAAAGTTTTATTATTATTAATTAAAAACATCCTATATGTTCGAAATGATAAAACCGGAACTGCGAGACAGATTAGGTAAATAAATTATAAAATAAACATAAAATAGAAATTAAATCATAAATATATTAATTATGCAACAAAACGCAATCTAAAAATTTTAATTAACAAAATTTTTAAGGCGATCGCTTTCGGAGTCAGTATCGAATTAGTGATGGAAGCAATAATCGCCTTCTGTGCCGATTATTTTTAAATTTATTATTTACACAGAAAAAATGAATTTTTTGGCGCGAAAAATTTTTACTCGCCCAAAAAAATTTTTATTTACCCCAAGAAATTTTTGCATTAGAAATTGAAAACTCAAATTTTCTTGGGGTGAAAATAAATTTTCTTGCATCGATAAATTTTTTCTAGTCCTCAGAAAATTTTAGTCTGCAATTTAAATGAAAAATATTTTTCGCGCCAAAAAATCCTGTACTTCTGTGGATTATTTTCAAATACGTGATTAATATATCTATACATATGTATATAGATTGTCACAACTAATCAAGACTGGTCTTTGATTACTCGACTTTGGCATCGTCGATAAATAGATAAGCGGAATATGGATAGAAAATTTTTAATTAATTAACCAAAAAAAAATTCATTACATTTTTTTTTTATATCGTAACAAGTATTAAAACTCGTGCTGCCCTTGTATTTCCGCAGTCATTTTTTAACACGGCTGTTAATTTATCTGTTACATAGTTTTTATTAATTATTATCATTATTAATAATAATAAATCCGTTAATTGAATTTAAAAAAAAAATTAGATGTTTCAAAAAATAAAAATAATTAAAAAACGACTGATATCGTTTTCAATGAAATATTTGTACAAAAAAATAATAATTTCAATAATTATAATTCTTATAATTAATTTAATTATTATGTATTAATTATATTAATGAACAATAAGAGTGATGCAATTCGAAATTAGTAACTGTATGTATATGTACTTTTTTTATCGCATTTATTCACAGCCGTAATTAAATCAACGGTACATTACTGATAGCGCTGTTAAATTTTATTATGAAAATAAAAAAAAAATATAGAAAAAAAAAGTGCAGCAGGAGGAACAAAAAATGGGAACTAAAATTAACGTTACTTAAATTTGATTATGACTAAAATTAATTAAATAGTTCGCGTAATTCATGATACTGACCCCACTGCGATTAACTGCGCGATCGCAGTTTGAAAAAAAAATATATATATATAAATAAATAAACATAAAGAGTAAAAAAAAAAAAAAATTTAACATTTATTATATCCTTATATACAAAATTTTTACGGCATATACGAATACGATATAGAGCAGAAAATTTTAAATACATGCGTAGGTTAATCGTTGTTGTCTACCATAGTATATATAAATATATATATATACATAAATATATGTTAATATTTATTTATATATTAGTTAATATAAATAATTGACAATTTATAAAAAATAGTGTACTGTTTAATTTTAAAATGACTTAGAACGCTAACGATTGCGAGGGAGAGAGAGAATGCGGATGAACGTACGCTCATAAATAATAATAATAATAAATAATAATAATAATAAATAAATAAAAATATTAGTTTTAAAATAATGATAAATAACTAAATAAATAATTTAAATTACACAACACACATGTGAGCCGTGCAAAAAAAATATATATATGAATATATATTAAATTTATTATTAGTTACATTTATTGTGAAACCCGTGAAAAAATCGATTAGATTTACGTAGATCTAAATAGATCCCCAGATCTATCGTAGACACACTTTTTTATGTATCATTGGATCTATATAGATCTAAAAATGTATGAAAAAGTGTGTCTACGTAGACTTGAGAAGATCTATATCGATCTATGTAGATCTAATAATACATAAAAAAGTATCTACGCAGATCTAAGTACAGTCGAACTCCATTAACTCGGGCAATTAATCTACGGAGGAGCAGAAATTTCTTGGGATTCCCGAGTTAACGGATGCCCCTTCTCTATTAAAAAGTAAACTACGGCGCATGCGCTCTTACTTCCACATTAATGATGCAGATATAAATACACACACATACTAATGTATAGCATCGGGTGGGAGATGACAGCTCGTAGCAGGGGTAAAAATTGAGGGGAAGTTCCGAGATAATAGAGTTCGACTGTAGATCTAAGATCTACGTAGATCTGATCAATTTTTTGACAGGTTAATTTATTAATTGTTAATTAAATTAAAATTTGTTTATCTAAATGTACACAATATATATCCACATATACATATACATTTATGTTGTACTGTACATATCGGTATGTGTATATATGTTTATACATATCTATTATAATTATCTATTAATTAATTAATTATTGTACTTAACTTGAAGGAATGAAGTAGAAAAAAATGGAACTTGACTATAATTAATGACAACTCAGATGTAAATCGATAAGAATGATAATTGTTGACAAAGAAAAAATATAAATGTGTGTTGTAAGTATTGCGAATTGTTAAAAAAAAAAAAAAAAATAAAAAAAAAATATAAAAACATATCCTGTGTAAAGGACATGTGTTAATGGAGTTAAATAATATTTATTATTATATAAATTATGTGGCCGTGTTATGTTTAATAAATCTTTTTGAGCGCGGTTCCTCATGTTAAATGTTGAATTATAAATAATGACAAAAAAAATAAATAAAGAAAAATAATTAATAAATTATCTACCAAGTCCGTTAACTTATTTGGTCTGTTGCTAAATTCTTTGATATTTATTACCAATTATAAATTGTCTATCATATCATACACATGTACGCATTTTTAAAATAAATTAATTAATTGATATTCATAATTGAATATGTTAATTGTAAAAGTATAATTGCCAGTTGATAATAAGAGTAATTAAAGTATAACGATGAAAAATTTCGTAGACGAAATTATGCGCCTTGCTTTTAGTGTTTGACTGAGCGGTGAAATCACGATTGTGCTAATGTATACTATTGGATTTTTTAAAATTGGCGGTAAATATGTTAAATAAATATATATATATATATATATATATATGTTTATTAATTGATATTAAAAAAAAAAATTGACAATTTTGTCGTTTACTTAAGTATGTATTGAATTTATGAAAATTATATAATTTATATTATACATTTGTAGAAAAACTATTTATCGGCTCTGCTTAAAAAAATTAAATAAGTTCTGATTTGCACTTATAAAATTTTTGTAAGAATTCTGGCTCTGTTTTAATAATTTTTTATTTATTTTCATGAAAATAATTTTATAGGAATGAATAAAATTTTATTATAATAGTAAATTACACACCGAGGGAAGAAAATAGGAAATTACTGCCCACATGTGTAATTGCCGGTGGCAAATACGCATATTGAAATATCCTATTTTTCTGCATGGTGTGTATCCGATTTTTCACCAGATCTACACCTGAAATTTTAAATTCCCGCCCTGTTTAGAGGGAAGAAAATCGTTCTTATAAGAAAGCAAATGATAAAAATTAGCGCATGCGCCATTCTTTTTAACAAACAGAAGTTATAGTAAATTACACACCGAGGGAGGAAAATAGGACATTACAGCCAGCAGATCTACAGCTGAAAGTTTCAATTTTTTCTCTGTAGAAGGAATTGCGCATACGCTAATTGTCATCATTTATTTTTTTATAAGAACGACTTCTTCCCTCTAAATAGGGTGGGAATTTAAAATACTAGGTGCAAATCTGGTGAAAAATCGCATGCAGACCACGGAGAAAAAGAGGACGTTCCGATCTGCGTGTTTGCCGCGCAATCATACACGAGGGTCGTAATGTCCTATTTTCCTTCCTAGTTGTGTAATGGACCATTAAAATTTTTAAAAATAAAATTAAATTCTATCTTTTTTCGCTCTAAATTTAAAATCGTAAGTGAACTTATTGAATTGATTAAACAGTTATCGATAAAAAAATAAAATGTCAAATCTCTCGACTCTACAATGTTGAAAGCTATTTTCAGATGGCGGTTATAAATTAAAGCAGCTTATTATATATTTACACATTTTAAAAATAAATTTCTTCCTATAGTTGCTTTACACTAATTCTAACCAAATATATTTAATTCGATCGATCACTTTCATAAATCATTACCGGTGGCACTAAATCGCTCACTATAAAATACTGGGAAATTTAAAAATTGAATTTAAATATAAGGACAATAGAAATATTTAAAACTGATGATCGCTAAAAGTTATCGATTTGAATTTGAAAAAATAAAAATAAAATAAACTATCACATTTATCAATTGCTAAATACTTCGCTTCCATTTTCTCTTTTCATGACACTATTCAACTATCATATTTCTAAAAATTAAAAGAAGAAAACTAATAACGCTCTTTATTATTAAAAAAAATATAATACAGTCTTCTCGCTTTATCAATTACCTGACATTAGCGTCAATGAGTGAATACGTGCGTCAATAAATTATTTAAAATAATTAATAAAAAAAGAAAAAATGTACGAGAAAAGCTACTGGACTAGTTCATACCTCGATCTAAACATACAATAAAATACCAGTTGTCAATAAATATATACTTATAATTTGTTATAAATTATAAACTATATATTTATATTTGTTTAGTTTTTGTTTATCTAAAATTTTATATTAAAGTTGATGGTTGATTATTATAAATTATAAAGATAATAGATACGGATATTTATTGTACTGAATTATCTTGTAAACTTTTAAACCTTTTATCAAATTAATTTTATTTTAAAAATACTAAATGCCTCAATTAACATCCGGCAAGTAATTATTTATGAGATATATTTATTATCGTTGACAGATATATCAATTCGTACCAAGTACTGCTAATGATATCGAGTGATTGTTCGTAGAGATCGAATTAATCCACGCAAACTAATTATTTATTTATTTTAAAATATGATAATTAATAATTATTATTATTATTTTAATGGAGCGAAAGCAGGAGGCCAGTCGGACCATCAAAATGTTTCCTTCCTCCTTCCTGATTATCGATCTTTACTTTCTCTCCAGCAGCCTAACAAAATAATAATAATAATAATAATAATAATAATAATAATAATAATAATAATAATAATAATAATAATAATAATAAAAATGAATTAAATAAATATTTGAAAAAGAAAACATAAATAAAATAAAAATAAAATTAAACATATTGTAATCTATTGTAGATTGTTGTAGATAAATTATACGGTTTGACCGTAAATTGTTACTTTTTGTCGACAATATAAAATACACAGAGATATAAGTAACTATTTAAAAGGTATTATTTATTTACAAGTATTACCATTCATTTTAAACTTAAATTACACTTGCAATTACATTTAATTATTATATTTTATTACTTAATTAATTATCAATAAGATCGTAATTTATTACGATAATTTTAAATACTAGTAATTAATTTTTTTTAATTCATTAATTAAAAATAAATTTTTCATAAAGAAATTTTTAATTGCCCAGTCTGGTACTGGATGGAAATCGGTAATTAGTGAATAATTAATTACATACATCCAACGACATCAATTATTTCAGATTTTACTTCTTCATTTTTAGGCATCAGCGCGGCTGGAATAGTCAGAGTCTGTAACATTTAAATAAAAATTAATTAGTCTATTATTTTTTAATTTAAAAATATTTATCGCGTCAATTAATTACTTTTCCAGGCGCTAGAGCCTCGTACTGATGACGCAGTGACTGGAGTTCGTAATTGCAAGTAGCGAGAGCTCCTTGTAATTCAAAGTGCAGAATAATGTCGCTCCTCAGTTCATTGAATTGTTGGCAAATCTCTTCAGTAGGCGGGGGATTCAAATCCATCTTCAGTTCATTCAGCATCGTTTCGATTACTTTTATCTTCTTCTGACCCAAACTACTGGGCAGCTTCAGTCTCTGGCCGCGTAAACTGACTCCGCTATTTTTGAAATCCGGGAATTTAATTCCCGCAGACTCGACCACTTGGAGCTTTTGCGTGTAGGCAGCATCGGACTTATTGGGCCTGTTTCTGGCTGTCGTCGTCGTCTTTTTCGATGCCTGTTTCCGTTCATTCTTACGCGGATCTGCTTGATGGTCGGCGGCGGTGATCAATTTCTGCAGGTCCTGTGTCTTGCGATCTCGTTCTTTTTTTCTCTGCTCTATTTTTCTCAGCTCCGTCAGCAGAGTTTGCTCTTCACCGACCAGCTCCGGCGTGCGTTCGAACAATTTTTTCAGTTGTTCTTTACGTCGCTTCTCATGGTCGGCATCAAATACGTAAATTTTATCTGAGTAAGATTTAGATTTAGTCAGCGCTCCGCAAACCTGATAATACCTTTCCTTTAAATCTTCGACAGTTCTAGGAGGAAATTTACTCCTGTCCCACCTGTCTTGGATGACAATGAACCTTAAGTCAAACCTGCGGCATAAATCAAACAAATGATCTGTCTCTGCGCGGGTCCATCCGTTGACAGCCAAGTGCTGGTTGTATTCCGTGTTGCTGTAACTTGGAACAGGAATTTTTTTATTGAATTTTGCGAATGGATACTCTTTGGTATTGTCGGCAACGCGTCTCCAGTGATGAAATACAGCACCGTCAGTACGAGCTGGGTTTGTAAATGGTGTCCATTTCCACGGGCGCACTTTTTTCATACCAAGTTTGGCCCGCGCTTGCTTGTACCCTTTCCCAGTGTCAGTGGGGTAAATTGGTGGCACGTCAGTATTGTCTTTGCACAATAATGCAAATACCTCACGATGCATCCCCTCAGGACGTTTAGGAACTTTGTAATCATATTTTTTAACTGTTTTTTTATTACCAAATATCGACTCACGTGTCAATTCTCCGGCTGCTGGACTTTCAATGTCCAAAATGTCACGGACGTCTGCCATTTTATTTATTTATTACACATTTATTTATTTATAAATAGTAGCCACTCTTCAAGTAAACACTTGATATTTTTTTAGGTTAGAGTTTTGATATGTTTTTTTTTGGAGTTTGAATTTTTCCCGCGTGGCACGCTAAAATCGGTCGGACAAATACGCGGTATTATTTAAAAATTCAAACATGTGTCATAGTCAACTCAGTATATAATTACAATTATTTTTAATAAATTTTATAATAATAACTAATAAATTTTTAATTCAAATTTTTAAATTGCAATAACAATTTATAATATTGGGTGCATTCGGAAATGCTGTAGCTCTAGCCAAGCGTTGGTATATAGCGAGAGCTAGAGCTAGATCATTGCCGAATGCACCCTAATTAATATAATTATTGACACAAATAATTTTTAATAAAATCACTAAATTTCAATTTTTAAATTTCGCGCCAAGTTGCCGCTACTGCGCGTCGCTGTATTCGGCGTTCAAATTTTTGCTGGAGTGGGGGCTTCGATGAATTGCAAATCGATTTCTTTGTATCAACTGGCGGTTCGATAGCGTCAGTCAGTATCATAGAAAATGGCAGTAGTAGTCCAGATTCTTCTTTACGTTTGAATTGAAACAGAGTATTGCAGTTAGGTCGTGTAATTATCCATAAAATTTGTTGCTCATAGTTATTGTTTAACTAAAATGTGCAGTGTTTGTAAAATTTAAATTGTGCAGTGTCTGTGGTGTCGTTAAGTGTTGAGTGTTCAGTGGCAGTGTAGAGTGTTGCTGATGGCTGCTGCTAATAACTATCTAGTTCCTGAGCAAAATCATCTGGCATCGCCTGGTGGGAAATAGCAGTTAAGTGACGTTTTTTTAGCTGCAATACACTTGGAGCAATTTAATTCAAATCTCCAAGTGTATTAGGACACCCTTCTGCACATTATTTCCCCACCAAGGTTTGTTCAAACACTCAAGTGTTTTTTTTTTAAGATTTTAAAGATTTTTCTGTCATATTCTGCCGCCATTTTATTTTGACATACGATTTTAATTTTTTCTCGTTTCTAATAATTTATTTTTCAAATATTTAAATTTACCGCGCAAGTAATGATAATAATTAATAAATTATTAATAAGAATAAAAAATTTCAAGTATATCTTTTAGTCTGGGTGCTTTCGGAAATGCTCTAGCTCTAGCTCTAGTCAAGTGTTGCCATAAATTTAAATATTCCCGCGCAAAAAAATCAGTGATGACGTCTCATTTAAATATTTTCTCAGCAGGTGTCGCCCTCTAGTGTCATTTTTCAAATTATTATTAAAAATTTATTATCTCTAGAGGACTTTGGCCTCAATATTTTTTTTTTTAACTTCTGGTTTATCTTAATGTCAAATAAAACATAAATTTTCATCAATAATTCATTTCCATCGCTCATAATTTATTGTTCAGTGAAAAAATACATCCGTGGTTCTTCCAGCAAAAAAAATTGTTTTATTAATTTACAAAATGTTCGCTAATTGTTTAAAAAGTGCAAGACATCCCAAAGTAAGTAAATATTTTTATATAATCATAAAAAAAAATTAATTTACGTGTTTAAGTATAATAAATAATATTTTCTATACTTGATAAGTATTTAGTTTTAATTAAATGAATAAATTGTTGACATATGTTGAAACCTGTCTTTCAGTTTGGATCTTTAGCACGTCTGGAGTCAACACTGGTGATAGCAGAGCACAATAATGAAACACTGGCACCAATAACACAGGCAGCACTTAGTGCGGCCAAGAAAATCGGTGGTGATGTAACTGTACTGATTGCTGGAACAAAGTGTGGACCAGCTGCTGGCGCATTATGTAAAGCCAATGGCATAAACAAAGTACTTGTAGCTGAGAGCGATGCTTTCAAAGGATTTACACCAGAGTCTATGACGCCTCTGATTCTAGCGACCCACAAACAATTCAATTTTAGTCACATACTGGCTGGTGCCAGTGCATTTGGTAAAGCTTTACTACCACGGGTCAGTTTTTGTTATTTTTCATATTATTATTATCAGATATATTTAAACAATCCAGTAGATTCTGATAAAATCAGAAAAATGCATAACCTGTGGGTCAACCCCTGAACTCCTCGCTGTTTTCTAGCTCAGAAAGCTTGGAAATGTTAATGTTGGTAAACTTTTGAGCTCTTCGAGTTCAAAAAACGGGTGGACCAAAAGAATATACATTTTTTTTTTAGTGAAAGAGATTAATTTTGAGACTTAGATTTGATCAAACTTAGAAATAAATCAATCGAGTGATTTACGAGTCATGCAACAAAAACTTTGAGGATTTTTTTTTATTTTTCGTATAACTTGTAAACTACGTGACCGTTCGACTTCATAATCTAGTCAGTTCTGTCTTGGGTATCGTCTCAGGACCTGAAAACGTCGAGATCTGATGAAAAATCGATTTTATAAAATCAGACCGAAGCCAATAACTTCCCTTTTTTTTTAAATTTAAAATTTTCAGAGCGGGAAGCTAAAAAAAATTTATTAGAAAATAATATCGTAAATTCGTCACTTGTTTGAATAAATAAGAGAATTTTTATAAAAATTTCAATTAACTTTAAAAATTTTTTAATTTTTTTCTTGTAAACTTTTGTATGAATTCTTCTATAGAACTTTTATTGGCTCTTAAATTTATAAGAGAAAAGTAAAATCTATTTCTGGTAACAATTCAGTCAAAAAAAATTTTATCAGATCTTATAAATACGAATCAGAATTTACTGGATTGTCTAAACAGAAAACTAAAATCTAGTATCCAATATCCAATTTCTAATAACTTATTTCCATACATGTATGAAAAAACATGTATATATATATATATGTGTAATAATTTTTATCAAAGCATAACGTATATGTAATCGATTAAAAAAAAAAAATAAAATGTAGATCGCAGCAAAACTCGACGTATCCCCAGTGAGCGAAGTTATCAGCATAAAGTCTTCAGATACATTTGTCCGACCAATCTACGCCGGCAATGCATTACTAACAGTAAAGGTCAAAGATAACATCAAAGTTGTTATGGTCAGAGGTACCTCATTTGAGCCCCTACCCCTAGAAGGAGGGAATTTATCTCCTGAACCAGCGCCAGCCGGCGACTATAAATCAGACAAAGTTGAATTCATAAAACAAGAGCTGAGCAAATCCGATAGGCCCGAGTTGACATCAGCCAAAAAGGTCGTGTCGGGAGGGCGAGGTCTTAAATCTGCCGATAATTTCAAACTTATTTACGCACTTGCTGATAAATTAAATGCTGCCGTCGGCGCTTCCCGAGCTGCAGTAGATGCCGGTTATGTTCCCAACGACATGCAAGTTGGACAGACTGGAAAAATTGTTGCTCCGGTAAGATCTTTTACTTGATTTATAATTCAATGAGCGAATGCTTGATTATCATAATCATTATTTACTTTTTTTTTAAGGATCTATACATTGCCGTGGGTATTTCCGGTGCAATTCAACATCTCACCGGTATGAAAGACTCGAAAACAATAGTAGCGATAAATAAAGACCCAGAAGCTCCAATTTTCCAAGTTGCCGACTATGGTGTAGTTGCTGATTTATTTAAAGCCGTTCCTGAGTTAACTGAAAAATTATAATCAGGTTTATTATTATTAATAATAATAATAATAATAATAATAATAATAATAATAATAATAATAATAATAACCACTAATCAATGGCACAAAATTAGCCCTGCATGTGGACTGGGTCCTTAGGAACAGTCAATTTTTTTAAATTTCGTTCTTTCGATTACTCTTTAATTTTTTGTTGACAATTTTAAACTTTTGACTTTCGCAACTGGGCTGGGTATCAGACTTCAAGTAACCCAGAATTTTTTTCAGGCTTTTTTAAAGCCTAGAAACTTTAGAAACTTGACTGTTTCCTAAAAGACCAAGTGTCAGGAAAAATACAGAGTGCACGCAGGTTAAATATTATTATTATAAATGATAATTAGAAGACAATGTTATTTTTATATCCGTATATTTTTTACATGTTAATGTTTAAAAAAATAAAATTATCGTCGTTAAAAATTTGTAATTAAAATTTAAAATATACTCATATAATAAGTATTTAAAAAATATATATATTTATATACACGTTAAACATTTGACTTGACTCAATGGTTGTCGTTCGTCCTTGGAATATATTTACTACATTAGTAAATGATAAAAATAAAAAAAAATAATTAAAACTCGTCAGTGGCAACTAGTTTGCAGACCGGTAAAGCGTTTAAAGTATTTCTGATGAAACAAATAAAGTGTTTGAGCATTTGTACAACAACAGTGTGCGGTTGTTGGTACCAGCGACCAGGTGACTGAAGCCACGAACTCAGACCCGAGTCACTGTCCAGCCACTGAAGAAAGGGAAAGCAACATCAGCTACCGCACATTTAACTCAGTCTACCAGACGCAGTTTGCGATACAGTCATACATTTTATCTTATCCAGCTCATCCTTCGCTAAGTATGTATTTATTATTTATAAATCATTTTTTATTTTAAACTCACATTACTTTTAATTAAACCCCTTGTAAATTACAGCCTGTCGCACTTAATTACCATTACTACTATTTTACATTACTGTAATTAGTTCACTTGTCGTTCAAGTTCGCCGGAAACTATCAAGATCGCCGGGCGTTTATAAGAAAACATTTTTTTTAAAACTTTTTTTTAATCAATAATTTAAATTTTATTGTTTTTTTAATTTACATAAATCATAATCGTGTCTTCATATTATATATGATGCATTGAATAATCCTATTATGTGTAATGCCGTTGCGCAATGAAGAAAATTTCTCTTTCATGCAATTATTGCCAGTCCTATTATTACTGGATTCTTTTTATCACAAGTAAATGCACATATATAGACATATGTAACAACAAGACAACAAACATGTGCAGGGTAATTTAAATTGTCATTGGACGCACTGTTGTATGTCATTATTTATCAATATATATTTATTTGATAGCAGTGTTTATGCTATTGCAAGTACGTACTGTTGATAGTAAAGAAGCGAAAAAAAAAAAAAAAAATATATATATATATATATACAAAGCATTCTCTATCGCTGCTATTGCTTCATTACCTCTTTCGTCAGTTTTGCTACGGTAAGTACAAGGACGACCGCATCATACGTACTTTCAACCGTCGCAATTCCCTCAACGAGAACAGCAAAACGTTTTATTAAAACCTTCAAAATTTTTAACTTCTGCAAAAAATAAATGCCGAAGTTAGCAGAAAATTTAAAATTTTCGAATTTTTTTTTTTAAATTTAATTTTAAAATATGCATGTATAGAAAATTTTAAAAAACTGGGTGCAATTTTTTAAAATATTTTTTTTTTAAGATTTTAATTAAAAAAAAAAAAACTAAAAATATGCATGTGTAGAAAATAAAAAAAACTGTAGGTGCAATTTTAAAAATTTATCGTTTTTTGAAAATTCAAAAAATTATTAATTGGCTAATTTCAGTATAAAAAAAATACAATGGGTTTTATTTATTTATAATCATATATTTAATACTTGAGGTTTTTAGTTATATAAACAAAATTACTTACTACTTATATTTTATTACAGAAATGGTGAATAAATTAGACAGTTGACAAAGGACACGAAGCCTCTCCATCAGCCTCGATGACTTAACAGCCATGATAAATATATTTATTTAAATCTGAAGATAATAATAATAAGAATATTAATTTATAATGTTAAATCCAATACTTGGTATTTCGCCAGTCTGGTGGCTAATTATTTACGCCGGGATTTTGTTACTATTATCCCCGGTCGTACTTGTTTTGATAATATTTTTACCAAATTTTCCATTACTACTGTTAAGACGAATGTGTTACATTCCAATCGAGCCGATATAAAATGCCAGAGCTCAAGACTCAAGGCCACTTGTAGCCTTCTTGTTGTCATCTGTAAGAATTTTCTTTACCTTTGCCATTTAAATAATAATAAATAATATATACATATATATTGATAATAACAATTGTCTTAATGGAGTATTTATTTTAAAGTTAATTAAGAATAAGTTTAATGACAAACAAATGATGACTGGTTCAATCAATCAGTCGCGAGTCCTGAGGTTTATTTACGCGCATTCACGTTGCAGTACTAGTTGTAATAATAATATAATAATGTCACACATCAAGTACTTTCGCCAACTGGGTATGTAAGTGGGAGTTTGTCTGGAGTGGTCTGGAGACCCTGGTTTCGATCACGTATATACAAGGTACCAGGTCGAGAATCCTGATACTTGTTATCTACTGCTCACGGACTGGTGCTCAGCATAATATGGATTTATCCTTACGTGTAAGTACCAACATACTTCTTCTTCTTCTTTTACTTAAACTTCATCTTCATCTTCATCTTATTATTAAACTTTCAATGATCCTCATTCTGAAACTGATACTTGACTTTAGACTTTCATGATCTGATCTATCAAATTTTATCATCATTTTATTCACCATAGATCCTATCAATCTGAAAATTTATTCAGACCACCGCTAAATTATTCAATCACATAAAATACCGTTAAAATTTTATTTAAATATTTAAATTATTTAATATAAATATTTTATTTGCTGACTTATGTAAGCGCAAAAAAAAAATTAATTATTGAGAATATTATTAATGGTGTCAGAAGACCGGATGTAAGAAAATCGTGAGGGTCATCAACGCCCCTAAGGTTTCATAATACAATAGTTTGTGTATAATTAACAGTAAATACTAGATTTAAATTTAAATTATAATTAAAATATAGACATAAGCAAAATACATATTTATATTTATAAATTTATGTAATAAATTTTATTGACAGATTTTATTGCTGACATGTTTGCTGTCACTGAAAATATCAGCAGAACCATCGCCAAAGTTGTTGAAGAATCCAAAAGTTTACAATGTCGTGGTGACAAGTGACCAGAACCTCCAGCCATCGCAAGCTTACCCAGTAGTCCAGCCGGTAGCTCAAAGTCAGGTCGTTGGTTACTACCCGCCTTATTATGGCGGATATTACCCGTACCCATATGGAGCTTACGGACCCTATGGACCCTATGGTCCTTACGGTTACGGACCATGGGGCCCCTACGGACCTTACGACCCAGTGCCTCTGGTCCCAGGTGCGCCTTTTGATCCCCGAAATCCTTATCCGAATCCAAACCAACCAGCAAATCCACAGCCCGCTGACAACCCGAACACTGAATCAGTCAGCAAGGAAATGAAAGAAGTGTCTATTAACTTCGGCAAACAAACCGATGGTTCAAAAAACTCCGAGGTTGATGACATGTCTAAAGAAGAGAAGGACAAAGATAAAGACCGCGTGCCTTTGACTTTCTACCCGAGCACACAGTCATCAGTTTACTTCAATCCATACTATTACGGTCACAATTTACCTCCTCATGTACCACCACCTGGAACTTACTACTTAAATTATCAACCCGCAGGTCCGATTCCAGTACCAGCAGCTCTTCTGCCTCAGCAGCCTCTTAGCACTCGTTTAGCTCCTAAAGAAAGTTCTGCTAAACGACCGGCTAACATCCAAGAAGCTAAAGAAACTAAACAAGAAACTCAAACTAAAATCCCTGATGTTCCGCCGCCTCCAGTGCCAACCAAAAAAAGTTTATGATTTTTATTTTTACCAACCACTTAGTCACGTAAAGACACTTGATAATAATAATAATGATAATTAGTTCTACTTACTTACTGTTAGTTTTAAAAAATTATCTTTTTACCCACCGCAACAACAACAAAAAAAACATTGTCAGCTTCTTGTTCTTTTAATAAGAATTTTCATTAATCGTAACTTGTTGCTGTTTATTCTTAAACAAATTGATACCTTATTTTTGATTTATACTTAAATTATTTAATGTTAAAACCAGGTCCCGATGGACTAAAAGTGCCGTCTAGTGAATGCACTATTGTCCCTTCAATCTACAACTCGAACAAAGATTACATTGGCACTAATTGATCTCCATGGCCGCGTCTTCGAGTAACGATAAAAATATCAACTTATTTCTGGATACTCGTGTCCAGTAAATGGTTTATTCCTGTTACTTTGCTTATTTTATTAATTAATTGATTAACTATAAAAAGGCGGGAAACAATTGCGTTCAAAGCTTGAGTTATAAATAAAATTATTTAATGTCTGAGGGCTATTTTTGGAAATGCCTGTGGTGAAGAAGAAACAATTGGCATAGAATCATTTCAATTATTTTATATATAAATATATATCATATATATGATTGTATTATTTGTCTGACGATCTATTGGTTGTCAAAAGTTTTATGGCAACCTTGTTAATTTTGTCCGCTATTTTAATTTTATTTAATTTACGCCAATCGAAAGTATACATAAAAAAAATCTCCGGCATTAATTAAAAGGAAAACTTAATTAATTATTAATGGAATTCTCAGGCAGTGCCCCCCCCCCTATTTTTAAAAAATTTTCAATGACTTTCGTGTCATAAAATGTAAAAAATTGGAAGTGAACTCGGAATGACTACGGATTTTATTTAAATCCGCATTTACTCCGACCTGGAGTTTCAATATTAAATTAAACTCCTCTTCGGAGCAGATTTTACTACAAGGGGATTAAATAAATGAACAGCCCTCGGGATTTACTCCGCATTCACTCCGCTAATTTTTTACAGTTTACACAGTAAAAAATTGGAAATAATGTCGGAATGATTACGGATTTTTTTAAAATCCTCATTCACTTCATCATCAGAGTTACGGAGTAAAAAAAATCACTCCGCATACGGGGTAAATAGGGAGTGTTTTTTCAGCGGAGTGATTTTGTTTAGAAGTGAATTTCACTCCGATCCAGAGTTTCGATATTAAATTAAATTCCCCTTCGAAGTGAATTTTAGATCGAAATTTACTCCGGATTTACTCTGCTAATTTTTTAGTGCAATGGTTTGAAAATTTTTTAAAATAATTAAAAAAAAAAATTTAAAGCAATAATTGAAAAAAGGACAACGCAGACTCAATTTTACCGAGATAGATTTGAAAAAAAAATTACTTACAGTTGTTATCAATTAGGAGATAAACAAAATTTATAAATAAATAAATTTATAAAAGACAGTAAAATTAAATTACTTATTTTATTATAAAAAATTATTAATATGAAATTATAAAATTTTAAATTAAATGCGAGGGTAAAAAAAATTATATAGACTCTACGACAACAGAGTCGTCATCTGAGTTTTCATTGCTCATTGGGGGATTAATTTCCACATCAGGATCTATTTTCTCGTCGAGTTTTTCAATCCCGTCGTCAATAAACGGTCGCTGGGTAGTCGTCGAAATTGGCTGCTGAGGAACGTAACTCGGTTGTTGTGGACCGTAATGAGGAATAAACGGCTGGAGGTTTGTAAATACCTGCTAAATTATAAATTTAAATATACATTTTTACAAAATTATAGTTTTAATTAAACAAATAAAATTTAATTGTAGGCTTATATAATAATGGAAATTTTTTTACCGGATTTAATTGGAATCCATAATCATAAAGAGGCGCTCCGTAGTAATTAAATGACGATGTTACGTATGCATTACCGGGATTACCATAAGGATAACTCAGTACTGGATATGATTTATGAGGATCTACCTAAAATTTTAAATTAAATTTTTTTTAATGGTAATAAAAATCCACTTGATTAATTTTTTTATTTAAAAAACAAAATAAATTTTTTTTTTCTCAATCTCACTTGCAAATAATTGTAAACAAAATAACGAGGTTGAATAGAATGAACTGATTGAACAAAATTTGATGGTTCCATAGCTAAATCCTCAATTGATTTAGATCTTATTTCCATCATTGATTCCATGGGAATCCTAGAAGCCCCACAAACTCCCAAAAAAAATAACAACGCAATCATTTTTTATTTAAAAAAAAAATAAAAAAAAAAAACTGACAAGTAAAAATAAAATAATTCAATTTTAGATAAGAATAAAATAATTAAATTAAAATCACTACTCTATATCGAGTAACTATCCTCACTAACTGGAATTCGGTCTCGCCCACGAGCTTATATATTCTCAGGCCCGAAACCTGTCCCCACCCATTCGTACTCATATTTGTTTTTTTTTTTACCACTTTTTTAAACTACCAAATACTTTGTTTTTATTACTAACGTGTATCTCTGCAAGATCCAATAACACTTGATAATAATAAAAATAAAGACCGAAAGACGGTAGAAAAAAAAAAGTATAAAGCTAAAAAAATATTACGAAAGCTGTAAGATTACCTTAGCAAATTGGCAATTGCATTAATTCAATACTTGGCTTAAGATATTGTAAATATATAATATAGTTTAATATCCCAGATCTTGATATGGATCAAAATTATTTAATAACACCTGAGTGCGCACGCTGTGGTCGTTAATCAATTTTTAATGACAATCTGCCGAATATCGACGTAATATGTTAATATGTTAACGTGATTAAACGAGAAATATTAAATGTGAGACAAAAAAATTATTTTTCATTACCCTGATAAAGTTGGCCGGGTCAGGGTCGGCTTAACTCGAGTTTTGATATAATTACCAGATGAAATAAATTTTCACACGAACTCGAGGGCAAACTCGCAACGTTATTTTCTACTAAAAGTTTCTTATAAATATATATTGAGAATAAACACACTCCTACTCTCGTTAAGTCCTAAAATAACGTGTTTTGCTGTAATTGTTCGCAGAACAACCTCATTAATTAAAGCTTTAACAATAGTTAACTGCTTATCCTTAAATTAAAGTTACGAATTCGATTTAATCTGTGCCAGAATTATTGTTTTCACGTGAGCTTTTTGTTATTTAAACTTTTTGGATTAATTTGCATTTAGATTTATTGATTAAAACTTGAGACAAATGGAGTACTTTAACTGAAAAATTATTGAGCTGCGCAGTAAAAAAATTTTTGCAAAATTAACATTAAACTAAAGTAAAAGATCTAGTACCCGATCACTTCATGTATTTGTATATCTATATGTAGTAAAATTTAGTAAATATATATAGATATAAAAATACATTAGTGATCGGGTACTAGTTCTCTGATCGGGTACTGGGTCTTTTCCTTATGTGTTAAAACAACATTTCACACAAATTTTTATGTTGTTTTAACATTATTCATTTGTGTAAAAAAAATAACCCAAAAAAATCTGAAAAACAGTTGACCCTGTAGACAAACCCCAAAACTTCCCGCCTTTTTCAGGGCTCCGAGAGTTCAAAATTTTATTATTGATAAACTTTTGAGCTTTTGGAGCTAGAGCAATAAGCGACTACGGTAAATTTAACACATTATTTGTGTTATTTTAATAAATTAACACGCGCTCTATGTTGAAGTTACATTTTAAAAGTATTGTTTAGACAGTAACACTGAGTAAATGTTACTTTTGTTTCAATTAATATTTTTTGTGTTAATAATGAACTGATCAAACTTCACAAAAGCAGTATATGTATTTTTTTTTTTTTTTTCAATCTTTATTTTGTCTTTCTTATGCCGTAAATATTTAAATATATATTTATAGATTCTATTTACTCTTTTTTAATCTCTATATAACCTTTGGCTCATACTAATTAATCAAAAACTGCTATCAGTATTTTAAGTCCATGAATAGTTACACTCGAATCGTCTCATTATATATTCAAATTCAATAAATTTTTTTGTTCTTTAAAATTTTAAAATTTTAATTTCCTATGGTTAAAATTTTTCATAAAAAATTTCAAGTTCGTAATTTTCTTTTTAAATTTCGAGTTTAAGTTTGAAATTTTTTTTTTTACACAGTAATATTGATGATTATTTTTATCATCCAAGTTCACAATACACCGGAAAAATAATATCAAATTTTATCGTCGCGCCAAAGACATTGAACTTTTAAAAGATAAATTTGAATTTTCCAAATATTTATTCAAATGTAACGGAAATTAAGTTATAAATTATTGTTGACTAATTGTATTAAGTAATTATTCTCGAGATTATTCAGCGTAATGGCATTGCAGTGTTTAATGCAGTTTGAGTTAAAATTAAGGGCAACGTACCCCGAATTTAAATCACGATAAGCTCGTAACGGTACGAAGAACTTTCGTGTCTCGAAAAGTTACACTATGCAATGGACCTATACCACTAGACAAATTCATATATTACCATGTTATATATATTGTTTGATTGTTGTTATAAAAGAGCGCTAAACGCAGAATGCCGTGACGGCTGAAGTTTATTCGTTTCTCGGCATTGCACCCGATTCGACACCATATCATTTTTATTATCTCTTATTTTCTAATAAATTTCAAATAAAATTCAATATTCAACCCTAGCTTAAATTATTTAAATCTTAATTTCTAAAATTTAATTTTTTTCCATCAAAATTTGAATAATTATTCTGATAATTTGAATTATCATCAACATAAAAAATTTTAATATTTATTTTGAATTGCAGTAAATTGGCGGCAAAAAGTGTAAGTATATTTAATTAACTAATTTGATAATTAATTAAATTATTAAGAATTAATTTTTGTAGAAAAAGGAGTGAAAAAATTAATTGTAAGTTCAAATGATACCGCGTTAGGTGATGGAATCAATACTTGGACTGTGTATATTGCGGTAGCTGGAGTCGATTCTTTTTTGCTACGTAAGTTTACATTTTCCTGTATATATATTTCATATTGTTAAAATAATTTACATCATTCATTTATAATAATTATAAAATAAGTACATAAATAAGTATTGGGTGTCATCAATAGATTTATACTCATGTTTATCAACAAGTGCTGCTATATCAGCAGTCAATGGCTTCGATTATTACGAACACGAGTTCGGATAAAATATTATTGTACCTGTATATTGCAACTCGTACTTGAGGGTGAATAAATTCGGTCTGTTTCTGTAATCGCTTGACACGACAGTCACGCGATATTTTCTTCGCTCTTGTATACAACTAAACAAATTTATTTTTTGTTTTAATCGTGTCAAGTGAATGTCTGACAATTGTACTGTCACTTTTGAATTTATGTCTGAGTAAGTTATTCATTTAATTTTTTTTTTATTACACCAATTAATTTAATAATTTTTATTAAATTAATACATAAATCATTTTTACGGACGCAAAATTTTTTTTTTTAAACAAATTTTGAAATTTTTTAATACATTTTAATTTGGCTGATTAAATATATCAATTATTTTTTTTTTTTTTTAGTATAAAATAAAAAATATATCAAAGTCATGTATTAATACACTTACATTTTGGCGAACATGATAATAATTTGACATGATTTAAAATAAACTTAAATCAAGATCCTATCATAACAAAATTTGGCATTCATAATATTTAATAATTATTTAAAAAAAAAATAAATAAAAAAATTGTTTACGACTAAATAAACTTCCAGGGAAAATAAATGTCAGCGAATGTTATTACCGGGTTCAATGTCTTTAGATTCTTAGATCTCATATGTACCAGAAATAATAATTATACATCACATGGCAAACTAAAAAAAAATGAAAAACACAAAACAAAAAAAAAAACAAGAAATTAGAGAATCGTGAGAGACGGTTTCGAAAACGAGCATGTTTATTAATAGCGAACCCGCGTGTGCACTTGGGGATTTAAACATAGTTTTGGCTGAAGAAAACGTAAACCGACTCGAAAAGTCGGTGGACGCGTTTCGTTTCTTGTTTTTGCTAAAAATTTTTAAACAAACAATAATTATTGTTCGAATATCAAAACACTATAAATTATTGGATTGATGTTTCGTTAATTTTTTTTTAGTGACTTTTTTTTATATTTTATAATAAAAAAAACTAAATTATGAAATAGTGAATTAAGTAATTACAGAACTATTTCCATACGTTCCTTTAACCCACATTATTTGCAAGGTGGTTCCGCGAATGTATTTTTAGATTGACGTTAAATCGTAATACGAATAAGAAAATATATATCTTTAATTTACATATACATATTTATTATTCTTATATTTATATTTATAGTATTACTAAAACCGAGTACGTCGTCGCGTTCATAAAAGTGTTTTTAAAAAATACAATTTAACATTAACACGTTTTTTTTATGCCTTCATACTCAATTTATTTAAATTTCAACATTTTAATTAAACAAACGTGATTTTTTTTTTTTTTTTGTAAATTATTATTTCAGTTTGAATTAAAAAGATAAATACTGACACGAGTACTTAATATTGGGGTAAAAGTTTTTATTGACCATGAAAAAATCGAGAGTCAGTGACAAGGAGAACCAGTGGCCTGAGGATAAATTGAATAACTTATTATCTTCCAATGATCACATGTAATTTCATTTTTTCATTAGTTGTAAATTTGTAATTTTAAATTACACAGATTTATATCAATTATTTAATATCATTACGTACGCAAGGAAAAATAATTTAAATGTACAGAGAAATCCTTAGACCTCAGACCTTTGGTTTAAAAGATTTTTAATTTGAATTTTGGAAGTTTACTAAAAAATATTTTAGATCTAAGAAGATCTACATAGATCTTAATATATCTAATAATATAAATATATGTAGAAAATTTGAAATATTAGCGTTCAAATTTGATGTCAGATCTCATTATACATAAAATTATTTTTTCGCGGCAATATTTAAAAATTTAAAAAAAGTTCTAAGATCTAAGATCTACATAGATCTCAATAGATCTCATAATATAAATATATGTATAAAATTTGAAAAAATAAAATTTACATCTGATGTGTATCAGATTTTTTTACATACGATTTTTTTTTCGCGGCAGTGTTAAAAAATTAAAAAAATTGTTTTTCTTTAAATTTATAACATAAAAAAGTTGATATAAATTTTAATCTCAATAGCAAAATTTGAGTTAAATAAAATAAAAGGGACATTGACATTCGAATTTATTTTATAAACGGAACAACTCGGGTTTCTGTAAGTGACAGGTTCACCCTTTGGTGGTGTGCCAAGTTCAAACGATTAATTGCCGTATTTTATAGAGCCCCATTAACTAAATGTCATACTATTCACGTGATTTATTTTATTATATATTTTTATTTTCATCTAGTTTTTAATTACTACAAAAACTTTATAACCGCAAATAAATAATTAAATTTTAAACTTGAAACTTTTTTGTTTTTTAGAAGCATGTCAGTCAACAAAAATGTTGAAGACACAATGAATGAAGTATTAGTCGAAAAACTACGACAATGTTTACCAAAACATCAAGAAAATTACGAGTCTATAAAAAGTCTACTGGCAAAACTTTATACTCGAATTACATCCTCAGGTAATTTTTATTTATTGTTAATTATTTATTTTTAAGAATTCCTGTCATTTAATATGCGCTGACAGCAGCCGAAAATTTATATAAACCAAAATAAAGTAAATAAAAAAAAACAGACTAATAAAATTTTGAAAATTTACTGAGAACTTACGTAAATTATTTGGAACCCAGTTGATGGTGACACGGCGATTGTGCTAAAGATTTTGTTGGCAAGGGTCCAATAATTCTTGTGATAATCGTTTGAGTAAAAAAAATAATTTAAATATTGCGAAGAAAGAAAAAATAAACAAAAGTCATCAAATTTTTTAGTTTATTTTTAATTTCCAAATTTTATTAGTCAATAAATTACAGTAATTGGATAATAAGATTTATTGTTATTGATCTAGATCGAAAAGTTCGAGAACGCACACTGGAAACGATGTGGAGCAAAGAGTACAACGTTATCGAAATATTTATCGTCTTGCTGGAGGTATAAAAAGTTATTTATTTTGGTAATTTGTAACTCCTTTTTGGTTTTATTTAATCACTTATAAATTGAAATCATTTTTCATTTTATTTTTTGTTTTATTTTTTTATAGGCTTGTAAAGATAATGGGGTGTGTTGTAATATTACTGGAATATTGCATGAATGTATAACACCTCGACAATCCAAGGTGAAATTAAAAGGAGCCAAAAATAAGCACTCGAGTAAGATTTATTATTTTTTTTTTTTTTTTATTGTCTATTAAATAAAGTGGATTATTTTTAGAAATATTATTATTATTATTATTATTATTATATTTTATAGAAAGTGCAAGTCGAACAACAATTGCTCAATTAATACAATTTGGCGGTACGCAAGTATTTTTAAAATTATTAATAAATTCTCAACGAACTGACAATACTATGACAGAAATATTAATATATGAAATACTATGGATATTAAGTCAGGTTATTTTTTATTAATTTGTTTAATTAAATAATAATTACATGAGATCTATAATTAATGAAAATAAATATTTCAGATTGCTCAGAAGGATCAAAAATTTCCAATAAAAGTAAGACTTTTAAATGTCACCAAAGTGTTTAATTCATTATTAAAAAATAATTATAATGACGCTCGATTACTTTTGCCGCTTCTTCTTATCCTTAAAAGTCTCGCTAAAAATAGTAAGAACTTTACATAGAAAATCGATGATCAATAATGAAAATTCGAATAAATAATTAATTATTTTAAGCTTCCGCTGTTCAAATTCTTGTGAAAGATGGAATAGCCTCGAGTTTCGAAAAAACTTTTGTCTGCATCGGATACTCGCCTCACCTCAAGTTAAAAGTTTTATTGGAGTGTCTAAAACATTTTACAAGCAATCGTAATTATCTATAATCAATAATCTATGAATAAATTCGTAATTAAAAAAAAATTTGACTAACTTCCTTACACGATTTAAAATTTGAAATTTTTCAAGGACTCTGCTGTGCCAAGTTCATTAAAGGAAATATGGTGCACATGTTGATGCGTGTTTTTGAACGTTGGGACAGATGGGACGGACAGTTGAGACAAAAAATTGCCAACTATGGTCTCTGTACCCTCCACCATTTGTGTTTGATAAGTAAGCATTCAATTGACAACTCCGTTAGTAAATTTTATTTTATTATTAAAATAATATTCTGTCATCGTGTGTTACGAGGGTGTGGCTAAAAATTTTGGTTTTAATATTCTTATTATCATTTTTATTTTATCTCCACGGCATTAGATGCATCAAACCAACTTTACGCTTGTATGTTTCAAGCTAGATGGTGTCATGAATAATTCATAATACCTTTGTTAGCCGTATCAAAAACTCTATACCTTTATATTCTTCCATATAATACGTAATACAAAAAATATATATACATACATACATATATATTTAACATTAACCACTGAGCTTAAAAGTATCTTCATTTTATTTCTGACAATGAAACGTTTTGATCTTTGTCTTGTATTTTATTTTTTGCCCTTGACTAAAAACATTATACGCTGACTCAGCTCTGTAGAACCAGTTATTGTCACCACTAAATTTTAATCCACCGCCATTATGTTCATAATTTAAACAAACAATATTATTATACTGTATATTATAACAAAAAGTTTTAAATTTTACACCGAGAAATTATTGTTCTTTCAAATGCTACGGTGACCACCTGCAGAAATTTAAAAGCACATGGAAAAATTACTATGGCCATACATGGAGAATTTTTTGATAAAATTTACTCTAGAGTTTAGACTAAGCCTGGATCTAAAACAAAATAAATATGGAAAGAATAAAAGCAGATTCCTTTTGGTTTATTTTTTACTCTTTTTTATTTAAAAATTACTTGAAATTGAGTTTTTTTACCCCACAATTGAACACTATCTAGAAACGGAAGAGTAATTATTCATCCAGGCTCAGTTTTACTCACAATTAACAAGTAAAATTTATTAGATAATTCTCTCTGTGCAGTAATTTTCCCGTGTTTTTCTTTTTTTTTCAATTTCTATCAGGTGGCCAACATGGTCTGGTTTTACTATGACACCATAGCATTTCAAACAGAAATCCCTCCATGTATAGGGCAGAGGTGCCCTTTTTGGCCAGTTTTGGACACTTGAAAAATTTAAATATAATAAATTTTAAAAGGCGCGCTGACAATTAAATTTTAAAATGTGTAAAAAGATACTTTTGTTACACTGTTGCAAGGAAATTTTATTTTATACTTTCTCATTAATTAAAATAAAGTATCAAGTGTCCAAAAATAGAGCAGCGACCATAAATGGCACTTATGCCCTACATATTTGTCACAGAATCCGGACGACGAGCGCTAAAAGCAAACAATGGCCTCCAGCTGCTGTACCGTTTCTGCAGCAATTGTCCTGAAACCAAACCCTACGACTTTTTACTTTCCCGCGTGTGCGGAATCATAAGTCAGTGTTTAGAAAAGAGGGATTTGCCGGTGCCTGAAATGTCACCAGCTAAGTATGATGTTAATAAAAATATAAATGTATCAAAAAATATATTTGATGCATGCAACATCTCATTTAATTATTTATTCAAATGTTTGATATTTAATATAGATTTAATTTACCAAATGGTAATGGGAAGAGGGCCAACAGCGTCGACAGTTGCAGTGACGTTGAAAGTCAGGTAGTATCATTTTTTGTAATCAATCCAATTAATTTTATGTAATTTATTATTTTATTTTTGTGTAAGCAGGCAAATAGTGTTAATTCTGCAGGAAGAGTTTGCAGTGACGCGGATTCTGTTGATGATGATGATGATGACGATAATGATGATGATTACAGTGGCGACCACTGTGCTTTGAATATTGATAAAAATAAATTTAAACACTTTAATGATGTTAATAATGCTGACGAAGGTCAATATTTTGCGAGTGCCATCACATCTCAGCGAACTACTGAAGATCTTCTTGGGTAAATAAATGTATTATTTATTATTATTAATAATAATAATATAAATTATTATTGTATTTTCTAAAGGTACAGTGTTCTCTTTCGAGAACTGGGTAATCTAGAAACGCAATTAATGATGGAAAGCCAATCAGATTTAGAAAACAGTATCGTCGAGTCTGTAATGAGCAAAGAAACAAAACGCACACAATTACTGAGCGACGTTAAATCTTGTGATTCAAATAATTGGACAGGTGTTTGTACAAAAATTACAGATGTTGAAGCATTGCCGTATCTGAGAAAACTACGACTTTTGGACGGCATCCCACAGAACGCACAAGAAAAAACAATTTATTGTATCTGTGCCAGTAGAGTAAGAAGCGTAATATCTTTTGTAAAGGTGGCGTATCCTGATCTAATAGGCGGTTGTTGTCGTGGGAATCCCGAGCCACTTAATGATAAAGACAGAAAAGTTTGCCGAGCAAAGCTACTGAATAGTGTCGACCGTGGACTTCGACCGAGCCTGCATACGCAGGAAGTAATTTTTGACCTGGACGCCCTCACGATGACTTGCCAAACTGCTGCTGGCGGAACTTCTTCGTCGTCATCTTCTGAGAGACTCGACAGACTGGTTTTGGGAAATTCTGATGAATCACATACCGGTAGCCGTTGCATCGAAACCAAGAGTTTGTTATTCGAATCGAGATTCGAGAGCGGAAATTTACGGAAAGTCATTCAGGTAAAATATTTTTAAAAATTAATGTCTATTGAATAAGATTTGTCAATACTGATGTCAAGTACCACAGATAGGCCTACAAGAGTACGACTTAATCCTGACCCCAGATGTCAATAGCGGGTCGAGACACCAGTGGTTTTATTTCCAAGTATCAAACATGGAAGCAAACATTCCTTACACTTTTAACATCGTAAACTGCGAGAAAGCAAACTCGCAGTTCAACTTCGGCATGAAGCCAATTCTCTTCAGTGTTATCGAGGCCCAACTGGGCAGACCAGGCTGGGTGAGAACTGGCAGCGATATTTGTTACTACAGAAACTGCTATCGGAGACCTTGTCGCGGTAAAAATTATCTCACCACTTCTTTCAACGTTACTTTTCCTCATTCATACGACATTTGCTACCTGGCATACCATTTTCCGTACACATACAGTCAGTTGATGACCCACATCTGGAGATGGTCACGCCTGGAAAAAGAGTCTGTACATTTTTCAGCAGAGATACTCTGCAATACTCTAAATAATAATGAGTGCCCCTTGTTGACCATAACTTCTCCAGAGTCGACTGAAAACCCAATTAGTGTGAGTACCATTGCATACAACAGCTTGTAAAATTATTAAATTAAACAATTAAATGGATTTCAGAAAAGGAAAATAATATTTTTAACATCGCGAGTTCACCCTGGAGAAAGTAATTCGTCTTGGGTAATTCACGGTACACTGGAAGCTCTTCTTGCAGAAAGTACTTACGCCAAAAGTCTTCGGGATGATTACATCTTCAAAATAGTTCCCATGCTTAACATAGAGGGCGTCGTTAACGGATGGTAAGTATTATTTGAATAATATTTATTATCAATAAAAATAAATAAAATACCAATCAATCATACGAAATAGCTCTTCATTCTCGCTCTGGTATTACAATATCAATGGCATACATATAAAAAAAAAACAAATTAACTCGTGTAAATTGTTACATTGAATTTAATTAATCTCTAATTATGAATACGACTGGATGACGCAAACATTGTAGCGGACATTGTGCACTAAGCGACAATAAAGTATTATTGATTTAACATGATTAAAACTCGCACAACGTTTCGTCTTGCACTCGTATTCAGCTATCAGTACAAATTGTCGAACATGGCATCAGCGGACGTCCCTTGGCCCATCACCTAAGAAGCTACAAGCTTTCTCAAGTCCTCTGATGCCATATTGTAATCAGTATTATCATTACATTTCAATAATAGTAATAATAATATTAATAATAATAATTTTTATTACCTTATGTCTATAAACTAATTACGAATTTAATTGAGTCGAGAAGTTGATCTTATTAATGCCGCACTATTATCCCTCACGACTCTATTATTTATTATCATTATTATTTAGTTAATTAATTACTCGATAAATTTTGCTTCGATAAAAAAAACGGAGGAAGTTTATATAAAATACTAGGACTTAAAAAATAATAACTTAATTGGTGGATTACTTGGACGGAGGGTCTAATACTTTTCCGTTGGAGCGGACTTTGATGTTGTACCTATAAGCTGGCTCGGCATCAGGCAAAATGGTGCTGGAGTCTTCCTCTTGGTCCTTGGACGTGTCTCCGCTGGTGGGACTGCTGTGATCTGGAGCGTCGTTCGCGTAATCTTGATCGCTGTCATACGGGCCAATGGTCTTCGACTCCTCGAGCGAGTTCTCTGGTTGGCTTGCGGCCTTGTCGTAAGTCGGCGACTGCTGACTCGCACGTTGAAGTGATCTGATTTCGTGTGTCTCCAGTCCAGCGAACACGGTGTCAGTGCGTGATTTAATAGCCGGGTTTCCAGTAAATAAACTCGTTATGTCGGGAATATCCTCGGTTCTGCTGCGCTGCTCTTTGATAACGTCCTCACGTGATTGAGATTTCGTCAAAGGGTCAGAGGAGATGGCGCTCATTAGTCGACCCACTACTGGGTCTTCGGGTTGGGTGAATGTGTCTGGTGAATCTGAACTTTCTTCAATTTCTTCTTGTTTATTGCCATCATTATCATTATCATTACTCTCATTATTTTTATTACTATTGTTATTGTCGCTGCTATTGTTTTCGTATATTTCTGTCTGATGCTCTTCAGCTGGATGCTCGTGCTCCTCTTCTACATTAATATTATCCACGTCTGTTGTTTCGGTCTCCAATTTGTCCGCATTATCGTCGTTACTGTCAGTCTCCGGCAATACCGTTGTCGTCGTCGTCGCGTATGGTCTACGATTTCTGTAACAAATGCACCAGCAATAAATGCCGTCGCAAATATTCAGACAATGGTATTACTTATTATCGTTAGCAAAACTAACAATAAATTATTCATGGTAACCGTATAAAAAATAGAGCTCTTCTTATTTTTAATTTTTATAAATTTTATGACTCAATTTTTTTTTTATTCTCAAGTTTTCAAATATTTTTTTTAAATTTTTACTTGAGTCAGTAAAAATTACCATTGAAAATTTTACTTAAAAAAGCCCGATTTTTATGTAATTACCTTATCAACAATTATTTAAATATATATTTTTTTAAGTTTACTTGCAGGGAAAAGGGGTAAAATAGACCTGTTAATTTTTTTTTAAACACGAGGTAGCGAAACGGACCGCTGGTCAAATTGGGCCACCTAAAATTTTTTTATAAGCTTATTAATTTTTGAGATGAGCCATTTTACCCCTCCTCTTTTCCCTGTTGTTAATTAATGAGTTAGTTTGTTAATAAAACTACAAAAATAATATAAAAAAAAAGCAAAGTGTTAATTTTTTTGTTATTAGTTAAACGTCGATGAAAAGTGCGCACCCCTGTAATTATTCAAAAGCTTCAAACTACTTTAATTTAAATACCATAAATAATTATTTTAAAGACCTATATTAAATAATAATCCAGTTAATATACTAAATAAATCTAATTAACGATAAAGTATAAGTGTAAATATAAATTAAATAATAAAAGTGATAACACTACTCAAGAACTTAAGTGGTACTTGTGCCCCGTTAATTATTATGACTATTAATAACTATATGTATTTAATAAGATGAAGAGGCGCGCGACTTTTCATGTAACGTGATTAAATGTCTCACCTCTTACCCCTGAGTTGCCGAAACCGGTATGCTTCCGTAGTTGTAATAATAACACCGTGTCTGCTCGCAGATGAAATCCTTAACGTGAGTGCAATCCTGGGAATCCCAGGCTAGTGTTGGTGCCACCATCGCGACACAACCATCCGAGCTCCCACTGTCTCCGCTGAAATAGCAATTTAATTAATAATTATCGTAAAATTTAATCAAATTTAATTTAATTTAATTACCTTTCACGTGCTACCCTTTGGGGTTCAGTACCGGGCGGTACGTCAACCGCGCGGTTACCAGAACGTCTTAGCATGTAATCAAATGTCGCATTAAATGGCAATCCTGTGCTCATCCACAAGAACATATCAGTTCCTAATTTATTACCCGACGTCCAGAAATCGTATTTAGTGTAACCGGCATTTTTCAAATACTGCGTCATAGTATCGGCTTTTTCTTTAGTTTCAAAAGACGCCAATTGAAGGCCCAGTGAACGGCAATACTGATAAGCCAGGAAGTAATTTAACTCCGGGCTGTATGGGTTCATTCTCGATACGAAATATTGCACTCCATCGAGCTGAATTGTCGTTATCCTCTGGCCTGGAATAATTACCATAATTTTTAAATATATGTATGAAGTGAAAAAAAAAAAAAAAAAAAAATGGGGTTTTTTTTCAAATGCTAACGCGATAGAAATATTTAAAATAATTTATTATAGTTAAATAAATGAATGAATGGAGTAAAAAAATTTTTATGCTGATCAATATTCTGGCCCGTTAAAAAATTCATTGAGGACCTTAATAACTTATGCATAATGCATAATATTTTATATTTATATATATACATATTTTAAACGCACGTGGAATGTTTGGCTAGGTGTGGGTGAAGGTATGCACATGTTGCGTTTCAATATATATATATATATATATATATAAAGGTTCCATTTCGTCTCGGCACGTTTCTTTCAATCGCTTCCGAGCCGCTAACATCACACCGTATCCGTTAAATAAAATATATAGACAAATGTACGTGATAAATAATTCTGAATTAATAATTTAACGATAAATTCCAGGAAATAAATTTCTTACCGTTAATCATGCTAAATTTTAACCAGTTATATTTTTTAGAAAAAATATTTAATCATTTAATATACAGTTCATTGAACCCGTTGATTAAGTTGTTGTATAAATTGGCTCGTAAATCATCGATGATTAAATAAAAACGTAAAAAAAATCGTTTTAAAAATAATGACGATAATTTTTCATACGGGGTAAGTTTTTGTTTCCAAGCAATGGAGATAATAATGATAATGTATATTTTTATAGAGACTGAAGACGGTGTAAAGTTGCAGGTGGTAAATGACCTGCAGACCTTGAGACATGTACTGTGTTGTGTTGTGTACGTAATAATATGTACAACAAGATGCAACCGATTGTCTACCGCAGAGTCGGTAGATCAATTACCAGATAAATCCCTGGTATTTTAATATTCATTCATTTAATTATTGGCCTGAGCGTGAATGTGTACCGATCTCTGACTGCCTTAATTTGTTATTTTCAAATAAATAACCGTGGGAAGTTTTTAGTTTGACGAGCAAGTGGTCAGATATTATTGGGCTGTTGAATTAATCAAGTAAATTAATTTTTAAAAAATGGAGTACGAATAATAATTGTAATTATAAAATGTTTGTGTGCTTAAGTATCTGGTATAGTAATAAAATAAATATTACCTGAGGCAATGAACGTTGTGATGAGTAGCAACAGTACAATTTTCATGTTGCTCGCGTATTATATTATTGCTTCCGTTACACGTTACGTTTTAAAAAAACCGGATGTCAGTGTTAGGGTCGCGTTCTCGAACTGGCCTCGCGCAGCCTCGTGAGCTCCCTTAAGAGTCTTCTGACGATGGGTATGCCATGGAGAGGGGGATCGTTGTTGAAGATGATTCACTGAAAGGAGACCGACAGACCGCCGACACACTATACAACAACCGACACCTATATATCCATTTCAGAGACTGAGTAACTCCAAACACTAGACGAGAATCCAGAAGAATCCAAATGCTAACAGACGATTTGCTATCTGGCTGCTCAGTTCGTATCCAAGTAAAGGAGAGATGATAAAAGATTTAAAAGCTGGACTCACTTGAGACATCTGCAGACACTCCAGAGTCAAAATAATCTGAGACACGGTGCCCTGACCAGACATCCTGACCACGGATTCAAAATTCTTATCTCTTCGGTCTACCAGAGACTTTGCCAGAGAGTTTAAAATAAACAAAAAAACCTTTCAAACTAAAACTAATCAAGTCGACACACTCGGCGCGTCCAAGATATTTTATGGCTGAGCGATAAAAATTAACAATAAAACACAGGTGATATATTTACCTGGATACAACGAAATCCGTCTCGTTACCAGGAATTTCTCGAGATTTACTCTTAAACAGGAATCGTAAGTTTATTTTTAGTTACTCCAGTTAACTTTATTTTATTTTACTAAATAAAATAAAAGTTTATTTTTAGCCGGTGATGGGATACAGAAGTTACGCATCAAGTCGGATAATAAATAAAAGCGGAGTTCTATTCACAAGGCCACGGCAAGACGGATCATCTACTAGATGTGCTGTGTATAGTATTGGAGTTTATAAGTTAAGTTGGTGGTGGCGATCCCGTGGGAATGTAAGCGCATGAAGATCGCTGCGATAAGCCATCAGAGATCGAATGGAAGTATAACTTGGGTACAAGTCATGTAGCAGAGGTATAAACGTTGCTCGCTCGAGGCTCTCCGGTGTCTTTACTCGCATGTCCAGGGTCTTCTTCTTCCTCTGCTGCTTCTTCTTCTTCTTCTTCTTCTTCTTTTCTTGCAGTAAACCCTCAACTCGGTATAATAAGTAAAGAGAACTAAACAAGCGATCCTCCTTCGCATCAATCGTCTCATCCTTTATTTCTCTCTCAGTATTACCTGGGGTCTACTGTACTGTTGCTGTACGTTGCTGCTGCATTATTTGCCTTCAGGTCATTTCTCAGTCTCTTCTTACATTAACTACAGGAGAGTTTTCGTAGTATATCCTCTTTACTTATTCTTCTCGTTTCATCTTTGGTATCCAGCTCCAGGCGCTGGATCACTGACTGGAAGCCACTTTTCACCGTCCAGCATCCACTATATTTTTTCCCTCAACTATTTATTCTTTTTTTTGTTATTTATTTACTTTATTTATTCTACCTCAGCTTTTTTGCGATCCAGTGAATCCTTTTTGCTGAAAGCAAAAACAAAAGCTGTTCACGTTACCAAAGGATTTGACTACGGCTGGATGTTTTGTGCTGTTGAGAATGAGGATGAGAAAACGAAAGGTTTTTATAGTAGTAGTAAGTCAAGGAGATGAAGAAAATGAAGATGAGAAGAAGAATAAGAAGAAAAAGGTTGAAGGAAGCAGAGAAGAAAGAAATGCCGGCAACTCGAGGTCTATTTCAGGATACCAGGGGGATCGCCATGTACGAACCGCCACCACTCTGGAGGTCTCGATTCTAGTCCGCGATCCGCCACGGACTGGAACGAGACCACAAGGGCTTACCCTCGTATCGGGATCGACATTCTTCGATTTGTTTTTTATTTTTTACACCTAAAATGCGCATCAGTGGTCCTCATATTTAATTCAATTTATGACGAAAAAAATTATTATGTAACAGCATTTTATTGATATATATTTTTATTATTTTTAGCGAAGGAAAAAATAATTATATTGTTTGTTATTTTTTTTAAATTATTAAGTCAAAGGGATTTATAAGGAATATGTTTATATTCGAAGGTCATCCAGCTTTTGCGCGTCGCAAGTTATTTTATTTTATTTTATTTTATTTATTTTAAAATAAAAAAATCCATAGACTCTATGGGTCATTAAAATGATCATTCACGAGATCGTATTTCAACGCTCAGCTCCAGATTTTTTTGGTCGTTTATCATCGGAAAGTATATAATAGGGACCGGCGTGCTTGTATATATAGAATTTTAATATACCGAACCTGTAAATTATCCGTTAATTTATTCGATCATTTATATATCGTATATTTTGAAACGTTTATTTTTTACTAGACAGTTTTATATAAAGGGCAGGTATTAATAATATACATATATTTATTTATATCCCTTTTTTTTCTTATCATTCCGAGAAACTAGCGAGTGGTAACTTATCCTAACGAACCCCGTGTCCAAGCCACTTTATATCCTTGTCAATGCTGGCATAACTAACTAATTTTGACGTCATAACAACACACGAAAAAATCATAAAGAAATTTCAAAAATAGTTTAGTTTTTAAATAATTATCAGTAACTTTTATTTAAACTTAAATTTATTTTTTAAAAAGGAATCACGTCCGTGTAAAAAAATTTCCATATCCAAGAATTTGAAAACTAAATTTGAAAAAATTTTGAACTTTGATTTTACCATTTTTGTCACTTTTATTAAAGAGTAAAAATAATTAAAAACTGAGGACTTTTCAAAAAAGTTTTTCTTAATTATTTTAGCAAAAATAATTTGACTTAAAAATTTTTATGACAAGACATTAAAAAAAAAACTTTTTTGACTTTTTGTAAGAACTTTTCCAAAAGAGGTCTGGAGATTTTAAATTTAAAAAATTACCAACTTAAAGTTTAAAATTGTCTCAAATTTAAGAGCTCACTTTTATTAACTTTCTTTGCATGGCCGTGAAATTAAAAAAAATTTTTTAATTAAATAAAATAATTTTCTACCTCGCTCCACGTGTAAATCTTAAAAGTATAATTTAAAATCCTCCAACACACGCAAACTTACATACCCCTTCATTATAACACTAGAGGGCTTTAGTGACGTTATTATTATTTTTTAAGTTTATTATTATTATCGTATTCTTATATTTTCCGTGACTTGTGTCAGGCAAAGTGAGAAGAAGCAACACAAGAATTAAAAATAAAATGAATAAAAATTCTCAATACTCTTCACGCAAAGTATTCTCCATATCCTAAGGCTAGTTTTAAGTCTAATAAAGCCACAGCCATCACATACATATTTATATACATCCACTACATATATCCTATACAACATTTTATTCAAAGGCTTATTTTTAGCCAGTCCTTATCTCGATCTGCGCACACCGATCACTCTTACATATATTTTAATTTAAAATAAAAAAGAAATAAATAAAATCTGACGGTGAATTCTCTTCCTCAATAAGACAAAGCCAACTGAAGCTAATTTCATAGCTAAAAAAATTTAAGTAATTCTATTACATTATACTATTTATTTTTTACTTAAACACCAAAGGTATCTTTAGTCTTAAATCGCAATTCATTTCTTCAGGACGAACAAAGCGATCCAATCCACCGGGCAGTCAGTGCTTTGTACTCCAGCACGACTCGAGTACAAACAACCAACAACCAGAGAAAGAATAAGTTGGCGGTCAAGGTTTCTTACATTAAAGTCATTGACATCCAACAGCACTTACACGAGGATCTCTCTCAGTCTTTAATTTTTTGAACTATTACACCACACCGGTCTCGTACTTTTTCCCAGGTCTTCTCTGCAACAAAAATAAACCATTAATTTTATTATCATTTATTTTTTTCAGTTAACAAAAAATCAACTTGTACACTTCCCGAGCAATAGTATAATCGCAATGCTTGTGAAGTTTAAGTTGTAACTTGTAGTACTGGTATCGAAGCATGCTGGGCTATTATTGCTAAAATTACTTTTCCTTTGAAAATATTATTTCTCTAACACGAATATCCTTTGGCATTAAAATCCTCCGTCTATCTACTGGCTTACAACTAAACCGTGAGTTGCTGAGATTAAGTATACTCAAAGAAATATATATATATATATACATATATAAAACGGCAAAAAGCCTTGGTTGGATTGAACATAGCCAAGTACTAAGAGCATTGACTCTACTTCATGGTGCAATTTCAACTCGCCAGCAGCTAAATCAATTTTCCACTCGACTCTTCAACGTTTTATTCCCTTATTCTTTAGACCATTAGTTCGTCAATTTCAGATAGTATCTCTCTACATTAGCTATTACACATCTATACAAATACAAATACATACAAAATATACCAGTAGACTTGGGAGGATATATTTGTATGTATACTATATATACATGTGTCTTCTCTCGTCTGGTAACTCGTCATCCCGATGCGTGTGAATATTATTTATGATTGGCATCTATCACATGTAATGTTACATCAACAATAATGATATAAATCTCGGCAAGGTATATATTTAACGAGCATGGCAATAGATCCTGACAATTACTGGACTGTCTTGGGCTGAAAAGATAATTTAGTTTGGCACTGTGGGCTGTGTTGACTGTTGGACTCTCATCAGTTGAAATAAATAAAATACAAATATATATATATAGCTTGAGCAATACTTACCTTGAAATATATATTTAAAATCTTACATATATAACTATATTGCTATGCCGCGCAGGAAGATCATTTCCTTTGAGCACGACTTCCGGCCGCCGGAAACGTCTCTCTAACTGTGACTGAATCCTTAAATGATGTTTCAGTGATCCGTTGAATGATTTAATAATTAAAACTATCATTACTATTATTATTATTATTTTTTTTTTTTTAATAATAATAATATTGCACTGTAAAAAATTGGGAGTAAATATGAATTTTATTTCAACCCCAATTCACTCCAACACTCGGAATTTCGGAGTGAAAAATCACTCAGCATATGGAGTTTTTTTTCGGCAGAATGATATGGATTTTATTTGAATTTCCCTCCAGTTTTAATTTTAATGATATATTACACACCTTGGGAGAAAAATGGGACATTCCAACCGACGTGTATAATTGCCTACCCGTAAACACACTGATCGGATGAAAATTATTAATTTTCATTATATCTGTACTGGAAATTTAAATTCCCGCCCTGTTTAAAGGAAAGAAAGTCGTTCTTACAAGAAAGCAAATGGTAAAAATTAGCGCATGCGCCATTTTTATGAAAAAAATAGTATATTACACACCGAGGGAGAAAAGTAGGATATTTCAACCCGTGTGTATAATTATGCGGCGGGAAATTTGAAAGTTAAAATTTTTGACTCTGCGGAAAAAATAGCGCATGCGCTAATTTTTATCATCCGTTTTCTCATAAAAGAAAAAAACTTTCCTTCCTCTAAACAGGGCAGAAATTTAAACTCTCGACGCAGTTATGGTAAAAAATAAATAACCCATGGAATGAATTTGACTCCAGGAATTAAATAAGTAAAAATTAATCTGCTCTGCATTTGCTCCGAATTAAATCCGGGAATTTGCTTACATAAAAATATTTTTATTTATATCTGCGTACAAGATAAAACCGAAAGCGCAATAGTTAAATCGCTTTGAAGCATCTAAAGATAAATAAAAATTAATAAAATTTTATTTTTAACTTAGCAACCGGTATGGACTAACTAATGAGGATCTTAACCGACGTTGGAGTAATCCAAGCCGTGTATTACACCCTGTAATATACCATACAAAAGGTCTTATGGAGTATTGCAGCAGGGTGTTACACCGTCCACCTCATGTGTTCGTTGATTACCATGGACACTCCCGCAGGAAAAATGTATTTCTTTTTGGTTGCTCAAGGTCGGGTTCATGGAGCGCGGCTGACCGCGAGAAACCTGATCAGCCTGACCACTATTTGGTAATTATTATTTTATCAGTACGCTATTATTTTACTTGCGATATTACTGTTCACGATACTTTTAATTGTTGGTTGTTAGTTCGTCGCGACAAACATTTTTTTACATTTACTGGATAATAATATAAACAATAATACATTTAATTAAATGACTTAAAATAAAATATTTAATGGTTTTGTTATTTTAGATGCTTCCAAGACTCATGCAGAAAACATCGCCTGCTTTTGCACTGCCTCTGTGTTCATTCAAGGTCGAAAGGAGCAAAGAATCCACTGCCAGGGTCGCCATATGGCGCCAGCTCGGCGTAGCCAGGTGAGGGCTTATGGTATTTTACCTTTTTTTATTTTATTTTTGTTTTATAGATTTAATTGTATCAATATTTATTATTTTACGTCATATATCAAGAATACCATCGGTTTGATCTGCTGCTGATTGCCCCCTAGGACATATTCCTACTTTTTATACAATAACCGGAGCTCATAAATATCAATCCCTAGTAATTAAATTTTTGACATCTTTATGTAAAAAATTAATACTCAGTACTGGTAAAAAAAAAAAAAAAACGGGTAAAGTTGTCAACTACTAGCCGTAAATTTTTAATCAATAAAAGTATTTAATAAAAAATAAATATTAATTTTCTCACTAATTAAAAAAATTTTAATTATTCAAATAATTAATTTCGTAATATTAAATTATTATTTTGATGTCAAGTCAGAGGATCTTGGATTTTCCTAATTTTTCTAAATATTTATTCAGATTTTTTAAATTTTTATGGGATAAATTTGTAAAAAAAAATTTTAGATTATAAGCCACCCGATGTCAAAATTCAGTAGAGATAATTTTTGTAAATTTAAAATTAAAAAATAAAAAGTCAGTGTACGAAATTTAAAAGTTAATGTCGCATATTCGCAAAAATTTTTCAAAATTTTCCTCTTACCAAATTTTAAAATTAAGCAGCCGTAAGTTTTAAAGTTACTAAAATTTAAAAGTTAGTTTTTTTTTATTTATCACTATAGCGGGTAAGAATATAAATTAGAATGTTAATTAATTAATTGTCAGTACTTTAATCAATCAATCAATTAATTATTTATTCCAGAAGTTACACAATGGAAAGTAGTTTCTGTGGATGTGACCAAGGGCCTCTAGCTGGATTACACTTGGACACTAATCACTTGCGAAACGTAGGTCGGGATTTTTGCCAAGCTCTTGCTTTCCTCAAGGACACTACTGATAATTGGATCCTCGACAAGTATGTAATTTTATTAAATTTATTGTTCATCTACAAAGTATGTAATTTAATAATAAATAATATTTTTAAATTATTGTTATATACTTTGAAGACTTGTATCTTATATTGAATTGCACTATGGGATTAAGGATAAAATTATGTAATTAGTATAAAGAAATGAATTTTCCGATTTAAAATAAATTTAATCTAGATCATCGACTAGCGAAGAATGCTGCCCACTTGGATGTGTAAAAAAAAAATGTAAAAGACCTAAATGTATCCAAGATAAACATGCGAATCAACATATCGATGCCATTAGAAGAAACTCAATAATTGTTGGCAATTAAAGACAATCAAGGCGAGAATTATCTTGCGTGGTTTTTAATTAAACTTCTATTTATTTTAAATCTTTTAATAAACCAACAAATTAATCAACATCGCATGATTTTTTTTATTAATTACTAATTTATTAATAAAACGGGCGTATAATTTATGCTTTTATTTTATAAATTAAAATTTTTATTATAAAAAAAAATAATAAAAATTTTTTTAAACTTCCAGATTTATTGCTGACGAAAGTAATGAAGAAAAATGTACTGATACTGATGAATTATCATCGACATGTGATTCTGACTCGAGTTGTGCTGATTAAATAATTTTTATTTAAGTAATTAATCCTATGTAATTTACTGTGTAAATTATCTAGTAAATTATTATTAAAAAATATTGATCTCTGAAGCTTTAAAAGATTTAAATAAATGACAATTATTAATTAGATTAATACATTTATTAATAATAATAATTATAAAGTTTACAATTAAAATAATTATAAATTACAATACAATCAATAAAAAAATTACTCTGATGGTTTACAAATTTTTTCTTCAATGCAAATGTCATAGCAACATTTTTCATCAGTACCGCAATGACCATCTTGCCCGCATAATTCCGGAGAGTCGCTCCAGTAAAAACTTCTCGGACAGTTGTCTCTTGAAGGCGGGCATTTTTTAACATTTTTTTCATGACTCGAGTGCTCGAGTTCAAAAAATGGCAGATGCCATTCGAAAGATTTAAAAACACCCATAAAAAATACGGGGTAATTAGGCCAAGAATTGTATTCGTCAGCTTGGTCATCAGCTGGACGTCCCGAAGGACAGCAGTAAAATGAATTGACTTTAGTCCTGCACCAATAGCGACATGGTCTTCCACCAATCAATACAATCACATTAATTATCAACATTAGACTAATTATTTTAACCATAATTACTAATTAATAATTAATATCAAGTACAAGATAAACTAAACCGTGAATTCAAGTAAACGCGCACTCGTGCTCGGTGTCAATACGACAAAACTCCCTGGTCATCTTGCTTATAAACCAACCAACCTCTTCTCTAATTCAAATTTTAAAAATCCATTTTCTCATGAATATATTTACGCTTAAATCAACTAAACCATAAACTCATTAACCGACTACTCAAATATTCAAATAATTTTCTTAAGTTTTATTCTACCTGCCGTTTTTAAAACATATTTTACCTTTGTCTCATAAATATACTTATTTCATTAATTATAATTATTTAATTATTATTCATAAGCTCATTTTTAGGTCCGTACTTATCTACCATTCTTTGAAAAAAAATAAATAAAATGCAATAGATAATTTTGGACGGCACCAGATGTTATCGAGCATTTTACCAGAGTTTTATTATCATGACTTAAATATTACGGCCATTTATTGACAATTGTATCACAATTTCATTTGTAATACGTTATATATATATATATATATATATTTATACTATTTAGCAGGTAAATTTCTTAAGTAAATTCATTATTTTTTAAAGACTTGTACATATTTCAATAGTATTTTATAATTGACAACCTAGTCCGCTCTAAACTACTGTGATAACTCGTTAATTTGATAATTAAAATATATATATATTTATTTATTTATATTTGTTTATATATGAGCATACTATATTTAATATAAGTGTATTGTAAAATAGCTGCACAGTGGGCGGTATTTTTTTTCACGATATTGTCAGTAACGTAAGCCATAAGCTCGTCGTAATTAAAACATCAACAATTATCTTAGTGTAGACATTTTGTAATCATTATATGATTGGTCTATTGATCATATAAATTAATTAATTAATTAATAATATTACTGTCTTATGACGCGGGTGTAGGGGACAGTGGAGGCCCTACGGCAGCGGCTTGTTTCGCCCGTCGACGTTTAATCAACAGCGGGTTGTTTGAATTGTCTAATTGTTTCAAATTAGCGGCATCGTAGTCGACACGCATTGTCGCGAGAGACCGAGTCATCTCTTCTTGTACTTCTGGCCAAAGTTCTTCTCCTTCACGCAAGACTCGCCCGGTATGCAATGGAGTTGGCGGTACTTCTGTGTGTTTCTGTATAATAATTTAATAATTGAATATTTTTACTTATTTTAAAGAGTGAAAGCTAGAAAGTTTGTGAAATAAAAAGCACATACACAAATCCAATTATTTCTCATAACATCTTCGATGGTAAATCTTTCAGCAGGATCTGTACGCAACATTCCTTTTATTAAATCTCGTGCTTCGGTGCTCACGTGTTCCCATTCTGGAGCGGGAAAGTCGTATTGCCCTAAACGAATTCGCTTTTTCATGCCTGGTGATATGGCTAGGCCGTGATTGCTGTAAAACGGTGGAAAACCGCACAATAAAATGTACATTATCACTCCCAACGACCAGATATCACAGCTCTTGTCGTACTTTTCTGGTCCCAATACTTCAGGAGCTAAAAATAAATAAATACATTAATGTAAAAAAAATTAATTAATGCTTTTAATAAAATAAATATACAGAAAATGTTGTAAAACTACAAGATTTTAAGCTACCAGTTGTGATTTTAACTCTAGTCATCCTGATTTTTTCTTAAATTCGCTGTACAGCTACGGATTGACTGAAGTTATTCATGGAATGATAATTTTATTTAATAGTATAATTATTTTTGTTTACTTACCAACATAATAAGGTGTGTAACACGGTGTTTGTAACGTGTTTTTAATATTAGTCTCCTTGGCAAAACCAAAGTCTGTTAATTTCAGTATTCCCGAGCTATCTAAAAATTATAATTAAATTTTAAATATAAGATTTAAAAATTAACAAAGTCCATGGACACTAAAATCTAGTATTTGTTACCTAATTTTGAATACAAAAGATTTTCAGGTTTAAGATCTCTGTGAGCAATATTCATATCGTGAAGATGCTTTACTGCAAGACAAATTCCATACATTATTTGTGCAGCTTCTACAATAAATAAAAATACGTAAATAAAATGACATATTATTTGATATCATGCAAAAAAAAATATTTCCTTTACCTCTCTCAGTGAACGCGCCTTCCTGGCGATCTTGTATCCGTTGAAAAAGTTCTCCACCCTCCATACTGATAAACAGCAAAAAATATTTATCATCAACAAATAAATTAATGATAAAAAATAAAAAATAAAATTGTTATTTAAAATTACCATTCCATTACTACAAGTAGACATTTATTTCCTCCATAAGTGTTTTCGTAAACATCTTTAACTTGTACAATATGTTTACAATTAGAAGCTCTCCAGTGCAATTCGACTTCTCTCCGCGCTTTCATACAGTCATAAAGTACCTGAAATAAAATATATAAATATAATGCATATAATATAAATAAACAAAATATAAATCGATAAATTCTTTATTAAAATTGTAAAACAGGAAGCGAAAAATTTCCTACTTCATATCAACGTCAATATCAAAAGATACTAAATCAATAAATATTATTATCATTTTATATCTTCTTTTATTTATTCGTTTCATTGAACCGTGCGCTATATTTTCCGATTATAAAACCGAATCATTGAGAGGGAAATTACTTAGAGTATAAAAATAGCCGATGACGGTGAGACCCGCAGTCTGAATCTCAACCAAACTCAGCTTGATTAACTTTACGAATATCGATGACGTATAATTACACAGACATATTCATTAAATATATATTTGCTCCTCAAAAATAAATATGTCCGACATCTGTACATATATTTTTCTCATCTTATTACTAATAATAAATTACCTTAAGGGCATATTTTTCTCTCGTATTTTTGTCATAGCATTCGACAACTTGTCCATTGATACCAAGTCCTAGTACGTGATTACTTATTTCGTAATCATCAGTAATTGGAGTCTCCTTGGGAACACGATTGTCTAATCGTGATATTGAATATTCCATTTTATTTTTAAATACTTCTGTTTTTACTTCTTTACTAACAATCTCATCAACTTCCTCTATCACTTTGTTGTTATTATCGTTATTACTACTACTATTGATATTATTATTATTATTATTGTTGTTGTTGTTGCTGCTGCTGTTGTTGTTGTTAGCAGTAGTAGTGTTACTACTTTGGCCTTGTTCTTTTTCAATGACACTGCTCGGACGATCTACTTTCTTAGACCGTTTCTTTTTTCCTTTAGGTTTTGTCGTCACGTCTAATCGTACCCGTCTTGGCTTTCTGTTAAGAGACAAAAATTTTAATTTAAATAACTCATTTGAATTTTAAACTTAATTTTACTTGTGAATCATCAATTAAATATTTATAACATAATACGTAAATAAAATATTAGTACACTGTAAAAAATAGGGAGTGATTATGGATTTCATTTAACTCCGGAACTCTGGAGTTTTAGAAAAAATAACTCCGCATACGGAGTAAATAAGGAGTTTACTTTTCAGCGGAGTGATCTGGATTTGATTTAAATCTATATTTACTCCGATTCGGAGTTTTCATGTTAAAATAAACTCCCCTTAGAGTAAAATTTACTTGAAAATTAAAATAATCAATCATCTGCCCCACATTGACTCCGGATTTACTCCGGTATTTTTTTACAGTATACTTAATATCATTACTGTTATTTATTAGTAATTTTAATCAGCTTAGCATGCTTTTGAATTAGTAAGCAGTTATCGATTGTTAGTTTTTTGAAAATAATTGCAGTTTAATGAAAAAGTTTATAATTAAATGATGAGATAATGAAAAGCAAATGTGACAAAGTAAAACCACGCTCAATAAAACAAACAATGATGCGGTTCGTGATAGTATATGTACTCAGTATTATTTTTATACCAATTTCTAATTGATAAGATAAATTACGTTACATTTATGAGTACGTATGTCATACTTATAATAAGGTACACAAAGCGACACTGCGACACGGACAATTTCATTTTATATAGCAATCAATATATATATTTTATATTATATATTGAATAAAATAAAAAAAATAAATAATTGACCTCCAGAAGGTCCAGCTAGTGAGTGACTTGGACATTGATGCTGGAATTCCTTTTATTTAACAAAAATAACTTATTATTTTTATTTATTTATTTTTTTAAAAAATACTACTCGTTATTGTGTGATTGTGTGAATTATTTATAAAACCTGGATGACTCCAAAAAATAATTCTTGATATTTTTTTTAAAACTCCATACAAAATAAAATAATAAATAATTATTTTACTGCCGCTGAAAATAAATTTATTTAAAAAAATAAATTATTAGATTATTTATTTTATAAATAATAAATTATTTAATTGATACTATTCATATATATATGTATATATGTATAAACACACTTGTCACAAGTGATTTGATGAATCAGCAATATTAGAGTTTTATAAAAACGCTGATATTTATTTAATTATCATAAAATAAAAAATAATGTAATACTTTACTAGTTACTGGAACTTAAATATTTTCTAAAAAAGAATTTGTGTAATCAATTAGTAAAGTTGACGTAACGCTAACGCACAACCAAATATAGAATTCGAGTGACAAAAAAAATAATCATCAATAAAATTTTTAACATAAATTTAAAATAATTGACAGTATCGACAACAATAATCATCAATTTATTTTTTATACAATTTATAACCTCAGTAATTAGCAACATAATTTAATTGCAAAGAAAGTTATTAATGAAATTTAATTTTATTATTTTACTACTCATTTTTTTTATATGAATTTTGTTATGATAGGAAGAATAGAATATAAAAGTGTAATTTTAAAAATTTACCAAAAGTAGTAATAAATTTTTACACGGTGTCGTGAAATTCTAAGAAGTCGTTCATGGCCATATATCACTCATATTGCGGAGGTGTAGCACCTGTCGATTGTCATGAACAAAATAATCCACAAATGGTATAATTATTATCACAAAATCACACAATAATTGTAATTAATAATGAGATTTAAATATTCAAATAATCAGCGCACTTTTTAAATTTAAATAAAATTATTTTACTATACTAGATATTAATTATTGAAACAATAAATAATTAAAATGTTAGGTTGAGGTAAAAATCAACAAACTGAGTACTGTGCATGTTAAAATCTCAGCTGACACTGAATTGTAAAATATAATTATTCAAAAGTGTGTACATACTTATTGTGTATTAGATGTGTGAGTACAATACCGCGTTTGCGCTGTTGCTCTTTAATTTTATTATCGTGATTCTTCGTCGTTTTCTTTGTGGGGAATCGTTCAATTAAATTTCAAACTCCCCGTAGTTTACTTGGATTTATTTTGGTGGTATGACGATTTAAATGTACAGCCAGTCGATATAATTTTAAAAAGTTGTCGAGCTGATTTTAAATGAAAACTTTTTGATTTGAATGTTTGCTCCTTTATTGTAAATTTATAAACTTGTAGTTGCTGTGATGATGGTGATGATGATGATGATATGATGAAGAGGTGATGCACAATCTCTAAGAGTTACCAAGAGCAAGTATGCTGGAAAATCAGAATGACTCATCTTCAGGGCCGTCACTACTGACTTATATTTTTTTAAAAATACTTTCACTTGATTTATTATTGTTATTAAATTTTATTTATACTCAATAATTTATTTTTACAAAAGTTTTATTTATAGATTTTTAATTTATGATAACAAAACTTGTTTATTATTCATAAATTTGAATTTTATTTTAACCGGGAAAAATTTTTAAATAAAAATACAAAACTTGGAAATTCATATAAAAATATGACACATATATTTCTTAGAGACGATCATATATAAATACTCATATATATATATATACATCAGATATGATCATATCTGAGTATATTTTCTCGGGTATTAATAAAAATTTATTTAATTGCAAAAAACATTTAATTTTTATTTAAATTTCGCGCCGAAATTACGTTTGCTTATTTTATAATCTATACAATAAATTTATAAAAAATAATTAAAGGGAACTAAGGACTGGGTAATTGACTTAATTAAAAAAAAAAAAAAAAAAATGGGTTAAAATAAATTATGAAGAATAAATAAATAAATATTTTAAATGTCAGGCTTTATTTAATAACTTGTAATTAAATAATTACAAAAGTTTAATCACATTTAATAATGATCATTATAAATAATTGATTTAAATTTTAATAGGCACAATATTTTTTTTTAATAATTTTCTGTACAATACATTATCAATATTTTAATACCTTGACCGTAATTCGATTTTTTTTCATTTGTATACTTAATTAACAACCTTCAGTTAGATTTAATTCATTATTATTATTATTATTATTTGTCATAATAATTTGTAACTAAAGTTTAAGACTCGGTACGTTAAAAATATCTGGAGCGAAGGAAGAGAAAAATATTATCACCTTATTTACGTTCTTTATAATTATAAATGTAAATTATTGTATTAGACATGAAATTATAATATTTTAGTCGTAATAATTAATCAATTAATTAATTAATAATATACATTAACTGATTTTTTTTTAATTTACATATAACTAAATCCCATGTACAATCTTTACATATTTAATTATATCTCAAATATTCACAATAATATTTATTTTTTTAATTAATAAAAAAAAAATTGAGTAATTTTGCACTCAAATGAAATAAATTTATTGGAAAAAAAGTCTATTAATTATTAAGTTTTATCTAAATTTTGGCATTGAAAAAAAATTTAATTGTAACGAACTATAATTAAACAAATGATTTATGATTGCAATGAAAATATTTTGGCGTAAAATCTAATATCTTAAAACTCGTCCAATTATCAATTAATCTTACAATAACTTACTGGTAAAATTAACATTAATGTTTTATTGTAACATAATTATCAGACATCAAAACAACGTCTAATCATCGACAATAAGTATTACAATGATGAAATAAAATTAAATTCAACAGGTACAATACTAAATAAATTTAACTTTATCATCTAACAATTATACTTATTTTCTCTTTTTTCCACCAACAAAATATATATCACCGCAACTATATATTTTTTTATACTCAAAAATACTTATCATATCGAAGATTAAATTATTTATTTATTTTTTCTATCATAAAATTTTTAAAACGTAATCCAAAATGCATCTAGATTTCGATAAAAAAATAATCCATCTTAAATATGTTTCCAATGCTCACAATATAAAATTCAACAGTTTATTATTAATACATTGAGCAATAACACCTTGTATGACTATGATAATTTAAAAAAATATTAAATATGTTAACTAAATTACCACCAATTTGTTGATTATTATTTTATCAAAAGCCAGATAATAATCTAAAGTCTAATTAAGTCTCATATTTAATTTGGAACAAACGTAAACATTTAAGTATGTTTATAAGCTCGACAATGCCATTTTATAATTTTAAAAATAATATTAATGATAAAAGCAAAATACTCATTATAATAAATGTATAAAATAAATCTTCGAATATTAAACGTCATAACAATTAATCCTTACTCTTAGGTAACGATTGGCATTGCACAAATAACAATTGTCATACCATTTGGGCATCTGATTCTGTTTTACAATCCTGCATACCAAGTATGTAAGGCACGACTGAAGCAACGCTGACTCTGCCAATGAGACCCGCGAAAAATAAATCTTCTAAAACACGTGGATTTATTGCACGAAGCGGAGCTAGTCTTAGTAGTAGTCGAGGTAGTCGATCTGATCCAACTCGTTGCTGTAATTCACTCCATGCTGCTTCCTGCAGCACTTCGACTTTTTTACGCCAAGCGTCAGCCAGAATATTGTCTATTTCACAAGACAACAAATACATGACAATTATTATTATTATTAATATTACCGATATGGTAATAATAATAATTAATGCTATTAACCTTTGGCGGGAATTATAACGTCATAAATGATGACTCACCTGAACTGAAGAGTGTCAGAGCCTTGAGGTAAGCGTACTCCGTTGAGTCAACCTGCATTTTATGAAGGGAACTAACGCAATCCTGGAGTCTGCATATGTGCTCAGTTATCAATTTAACTTTACTTGCTGTTATTTTTTCCTGAGCGATGCTCGCCTGCAGGTGATTTATAATTGACGTCAAAATACTGGGTAGTGACAGAGTGTATGCACACTGCGCAAGACCTAGAGTAAACAACTGACCCCATGAACTTCGTACCAGGGAAGTCTGAACATCCGATCTATATAAAATACATGGATCCAATTACCAATACAATAAGCGGATTACGTGGGATTAAAGGTTTTATTTATAAAATATAATAAGAGAAAATCAATATTTACGGGAGTGCTTTGAAAGCGGGTATTCCTCGTGCCCAGTGAACAGATAAAAATAACAACCTCGCAGCACTCTCACAAATATAGTGAATTGATAAGTATGCTGGAGCTGGACTAGGTGCCCGTAGTTCAAAGACTGTGTGCCGCTCAAACAAAAGCTGGCCAGTCCACTCTTCCTCTGGCTCATCGGATCCATTTACACTCTATTTAAATAAAACAACCTTGAGTTAATACTACTAACTCATAAATAATTCATAATAATAAACAAACAAATGTTATTATGATATACTGTCGCTCTTACATCACCAATGAGTTTAGCCATTCCCTCAAGCGCATGTGAAATGAGCAAACGTTCACGTGCCAGAGTCAATGCATCACTCAGATCACTGTCACTGCTTTGGTCTTCGACACTTGGACTTTCTGGTGGTTCCCAAATAGGTGCTGTCTCTGGTGCTGATTGTTGAGGCTCTGGTTTAACTCTCGCACTGCGATTACTTAATTTAGTGCTTGCTGCTTCACCAAGTACCGGTTTTCGCTCGTGCTGCACCGCTGTAACACCCCAAGCTTGCTTATGTTTATTATATTCATCTAGTAAACCCTCCAATAACTATCACTATTCATCAATAATTAAATTATTACTATTTAAAAAACTATTATTATAATAAATACAATAAAGTAACTCACAGTCACTCCTCATTCCCATTGCCAGGCATTTTTGAAGCCGACAATATTGACAACGATTCCGATGATGTTTAGTGACCTCACAGGATTTACTTCCTCGGCATTGATAGCCCAGCTGTTTACGGATACTCCGTTTAAAAAAACCTTTGCATCCTTCGCAGCTTATCGCTCCATAATGACGCCCACTTGCACGGTCACCGCAGACGACACACAATTCTAACGACAGCCCAAGGCCCAAAGAACCTCTAACATCTCTCGCTAATTTAACCTGCAATAAAAAATTTAAATCATCAGTTTCTATTTACCAACAGCTATCAGCTTGATAATAAATAATGATAAATAAATTACCTCAACGTCAGTGTTATTCAAGTGCTCAATGCCGCTGTGTATGTGTACCATACCACGATGATGCCCCAAATTACGGAAGTCCCTTCCCATTTTGTAATCAACCTTCTCGTCCAGTATGTCAGAGTGATTATTTTGATCGCGTTCAATATCTCTCTGTTTAAAAAAAAAAAAAAATTAATAATGGATAAGTAAAGACGTCAGTACATCTGTTTAAAATAATTCAACGATGAAAAGGTAATTTTTACAAACTACTGAAAGTAGTTTACATAAAAAAAAATCTGTAAAATGGTTGACTCTACGGTACAACTCCAAAATTTCCCGCTCGGAGAGACTGAAAATATTACGAGTAAATTTTTGAGCTCAAAAAACTGTTAGACCGAAATAACATACATTTTACTTGACAGCAATTGAAAGAGCTCATTAAGGATTAGAACTGATTATATTTTGAGGCAATTCGGGCAAGTGGTTTGTGAGTTATACAAAAAAAAAATTTTTTCAATTTTTATTTTTCGTATAACTCGTGAACTACTCGACCGATTGACTTAAAATTTTAATCAGAATAATTTTCTAGAACCTTCCCTTGTTTTTAAAATGTTAAATTTTCATGGCGGGAAATAAAAAAATAATTACCTCAGTATCAGGATCAACAGAATAATCCATATTACGATGATGCCTCAGGTCATGAAACTCAACTTCTCCTTTGCGTTCGACCTCACTGTCATTCAAATTGTCGCTATCACACTGATCCAGCTCTCTGTCCATATTGTTCATCAGTCAGAGCCAGTAACACCTACACACACTTACACACCTACAATGATAAAAAAATAAATATACTTATTATTAGAGTATCAAAGTGTGTTAAATGATAATGACAAACGACAATTTACTAATCGATAACAGTACATTTTTAAACATTACATATTTAACTTAACGACTTGAATACAAATTTTTTTACCCCTGCTTGAAGTATAACTTCGTTTATTATTTATCTACAATTATTAACAAATAGGTATACAAGTTCCCCTTCCTCTTATAAAAATATTAATAAAACCGTTCCCTTCGCTCTCATTTTCTCGGTTGGCTGACGGCATTTTTTTTCTTCTTATTTCATATAAATATTTTCTTTTATTACTTTTTACGGTAAGGAAAAGATGGCTCAACTTACATTGCATTAACCCAACTCCTACGTTTTATTTATTCCTCATTAACGCGTTATAAATTTTTACAACAAAACGCGCGCTTAATATTTTTTTAAATATTTTTTATTTCAACACGAAATATAAGTGTAAAAATGTCACGGCGAATTATGAGTCAGAAAAAAACGAGTTAAATAAATAGCGACGAGTACATAAAACGACGCAAATATATATACACATATATATTAAGACATAATAAAAATGATAAGTGTGGGCGGGTCACAACTTGACACGTATTATACCTGTGACGAGGTAACGTATCACACACACCGCACCTAGGTAACACGAAAAGGTCACGGAGTTTAAAAAAACGTTGTCTGAGTAGCCATTTCGTGTCTTTCAGTGGCGTGCCAGATCAGCGTCTTTACTTAAATATATGTATATTCCGTACAAATACCTATAAATATAAATATTTATAAAAATATATAATTATGACAATTAATAAAAAATCAATCTGCACTCATTTTATGAAACAAAATAAATACGCATTAAAAATGAAGTTTATTATTTTAAAATAATGACAATACGCTACCTGTTATTGTGCAGCAATTAGTGTCAGCATTTGCGTACTGTTTGAATTTGCACACGCGGATCAGCATTTAAATAAAACTTGTTATTAAAAATAATAATAACAATCCTGTAGATTTAATTTCTTGTGTTTTACTTTAGTCGTCGGTGATTTTAAGACTGAGTCTGGGACTGAGACTGAGACTGAGACTGAATCTTGGTGGTCTTGTCTTAAAATACATACAAGACTAGTGGGTGTAATGCACATCTGCCACGAGATCACATCGAGTTTATTGTCCGTAGACTAAACGCTGGTCAAAGTTATATTGATGATATTGTAGAATATATATAAATATGTATATATGAAATACTGAACTGAACTGAGGAGAGTAGAGTACAGACACTGATGTGAGTTGAGTAGACGACACAGGACACACCGACGAACACTTACAGCTTATGGAGGACAGATGTCAGCAACAGAAGCAGCAACACACACACTGACAGGCTCTGAATATAATGCGGGAGAGTTTAAAGGTAACAAAACAGGCAACCTTGCACACACAGGTGAACGCAACTCTATCTATCAGAGCAATGGTAACTGGTAACCTGTAACACTCACCGTGGTGTGGTTCCACTGCTGGCAGTCCCCCAGACCCCCAGTCCTCGGTGCCCAGGTCAACTTCAGTCACTTTGTCGCTCTTTGCTCTTCTCCTCTCTCGTCTGCCCACTCCACGAGCCGCTCATTCCACTCTACTCTACTTCTACTTAACTCTTTTCTACTCGTTTAGTTTCTGCCCCCAGTTTGTGTCTCTCTCCTCGGGCCGGTTGCTGGTGGTATGGTCGAATGGTGACTGGCTCGTGGAGTTGAAAGCACACGGGCCAGGTGCATTAGTCGTGACTTTTCTCGTTCTATTCTGTTTCCAGGCTTGTCCTCTTGCCCGCCTTTACCTTTACTTGTAAGTCTTAACTCACATCACTCGCTGCTATGCTGGCTGATGTTTACTCTGGACTCTGAAAGTATCAAAAAATAATAATAATAATAATAATTACAAGAAACGAGACTGTATATTTATAAGTGGATACTTTACTCATGTAGTTCAAGATGTTTTTTATTGGCGCGTTAGTTATTGATTTAAAAAGCCCGCGAAATTTTGAATTTTTTAAATTAACGGGCATCTGAATTTTTGAATTTTTTTAAGGATAAATTTAAAAAAAAAATATTTCAAAAAATTGCACCGAGAGTTTTTTAAATTTTCTACACGTGCATATTTTTAGTTTTTTTTTTTTTTTAAATTAAATTGTTGAGAAAAAATTCCAAAAATTGCCAATTGTCTGCTAACCAGGATCATAAAATGAAAAGATGGGAAGGATTTTTTTTTAGGAAAGTAAATTTATAATTTTTGTAGGTACATTTCATCTATTTAGAATTTTCCATTGACAATTGTTACATTGTATGTATTTTGTTTATACATATAGATTTTATATATATTTATATTTACATATACACGGAGATATAATTATAATGTATGTGTTTACATATGATATAAATCCTGCTCTTTAAATACTTAATTATTTTGAATAGTCATAAGTTACAAGTAAAAAATGTACATAATGTAATAATAATAATTACATGAAATTGTCAGGTATCGAAAAGTTTGGCAAAAAAAATAATCAGAGCCTCTGTTTATTGTTCAATGAATTTTCATTTAAACTGTATAATTTTAATTTATTGGTAAATAGATTTGTTTTATTAAAAATTATAAAAAAAATGAAATCGATTTAATTGATGGACGATTTCGTTATTTAAAAACTCTATATTATGAGTTTTCATTAATTATTTATTATTTATTGTAAATATTTTTATATTATTTTGATCAATTTAAATCATCAATATATATAGATATATATTTATTGTATTTATATATTATATTTGTGATAAATTATCTTGTGAAGAAAGCATAGAATTGTTTTTGTTGTGAATCACACTAATTCTTAATTGTTTAATCAAGATTTTAATTATTTTATTTTATTATTATCCTAGTATCAGACTACCTTATACACTTACGAAGGTAATTTCTTTTAAAGATCAATATTTGAATTTAATATTGTTGTTATTATATTATATTATAATATAATATAATATTAATATTACTTATGGTGATGATTGCAACGATATAGATGTATTTGTATCAATTAAACATGCACTCGTTTTTAAACCCATTCATCCTTCATTATTATTATTATTAGTCATCAAAAAAAGCACCACAACAATTTTGTACCACGAATAATTTAAAAAGTTAATTTTTTTACGCTTAAACATCTTCATTTATTATTTTTCCTTCCCTTTTTTCTAACCGTTAATTTCTATTGGTTTTTAATGATAATATCACGTGAAATTGTCATGATCATCTGAAAATAAAAATATATTATTATATATTTCAGGCGGGGTGAAATTTATACATTATATATTCTAATAATTATTTGCATTGAAAGGTAGAGAAGAAAAGTTGAAGGTTTGTTCAATGGATAAAAATGGAGACTAAAAATGTACGGGTTTTTATTGAGCTGCCGACGAAACTTGTTGAAGTTGCCGTCAAAAAATTGTGCTGCACTACAATTATTATTGTCAGCCTCTAAAAATTTTTTATTCTCTACTGATTCCTAATTTAGAAAATAACTTTTTTCACAATTTATCAATAAGTTTCAATTGTAAATTTTCTGTAGTGCAGTATAATTTTTTTGGAGACTCAATTTCCTGTTTCAAGTTTGGTCAACAGTATAATAAAAATTTGTTAATTTTTCAAGCCCATTTTTCTCCGTCGAGGCATTGAAATTTAAAAAATTAGCGGAGTACATCCGGAGTGAATGCAGAGCGGGTGATTGCTTATTTATTTGATCCCCTCGTTATGAAATTCACTTCGAAGGGGAGTTAATTTTAATATTGAAACTCCGAATCAAAGTGAATGTAGATTTAAATAAAATCTAGATCACAAAATCACTCAGCTGAAAAAACAAACTCTCCATTTACTCCATATGTAATTTTTTTTCCTAAACTCCGGATGACGAAGAGAATTTTGATTCAAATAAAATCCATAAGCACTCCGAGTTCACTCCCAACTTTCTAGTGTAATGCCAGTGATATAAATAAATTTATAAATTAAAAAAATAAATACCTAGATCAATATTATTAGATAAATTTTAAAAACTAACATCCAAAGACTTCTTGGCTCGCAAAAACCATATACAAAAATCCATCTTCATCTTTTTCTCGTTGATATAGTTGTGCCATTGTCAGACTTCCGCTAGCCATACTCCTTTGATTGACAAGCACAAAAAATGCCTGTGTTGGATGTAATTGTAATCTTCGTCTAATAAATACAAATATATAAAATAATTAAATCGCATTTTAAATACTAGTTTATTAAATTAAATAAAATGAATCAAATAATACCTTATAATTTTAATTAATTCAGCAACAGTTAAATGGTCTGGCACTAAAAATTTCGATTTATCTAATAATGGTAATTGTCTTTCACCGTAGTAACGTTCAACAATAATAGGTATTTTATTTGGATGACGTTCACGAATTAATTCCACATCAGCTACTCGTTGTGCTAAAATAAAATCGTTATAAAATAATATTTTACTAACAATTAAAAATAGATATATCAATACCACTCCAATAAATCATTACACTATCAACGTAATTACAACAAATAACGCACAAAAGAACTGAAAGAATTAAAAAAAAAAAAAACTAAATATAAACAATGAGGGAATAAAAATGATGATAAAATAAAATATACATGTATGTGTAAGTTGTGTCAAGTAGGAGAGACACAGTAACGTTTTGTTATAAAATAAGTAACCAGAAAAAATAACTACTGTCATAACACAACTTATTATTTAAAATATTTTTTGATTTAACGTAAATTGTAATAATAATTATTTAAATAAATGAGTATTTATTTACCAAATGATCGCTTTTCTTTGAATGACTTGGGTGTCAAGCTCATTTCGTTATTTCGTATTCTATTTATCAACTACTACGACGCACTTTGACTAAAAGTCAGCTGTGAATTCACCAACACAAGTTTAGTACAACAAACAAGTTCCTGATGCTTGTCTCGTTTTTGTTACGAACTGAAACTCACTGAAATACACTAGAGTAAGATAGATAATGACACTTTTTTATATGCACAACAAAGAAAGAAATATTGTAATGGACGGACTTACGATTTCTGCGCAGGCGCTGACATATTAAACTATACTTTGTTATCATTGTTGGAACTGAAGAAAAATATATATATATATATATATATTCTTTTATCATTTTATGTTACTAACTAAAGTTCTTGGCGACTTTGGCTAAAATTACGGCCGCGATCGAATTTTTTTTCAGCAGAAGCCAGTGGTCCCAATTTTCAAGATCCTGAAGTTGGCTGAGGTCTAAAAGTTTTTTGATTTTTTTTAAAATAATAAATTATGAAAAAAAAAATTTTTGAAAAAATTACATCTAGAGTTTTTGCATATTTTTATTTTTGTCATTTATTTGAAAAAAAAAAAAACTGAAAATTGTTAGCTGTCAGTTAACTTTATGATCATAAATTTTTTATAGAATTTCTTAGACGGCGAATTTTCATGATACTGAAGTTAGCTGACGTGTCATAATTTTTCGATTTTTTTACAAACAATAAATCATACAAAAAAAACTTTGAAAAAATGCACTTATAGTTTTTTTAATTTTCAACATGTGCATATTTTTGGTTTTTTTTTCTTGTTAACAATTTGTTGAAAATAAATTTGAAAATTTTTATTTGTCTTCTAACTTCAGTCATGGCCTTGAATTTTGTTTTATCAGAAGCCAGTGAGTCAATTTTCTTTAGATTTTCTATCTACACCATTATTAGGCACTTCCTGGACAAGCCTAGACCACATAAACTCCAATTTTTATCATGAGTGTGAATGAATCTGACAATTATGAATTTTTAAATTTTTAAATAAATAAATAAAATGTAAGTAGAGTAAAAATTAAAATATGCGTATTTAAAAAATTAAAAAATTGCGCGCGCATTTTTAAAAATTCCATTATTTAAATTTATTAATTTATTTATTTAAAATAACAAATTGTCTGATGTCTGCTACATTCACTCATTTTCATCACGTTGACATTCAAATACTCGCGGTCTTTCAAAAGATCAGTTACCGCCTCCTAGACACAAGTAGACGAATTACGTGTCCTGGTGGTGACGGAGATAACATCTGATGACGTGCGCATCTGTGTATTCAAAAGCCCAGGCCAGGCCATCATCAGGCTCCTCTCTCTCTCTCCTCGAGCTGGTTATATATATTATATATAAATATATACAGGTATATGTATGTACGTGATGTATAGAAAAGTGGATAATACTCTGGTGGTATATTTCTGTATGCCTTTGTACTTGCGACTTGGACACAGTTGAACGCGTGATGGCGCGTGGGTGTGGAGTAGTTGATGCGTTATTATAATTTGAGGTAAAAATTAGTTAATTTATCTATGAAAACTAGTTTTAAACTCAAAGAGTAAAGTTGCTTTGCAAAGTACATCACCAGTTTGATAATAATAACAGCAAGTAAAGTTATAAAACTGCTACTACATTGTCGGGATCATTAAACTTTTTTTTGTCAGCCAGGGGATGATAGCATAAGGATACTGACGAGCGTCACCTGTGTCACTCAAATGTATACAGTTAGACGAAACACTGAGTTTATATGAGAGAAGATAACGATAATTAAACTCGAGCTTCACCAAGAGTTTGCTCTGCTAAATATCCGGCCTCGGAAACAACGGCTACTATGTAAAATTAAAAAAAAAAAGTATATTTATATTGATGCCACATCAGCTGCTTAAATATATCATCAATACTTGCATCAACAACAACATCAACTTAAATCTGGATCAAGTGCTAAGAGTCGCTGCTGCTGAAAGAGAAAGAGTAATTATTTAAAATTACGTGTAACAAGTTGACTCATAAACCCTCATAAAAAAAAGGGGCGCACGATTACTGCGCGTCCGATCATTGTACTGTCGACGTAGCAGCACAAACTGGATTATTATTATTTTTATTTATTTTTCACTTGGCTCTAAACTTTTTTATTTTATCACTCCATTTATTTACATTATTTTTATCGACTCCGACAAGTGAAACACGAGCGTTTATTGTTGTGTCATGCTAATATCAGTTTGTTAACGCGCACAAAAATCATTTTTTTGTTTCTTTTTTTTTTTGCAACAATTATCCATTTACTGTAAATGCACGTGTGTGAGTTGATACGACAGCAGTAATAGGACGTCACTAATCAAGAAGTTTAATGTGAGTATATATTTTTAAAATACCCAATTACTTATTAATTTTACATATATTAATTAATGAAAATATGTACAGTGATTTCTAAATCAAGTTGCGCCATTTAATTACTGGGGAAATTTCTACAACTAATTGAGATGATAAATTTTTTACGTGCAATTATTTCGAACGCTCAATAGTCAGGTAAATTAATTTTGTTTTTTATTGAATTTAATTGTAAGTAATAGGGAATGAAATTTTATAATTAATTTTAATTTGCAGGTTTATGTGATTTTATGAACTAGTTCCGGTTAACAAACGATGTCGAGCTGATAGTAATTTAAAAAACAAACAAACTTGATGGTAAAAATAAGAGACGTGGTATTGCTGGTGAAGATGGAGCGAAACGGGAGAAATTGTTGATTCAAGTATGGCTACTGTCGACGTGAAGTATCAGTGTCACGTGGTAGACAGTAGTAACGGAGAATATCAATTACAATTGGGAGGCAGGTATTGATACTAAAAGTTTTATGTTAATTTTCCTGAGGAGTTGATGATTATTTTGAGCTGGTGTTTGTACTGGAAGTTGTAGAGTAGACCAGTAGGAAGTTAGTTGAATGAAATACGAATAAGTCATCAAACTTAGCCGGCTCAGTGCCAACACATACGAGGAGCTAGACAGCTCATAATGTGTTTGCCCTCGTGCACGATAGATTATAAAATTAGACGTGCTAAACCACGCTCAACGAGAGTTAGAAGAATACGACGGACAAAAGAAAAGATTTATAGTGAAGAGCAAGTAGTTTATTTATTATCAATAATACGACATCTGTATCGGTGAGGATTATTAATAATATTTATTATTAAATATTTAAAAATATAAATACTCAAAGAAAAGTGATTTTGTTTTTATAATTTGAGTGATTTTTACCCTCTAGTCTTTCGCATTTACACATTAGATGAAAAGAAAAAAAAAGTGTATCAGATTTAGCTCAAAAAAAAGTAAAATAGTAAACATCACTCTTGTGATCTCACGAGCATGGCATTAAAGCTTTACACAATCATGACGCAATAGGGTTCAATTGATTAAACGGACAAGTAAAGCTGGATGGAATAAAACGAGAGAACCACAGGGTGACTTTATAAAAATATAATAGTAATAATAAATATAAATAAATAAAAATGATGAATCTAAATAAAGGAGGTGAATTTAAATGACTGAGCCTTCTTGCTTAAGAAGACTAAAGATTTATAAATAATTTGCATGCAAGTACAAATGTCTAGCTTAACAATATCAGCTAGAACAATGCCCTTGTCACTACCGACTCCGTTCGTGCCTATGAGCGCAATTTCATCACAAACATACATAGGATCTAATGAAAATAATCATTTGCCGCCATTGAAATCGGGTAATTATGTGCCCAAGCAAGGCGAATCACCACCGAGTCATCTGACCCACTCGAGCCACAGTGGTAGCACCCACTTACCTAGTTTAGGATCAAGCGCCAATAACAGTTTACAAAATTTAACGATTAATTCGGACAGCCTTAATTTGAGCCTTAGTTCTCACGTCAGTCACAACAGCCACAACACGAGTCACAATTCCCATTCGCAACAGTCGAATAGCAGTCAGTCGAGCAGTCCGATGATTAAAAATGGACGTACTGAGAGTAATTCAAACAAGTCTGCTTTGAAAGCCGCGGTATCACCAGAGATTGTCATGAAACTTTACATGAATAAGCTTACGCAGTATGAACAGCATGAAATATACGCGTATCCGCAGATTTACTTTATTGGAGCGAATGCCAAGAAACGTCCAGCAATGCTGGGACTTCCCAACAATCATAATTACGACAATGAACAGGGCTCTTATATCCACACCCCCCACGATCATGTGGCTTACAGGTATGAAGTCCTGAAGGTTATTGGCAAAGGATCATTTGGTCAAGTCGTGAAAGCTTATGATCACAAAAATCATGAGCACGTTGCTCTGAAAATGGTGAGAAATGAAAGGCGATTTCATCGACAGGCACAAGAGGAAATTCGTATTCTTGCTAATTTAAGAAAACAAGACAAGGACAATGCTATGAATATTATTCATATGTTCGATTCATTTACATTTAGAAATCACATGTGTATAACATTTGAATTACTTAGTATAAATCTTTATGAACTTATTAAAAAAAATAAATTTCAAGGATTTAGTCTGCAGTTAGTTAGAAAATTTTCCCATTCACTGCTTCAATGTTTGGATGCCCTATACAAAAATAAAATAATTCATTGTGACATGAAGCCAGAGAATGTGTTGTTGAAACAACAGGGTCGAAGTGGTATTAAGGTAATGATATTAATCTGATTTTTTTTTATATCTTAGCTTACATTTGTCGATAGTAAAAATTTTATTAACTTTGTCTTTATTTTTTTTTAGGTGATCGACTTTGGTTCGAGTTGCTATGAGGATCAGCGAGTGTACACGTACATTCAAAGTCGGTTTTATCGAGCGCCCGAGGTAATACTGGGCGCTAAATATGGAATGCCGATAGATATGTGGAGTTTGGGATGTATTCTTGCGGAATTATTAACGGGCTATCCGCTTCTGCCGGGTGAGGATGAGGCTGATCAATTGGCGTGTATCATTGAACTCTTGGGAATGCCACCGAGGCGATTGTTGGACAGTGCCAAACGTTCTCGTCAGTTTTTTAGCTCAAAAGGCTATCCGAGATATTGCAAAGCGACGACTACTACCCATGGTACCACATTATTGCACGGTGGAGTGTCACGTCGTGGTAAAATTCGTGGCCCACCCGGTTCAAAAGATCTTAAGGAGGCACTCAAGAATTGTGAGGATCCGCTATTTTTGGATTTCATACGCAAGTGTCTGCAGTGGGATCCAGAACAACGGATGACACCCAGCAAAGCACTGAGACACGCATGGCTGAGAAGACGACTACCGCGACCACCTGATGACAAGGTCGATGTCATTTCGAGCCACTCGGTACAGCCGACAGCTGCTGTAGTGACAACATCCGGAAGCCGCAGCTCCAGCAAGACAAATGCCCATGGATCAGCAGGATTGTCCAGCAAGCTGCGCGAACTCAATGACCAGAGATCCTCGACAATTCAATCCCGACATCCTCAGCAACCTTCACTTGGCAGCCACCCCATAGTGTCCTCAGTCGGAAGTGGAAGCGGTGGCGGACACTCAATATCCTCCAATCATCCTTCATTGGCGCAATCAAATCATCAGCCTCTCAACGCAGTTTCAGCGCACAAACATCAACAATTGCACTCACACAACGGGTCTCACGAGTCCTCGCACGACAGCCACAGTTCTCATGGATCTTCTAGTGGGTCAAGTAGATACGTCGTTAGCAAAGAGATAACATTAGTAGATCCTTGGCGGTAAATTAAGACTGTGTGTGTTTATGTAAATGTCTGTGTGGATACGAAGTTATCTATAGAGTTATATATACATATATATATATATATATCCATCTTATATTCAGCATAAAATTATAATTATAAATATAATTACAATTACAATGGTAATAGTAATAATGTGTGTTCGAAAATTGGGAATAGATCTCAAGTGCCGTTAGATGATAAATCTATGCACTAGCTTTCGATATTGATATCGAAGTCACGCGGTTGTGGTCAGGAAATTTCCCAGAGCCCATTGTTTAAAGTTATAGATTATGATTACTATAATTATTATCATTATTCTTGGTTGTCTTCTAGGCGCTAGACGTTAATCAAGTGCCATTCACTGATGAATGGAGCAAGCTTACTATGTAAATTCATTTTTAATTATGCTGAAATAGTGTATTTTATTTACCCATTTAAATTTCAATGAACAAAATAATAATTTTAATAATAATGATTTAATAAAATAACATCATTAAGTCAGTATTGATATATATGGTTAATATAAATTATTAAAACTCTTGACAAACGATTAAATTACATTGGGCGCGAAAATAAAATAACGATTTGAATTTTTAAAAATAAACGATCTAAATAATTTCAAGACTTAGAAAATTTAGCTTAGACATTATTATTAAATACAGAATGTCTTGTGATATAAAACTTAGGCGTCTATTGTGGTCTATATATATATGTATATGTATATACATATACATATATATAAGCCGATAAAGGTAATTATTTTATCGCGCTATAGAAACTAAGTAAAATAAATGATTAATGGTAAGATTTAAAAGTAGTGATGAAAAAAACAAAAAAAAAAAAAAAGCAAAAAAAAAGTTTAGTCGTATTTATCATGTAATCTAAAGTAAAATTAAAATGACTACAGTGATGACCCAGTGTATTTAAGTATCGCGCATTATCGTGTTATTTTATAATATTTTTTCTCAATCTCTCTAATAAGTACAGTACTAATAGATTTTTACTTTGTCAGATTGCTCAGGTGCAATCTATAAAACCGAAGATAACACATAACATTATTATTATCATACGCATGGTTTTCATATATTTATATTTGTATTTGTACTTTTTTTCGCTTAATCATTTACTCGTATTCATGTGTATTTAAATTATCATTAATTGTGATGTTTTTTTTTTTAACTTTTATTACTATCACTCTTCACTGCCAGTCTCAAAAAATTTATTTAACATAATTAATAACTTTTTTTTACAATAACGCTGTATTATTTCCTAGCGATGTTGAATTTATTTTGAGACGATGCATTTGTTTTCCAGTAATTGTGTTTTGTAAATCGTTTTTATTTACGACGTATTATTATAATTAATATTATTTATATAATATATGCATGCTCGTATATTAATTTTAGTTAATTAATATTATATCAAATATTTTAATTAAGCTACATATCTTTTTAGTTTAATTAAACGGTTTTCATACCAAATTATAGAGAGGATTTACATTGTTTTTTTTTTTTTTGTGACTACATAATTTTATTGACAAACAATAACAACAAAAAAACAAAATATCGCAAAGGCTAGACAATTATATGACTTGTAATTGTAATTAAAAAAAAATAATAAGTCATTTACATAAAAAATAGGCAGTAATTGTCATTAATGTGATGTGTATTCGGTTATACTAACAAATGAACCTGGTAAATTTAATTAAAATTACGAATATTTGATTAAATATTAATTGTTTGACATTTATGACACTTGTGACTAAACAGATTAGATCTACGTAGATCTAATTTATTTTATTTTTTAGATCTACTTAAGTCTACGTAGATTTAATGTAGATCTACACAGATCGATGTATATTTAATGCAGATCTACGCAAGTCAATGTAGATTAAATATAGATCTATGCGGACTTAGTGTAGATGTAATTAAATTTCTTTAGGTCTACGTAGACACTTTTTTATGCATTATCAAATCTATATAGATTCACGTAAATCTACATACATCTATACAGAGTGAAGTAGATCTACGTCAATTTGTAGAGATCTATGTCGATCTACACAGATCCAAAAATGTATAAAAAAAAGTAAGCCTACATAGACCTTGATAGATCTACTGAGACCTACGCAGCTTATATAAATCTATTTGGATCTATATATTCATAGATCTCCCACGTAACAAATTAGATCTACGTCGATCTAATCCATTTTTCACGAGTATACATATATATAATTATTATTAAAGACTTATTTATATATAATTTACTTGATTATGTTCTAACTGAAAATTTAAAAAGCTTGAAATATAGTTAATTGATAAAAATATACATATATATATATATATATATTAAAATCATAATTGAACTGAATTAAAGAGACTTTGTCGTGTCTCATTGTACTATATGAGTGAATGTTTGTATTATAAAATAATAATCGATGCATTTAGGACCTTCATGAGTTATAAATAATAGAAATCGTTACGTGATTATTTGAATCATTTACCGAAAAAACTTTCTTTTATATATTTACATAATTTTTTTTTCTTTTTTTTTATATAATAGAAAAAATTTATCTCATCTACTTGCATAAAAGAAATTTTTTAAATTTTGTAATTGATGACAAAAGATTAATCAATTTATTTACAAATTATTTAATGATAACAATAATTGAATTAATTGATAAAAAAATTTTTATTAAATAATTTGATATTAAAATTTGGCAAGCGTTTGTATTTAAAAAAAAATAATAAACAAAAAAATTTTATACAAGCCTATACATAAAAATAATAATAATAATAATAATAAACAAAACGTTGATGCGATATTAGATGACAAAAATAATATTGATTATTAGTTATTATTATTGCTATTAATTATCATTATATTTATATATTTAAAAATATATATATATATGCACAAAGGTGGAAATTAGATTGATATGAATATAAAATAAAATATAGACTGCCACTTATACCGTATTACATCTAAATTAAAAAAAAAAGAAGATTTTTAAAAAATAATTAATTATGATTATGACAAATATTGCAGCCGACCAATTCGTACTTTTTTTACTTTAATGTAATCCCAACTGGTCCACTGGCAGCCAAAAATGGGCATAAAAAATTGAGTAAAAATAAATTTAATTAACATGAGTGTGAATGTAGCTGACAATTGTAAATTTTCAAAATTCTAAAATAAGTGAATTAAATATAAAAGTCGAATAAAATTTAAAAAATGCGCATCTATAGAATTTTAAAATGAGTATGTGCATTTTTTAAATTTTTATATTTAAAATTGTTTAATTGATTTATTTGTAATTTGAAATTTTTCTCATGGCTGCTACATTTATACTCATTTAATTAACGCGTTTAATTAATGTAACACTAGATTGAACAAATTAATAAATTAAGTTATAATAATAATAATAAATAAGCATGATATTGTGAGTATTGTATAAAGAAAACATTATAACTGTTGTGATTTATAAAAAAAATAATTTTTTTTTTTAATTAAAAGTAACGTTTGCTTTCTATGTGCAAGTTGAATTAACATTAAGTAATTATATAAATTAAAAAAAATATAAGCGAAAAAACTTTCTCAACTATTGTATCTTTTAAATTAATAATCCACATTTAAATTAAGTCTTTTTATGATTAAGTGACAGTGAAAAAGTTTGATCTCTTATCATTATTATTGTTATTATTATTATTAATTTAAATACTTATGATTGTAAACAAAAATGAAATAAAATAAAAATAATAATTATGACGAACTCGAGTTCGCATTTAATTTATAATGTTGACGCCAAGTTAATTATTAATTGTACGCGTTGATAAGTAGATTGTAATAATAATTGAATTGTATAATTGATTAATTGATGGATTGATTATATAAAATATTTAAAAAATGGCAATATAATTATGGAATTTTTTAAAAATAAATTAAATCCATTGTCACCAGACACAAATATCCAACTGAAAATATAAATTATATGATTGATATATTTTTTAAAATATTAATTTCTAAACCTTATTTTAATTTTCACAGGAATTTTGAATAGACCGGGAAAATTATTTTTTTTTTAATTTAAATCTTGTGATTTTTTTTTTTTATTCTTCAGTTTTAATTCTTACACTTAAATACTTAAATTAATAATTAATTTTAGTTCTTCATTAAAGTATCAATAATTTTTATTTATTAAAATCTGTTATTTTTTTTTTACAAATTCTTACAATGAACATTTTAAATATTTTATTTTTTTTTATTCACGAAGTTAAATTATTATGAAAATATAAAATAATTTTAGGTAAATTAATTATTTGTTTAATGCGATAATAAGTAGAAGTAATTGGAATTAAATATTTTAAAAAATTAATTACTTACTAGACTAAAATAAAAATAAAACCTGACAAGTACGAGATAAATTAAAAAAATGAAATTACATGAATCAGTTTATTATAATTATTATTATTATATTAATGAGAAATTAAAATAGATCATGATGATCAGAATGTTTAGTTAATGCGTTTTAAATCAGTCGATATAAAAATTGTCAGTTCATTAGTCACTCATTGAATTTCATAAAAATAACTGTCAATACAATTATTAATAGATAAATTTAAAGTTAATTAACTTTTAGATAAAATTAATCAGCTTTACGTGTTTTACGTTTACGAGCATTGGGACTATTTGCTGCAGAGCTTTTTTTACTGCTCTGTTTTTCCGAATCACTTGCGTCCTCGTCAACCAAATCGTCTTTTATACTTTCGATCAATTCGTCTTCGTCAGAAGCTTTGTCTTGAGAAGATTCACTCGAGTCTTTGCGTTTTTTATTGACAGCAGCCTTCGCATGCTTTGGAGGTGAGATGAAGTCGATAACACACACGATCACCTGTTAATAAATTAAATTTATATTATAGAATTTTAAAAAATTAATTATCAATTTTATAAGCAAAAGTCCATTATTTTTACCAATCCTAGGACAGCTCCCATAATAATCGTAGCAACAGCAAAGATTAAGTAACTTCCCCATGTTGGTAATCCATAATCTTCCATCAACTGATTATGAATAGCCTTGAAAATTATAATTACATGAGATTAATTAATGGAATAAATAATAATAAGAGTAGTAAATAAATTAACTTACCCGTAAAACTTGAGATAATTTGAAGAATTTACTCATAAGTGTCATTTGAATAGATGTTGGACTTTTCCAACTCGGTACAGGTTCAACTTTCGTCCATGTTTTCGACCTGATGAAGTCAACAAGTGACTCACGGTCTCTTGGACTCTTGTATTGACGAAATTCACCATCTTTAACACTACAATACAGTAAAATAATTAACTTTCCGTAGTAAAAATTATAAGTGACATCATTGGAAAGTCGATAGATCTCCAGTAATGTCACTGTCCGACTTATAAATTTATAAATTTAATTTGAAGGGTGGAAATTAAAATAAATTTCAGGAGATTTTTAAAATGAAACATTAAATTTAAAGTCAGTCGGTCACTGGACAACTCCGGGTCTTAGATCTTCGTCAGCTGACTGACTTCTGCGTCCACAGATCCAGTAAAAAAAAATTATAAAATTATAAATCGTCTGACGTCGAATCTCAGGTTGTCCTTGCGAACGTCATCGAGACCCAGGTCTTAAGATTGTAGACCGGGTCGCGACGGTGTTCTGCTTTAGTTACTCTGTCGAATTTTTCTTCATCAGTGAGCAAAGTTTTATTATATACTACTAAGAAAATTCATTATAATTTTTTTTGTTAATTAGATATTTGACGGAAACGTCACACCGTTAATTTTACTGTACTGTAGGAAATAATTAACACACATTAAGTAATAAATGTTAATTATTTTAGTGTCTTACTGATAAATCGTTGGTAGAGCGGTAACCATAAACCTGCCGCTTAATCCTGGAGAGTCAGTGACATCAACTTTTCCTACGTTTATACCAAGACTCTTTTTCATATCACCCAGGTACGACCATGTGGGCTCCATTTCTTTGCAAGCTGGACACCAAGGCGCATAACTAAAAGCACAAAATTTAAATTTATTATTTATTTTAAAAACTCATTATGCATGACGTAATTTATTGTATTTTTATGATAACAATACTCACAACTCTACCATCCATTCTCCAGTGAGCATAAGATCCCAGTTGTCTTCAGTAAACTGATCAACTGAGGAAGTTTTTTTCCCAACAGCCACATCAGCGAAGGCAAATACACCAGCACAATATAATAATAATACTTTAGTAAATAAAGACATTTTTATTTTTGTTGATTTATAATTTAATTGCCGGTATTTTATTATTATTGTCCTTTGGTACCTTGATCTTGATAAATGATACGCTGCTACGATACTAATACCAATCACGCACTCTTGATCCTTACTCTGAACCAAAGATGAAGCTCCTACCGCCTATCGTCAACGTGGTAATGGCACTTGGCAACGACCACAACACCATCTACTGGTTGATGTTTACAACCTCTAGATATGTCAGGCTGACAGTTGATAAAAAATCATGATCTGGTCGCAAAAATTGATGACAACTAGGCGCCAATTTGCATCTATATGCAACTGAAATAAGATGTCAAGTTGACTGCAAAAACTTAAGGCGCAAATAGATGTAGACTTGAAGTCAATTTGGAAATAAAACTCAGATTTAAATCAACTTTTGCTGTTAAAAATTTTCCGCAAGTTGAAGACAACTTTTTTAATAAAATTGCATTCATTCAGCTGTAAATTTACATCAACTTGTTGTTTATGTTGTACTTATATTACAGTCAAAACTTGGAGCAGAACTTGTCGTTATTCAGACTGAAAACACTCAGCAGAAAATTTTTGAAAAGAAATTACTTCCCCGTTTAAAAATTATGAATTTTTTTTTAAATTTTGAATTTTTTATCGATTCTTATTTAATTTCTATCAAAATAAATCGTATTTTTTTTTTTTAATTGAATGAAAATTTTTAAATAGCGCTGATTTTTGAACTGTTTGAAATTCTGTTGAAGGAAAATTTTGAATTTATTTTTAAATCGATGAGTTTTTCAAGGGATTCAGAAAAAAAAGACAAATAATATTAAAATGGGTATGGAAAATTTTTCTAAACAAGTCAGTATATATATGTATATAAATAATAAATAAACAGAATACGTCCACCTCTAAATATATCTAGATTTTCCATTACGAGCACATCGGCATGCACGCAAGCGCTTACTCTACCTAGTATGGATATATTTTTGTACATGGTGTGATTTTGACATATCAATAGTTTCAGTCTTTTTTCTAACTCTAAAATTTATAATTTAAATCTAAAATATTTCCCGACATTATTTTTTTATTCTGCACCTACTCACCCCACAAAATTTTTATAATAAAATATCTAATAAATAATTCGCCGTATTTTTTATATGTAAGTAAAAATGAATAAACAACGAAAATACCATAACTGTATACTGCTAATTGAAAAATTTTTTAAATACAGATAAAAAATGTCGACAATTTATCCAACTTTATCACGTCTGCCAGTGAAAGAAAGTTTCGACGACGACGAGCTGACGGACATTGACGACGAAGTCTTCATAAGAGACGGAAAAACAGGTGGTGGATTTAAATCACAAGATGAAGGTGTAAAAAGACCACTAATGGCACCAAGAAAAAAACGACGAACCAGCTTCGATACTCAAAAATTACCTCTGAGAGCTCTGTTGCTGCCAATGTGCTACGGGATTATGGCTCTGGTTATTTTACTAGGACTCATAATGCTCTGCGTTGTAACAGTTAACGTTTTTCCGGTTCCGTTTACGATAATTAAAAATTTGTTTCCTCCCAAAGAAAATCCCGGAAGTAATTTAACAGATGAAATACTCCCTTGCACGTCATTATCCTCGAGCATCGTCTGGGTGAAGACTCTGCCAAAGTTGACATCAGAGGCACCACTGAGAAGCGTCGACGTTGATGGCGACGGTATCGAGGACATAATCGTTGGTTTCAGCACAGGTTGATAATAAAATCTCCTCGTCTCTGTTTATTTATTTTTATTTATTTACTTTATTATTTTATTTTTATTACAGATTTAAAAACAAGTTTATTTATTTTTTATTTATCTTGAGGTATTTTGTTATTTATTTTTTCGTTTATTTAAATTTTCAAAATACAAGAGACTGATAGAGAAAATAAATTGTAATTTACTTATTTTCTAGGTCTCGATACTCTCGATGCACCAGAGTTTCTTTGCAATCTCTACTTCAAAGGCCAGACTCCGTGTCTAGGAGGCGTGAAAGCCCTGGACGGCAGGACAGGCGATACCATGTGGACCCACTGGACCGAACACGCGATTTTTTCAATAGACTGCGCATTTGACATAACCGATGACAAAGTAAAAGACTGCATAATAACAGGACGTGGTGGAATTCTCCACGCGGTTGACGGGCAAGATGGGGCTGCCATTTGGGAGGTTTCAAATAAAGAATTTCCTGCCAGCGTTATGGAACCAGAGATTATTTTGAACGTCTACGACGCTCGGTACATGACAGACATCGACGGTGATGGCACCGTTGATGTCATTGTCTCACATACCACCCAGACTGGCACTCTACGCTCCAGTGAAATAATAATGCTTTCCGGTAAAACTGGTACTGTTATTAAAACAATAGACTTTTCGAAAAACGAACAGCTGTTTATTGCGCCCCAGACTTTAGTGCATCCTGATGGTGAAATCATGTATTTGCTGGCAGCTTCTACACCAGAACAGTCAGGAGGTCTCTATATTATCTCACATTCTAATTTATTGTATGGCAAAATGGTAAGAAATTTTTTTTATCAGTTAAAGTCATTCTCAAACTGTCCCCCACTTTTTTAAAAATTCAATGACTTTAAATTGTAATGACCGTAAAATTTTGATAATTAACTAAAAAAAAGTTAGCGTTGATTGAAAAAAGGACAACACGGTTACAATTTTGCCGAGACAGACTTTTAAACAAATGATTTAGTTGACATCAATTAGGAGTTAAACGAAATTTGGAAAATGGAAATGGAATGGAAACTGAGTAATTTTTTTAAAAATTTATATCTCAGTGAAATTGTAACTGCGATGTCCTTTTTTCAATTTTTTTAAAATTAATTGATAAAATTTTAATGCTGTGATGACAGATCGTTATTTAATATTCTTAAAAAACGAAGGACACTGTCTGAGATTTTCCTTAAATTAAAATCTCAGGTATTAAATCAGTATATTTATTTTTTTTAATTACAGAATTTAAGGACATTGCAGTATGGTAAAGGCAAAGGAGTATTATTAGCTCCAATATTGGTGGACATAACATTGGATGGCACTGCTGACATAATAGTGTCCTCTCTAGACTCTAGGGTACGAGCATACAATGGTCGTACTTTTGAATTAATTTGGAACTACACAGTACCTGAATCAGAAATAATAAGTATACCGATTCCCGGTTATTACAATGACGATAACGTTCCCGATATAATGGTGAAGCACCAAGTGGGTCCAGGATTCCCGGTTTATTATTACTCGGTCTCGACAATTTTGGATGGGAAAACCGGCAAGCCGCTGCTGGAACAACCGATCAAAGATAGCGGTAATGGACAAATGTCGGGCTTATCTTTGTCTGTTGACGGTCCAGGCAATGATTGGTTTTTATACTGGTCAGCAAACTGCGTGGACCACAGCGATGTCGATGAGAAGTATCGGTTTCTAAAAGGGCAAACACTGCTATCGCAAAGCCGCGCAAATTTGTGCAAATTAAGATTCAATACGACATTAAACAGACGGCTGCTGGCGATGAGCCAACACGTGGGCCCACCCGGACAGTCTTTGTACTTTTCCGAGGACTGGAAGTCAGTGGAGCTCAATAATTCTGTTGACGCGAGACAGGAAACGGAAGAATATTTAAATAATTTACCTTCACAGATTGAGATGAACAACGCCATGGAAAATGGCCCTATGACAGCACCACGTGCTGATAAATCTAAAGCTAATACCCAAGAGAGAATTGAAGATGAAAGAATAATTAATAATTTTCCAAGCATGGAAAGTAATCTGGGAGTTAAGATACCCAATGAAATGAATTATCTTGTAAATAATAATAATAACAATAATGAAAGAAAAGAAGTTGAAAGTTACCCAGCTTACAATGATTTAGCAGAATACAAGACAAAAGTATCAAATGATTTCCCGGGGGAAGTAGAGTGGAGTAATTCCAACAATAACGACTGGAATAATCTGCCACTGGAGATGCGGTATGACCGCAATGACCCGAATTCCCAGGAACCAAACCGACGTCGGAAGCGTAGCAGTAAATTTGCTGAGTCGTCAAAAATAAAACGCAACATTAATATTAATAATAATAATAATAATAATAATAATAATAATAATGGTAATAAAAATTATGAAGGTATTGATCAGAGTATACAGAGACAACCACCAACAGGACTATTTCTGCCGTCACTTGTTAAAAATCCCAGGACTACATCTATAGACGTAGTTTTTTCTACCTACTGGCTGCCACCTTCTGAAGTATCTCTCGTTTTGCTGCAGCAGGATCTTGAGTGCATTCATTTGAAGGAAGAATCAGCGCGACGTAAAATAGAAGCTTATGAACGTGAAAATATTATCGCTGATTGTTTGGCTAACAGAGGTATTAATTACAAACTATATCGCGAGGGTTTGGATCGCGAAAATGTTAAATTTTCGCTTGGACAAATGACGATATATAGAATGAAACTCGAGTGCGTTTGTCCAGAAGATTTATTACCTGGGCAGGCATGCAATAATATCTCGAGGACACAAAGTTGGCCAGCACATTTGGGTCGCAATGGTGACGGTTATTTTCGCCCGTTTTTGAAACCTAATACGTGAATATTTAAATATTATAAAATTTTATTTTTATTTTAAATAATTAAGACAGTTGATACTTTTTACTGTACAATATTTTAATTATAAAATAATTAATTTATTAAATTGTCATGTCTTAAGAATTTAAAACGACAGTATTTATTTAAAATATTTATTTATTAAATATTTAACGTCTCAAATGTCTTATTTTATTGATTTGAATGTATGATAAAAAATGTGGAGAATCATAATTAAAAAATAAAGCAATTACATTTTGTGCTGTAATTGATTATTGATTTTTTTTTACCCACATAAAATTATTCCAATAATTGTTTTGAAATATTTGTCCGTAGGAATTTAGTTCATCTACCGCAGGGTTGTCCTCAAACTGTTTGATCAATATTTAATATTTTATCTTAAATACTGTCACGCGCTGAATTTTTTCATCCACTTGCTTTCCTTGACATCGCGCACTTGTCAAAAAATAATTTATAAGTTTATTACGCATATAAATCATCAATTATAATTATTATTTATCAGTTTTTCATAAAAAGTAATAATTAAATTATTATTTACTTTATTTGCGCGCGGTATTTAAATAAAATAAATAAAAATATGTATATGTGTAATTTAGAAAGTAAAAATAATGATGAATTAATAATACCAAATGTACGGAGAATATTTGATTATGACTCTCGCATAATGACCGCGAGAAATTTATTGTCCAAAGGAACTCAAACGGATTACAGAGATAGCGAGACACAGACCGTACCTTGGGAGCCACCTTATAAACTGGCTACAGGTATTTTAAAAATCTATAATTATAAACATAAATTATTACTTTCGATACTGAATAATATAAAGTAATAATAATAATAATTATTATTTTTATTCAGGTAGTAAACCTGAAGTTCTTGATCTTGAAAATTTATCATGGGGCAAAGGATTACCAGTAGGTATGGAAGAGCTAAAAATAATAAATAAGATGAGAGTAAAAAAATCATGGGAGTCTTTATTACCTCCGCTTGATTGTAAGGTCAATGTACAAACACACAAAGCTATAATTACTATGATTGATAGAGAAGAATGGACGTTCCATGACAAAGTAATCAGTTGTTATTCTTCAATTCGTTTATTTTTTTTTTTAATTTATTTGAATATTGCTCGTTAAATGTAAGTATATTCTTATTGATATTCAGGAGCTGCAATCGGTGATGGATGCACGTCAGGAGTTGGTAAACCAAGTGATTGAGACAAATAATTATGAGCAGAAAAAAAAATTGATTAAGAGGTTTGAAAAAGTTGGTAAATATTTAAATAAAATGCGCAGTAAGCAGATAAATAAAATAAACCGCGAATTAAACAGAGAGATGCGTAAAATAAGCGCCAAGTATTGTAATAAAAATTCAAAATTTATTAAAAATTATTTGGGAAAAACTACAGATTTAAAAGATGAATTTATATTGAGATTAAAGCTAGACGATGAATTTTTTTATGATTCATTGCTAAGCAGAAAAACGCTGGGTGAGTTTCGTTGTACATAAATATATATATTTATTTATGTATATATTTTTTTGTGAGCTGGTCTACGAAATATGATTAATTTCGCTTTGTGCTTTTTTTTTAGATAAAAAAGACCCAACGAGTTATCTCTCGCGGGTCAATCACATCAATCAAATAGATGGTAAAAAGTCCGATGAACTTTGCGTACGCGAAACTAGGTTGACCGATGAGATGTTGAAAAATTTGTATGTCGATTTAAAAAATATTCGATTAAACACAACATCAAAGAAGACGCGTTAATTAACGCGTGTGAGCATCGAGTACATTCGTATACTTCCGATATGTACTTAAATTTTTTTTTGATAACTAATTTTATAATTAATATACAGTGAAACAATTTTTTCAACTCGATGGTTGTTTTGTACAATTTATTTTCACGGGTGTAAACTTACCATTTCATGTGATTCATGAACAAGATCGTGAAAATAAATTTTCATTCAAACGGAGAATTAATTAAGCATTCAACTTTTTTTTTTTGCGTGTAATGATAATTAATTTTAATAATTAAAAAAAATATTATTGCTTTTCAATATTAGTAGATATTAGAAAGCATAAAATAATAACTCGGGTAATAGAAAAATAATAAATTAAAAATTGAATGCTTATTTTTTTGTCGTACTTCTATATCTAAATGAAAATAAACTTTATAATTTTATTTAAACGATTTAAATAAAAACCTTAAATCTACTAGTCTTTTCGAGATTCACTCAGTAATTCGGACATAAATTTTTTAAATTTAATGTCAGTAGCATCACACGAAGACTTGCGTTCGACGATGAGTTTACGTTTCTTCGGATTAGGCTTCGTGTTATCACAAGAATCTTTTTGAACGTTTATGCGACGTTTAATACTGTCTGCTGTGAGAGATTCATCACGTGCTCGGCTCAGCTCAGCCGTCAAATCACCCATTTTTTGTTCCCACTCTTCAAAATGTCTGCGTAAATCAGCGATCTGTAATTCTTGATCATTTAATTTCTTAGCTTGCTCGTGTAATTTGTTACTCTGCAAGCGCATCTGCGCGCCCTGACGTTTCATACGTAAACGCATTTTGCTTAATTTACTTCTAATTGCCATGAACGATAGTTTATTTTTTCGTGTTTTGCAAACTAATTTTTTGAACTGCTGCTCCAATTTTTCGGCAGTGTGGGGGTGGTACCGGTTCAAAATAATCGAAGGATTACGACCGGTGTTGTGTGCCGTGCTTGGACTGTATGGTATCATCAAGCTGCCACCTGGTAAATCGTAGCTGTTGACGCTGCTCATACTCGATGAACTCATTCGTGATTTGAAGGCCGGCATAATTTTTTCATCAAAATGTTCCATTGCCATGCTACTGATGTCTCTTAATTCCTGTAGAATTTCATGAGCTCGCGGCAAACTGTTGGAGTCTTTTACCAAGTGTAGAATTCGAAATATTTCATCAATCACCTGATAAATTTATTTTTATTTACAATTTAAATGATTATTCTTTTGGATGACTTGCATTTAAATTTTTAGAAATCGCGACAGGTCATATTTATTTTAAATGCGATTGCCAACATGTAAGACAATATCCTATCAAAAAAATCCATGTAGAAATCCAGGGTATGAATTCCCATAGGAATCCATGTAGGAAAGTACGAATTTATGTAAGAATCCATAGAAATGAATATAAGAGCACATGGATTTAAATAAAAATCCATGTAGGACACCATGGGCATGGTGTGGATTCCCATAGGAACTCATGTGAGAAATTATATCGGGATCTATACTGGATTCCTATAGGAAACCGTATGGGAATCCATTCAAAAACGTCATGTGGAAACCCATATAGGAATCTAGGCTGGATTTCCATGTGGATTTTTTTGATAGAGCGACCAGTGGTGATACTAAACTGCTACTTAATTAATCCTGTCATGATAAATAAATAAACAAAGTTACGTGTTGATTACTCACCTTGCCAGGAATAAAACAACAAAGATTTTGATTAATGTATTTCATAAATGTCATTGACAACATTGATATACGTGTTTCAATGGCTGTCAAAACATCACAATGTCTAGCCAATGAGTGATTACGTCTTTCGGATTCACGTCTTGGCAACTGACTCTTAACTTCACGAAGACATTGCGTATGATACCGTTCCATTGATTGGAATCCACGGTTCAGTAGTTTTTGGCACGTTTGATCAAAATGTTTGCAGACCTTTTAAATAAAATTCAAAAATAATAACTTGCATTACTCAATTTTTTTTTACTTTTAAATAAAAATTTAATTCATAGTAAGCAAATTACGACGTATCAGTACGCAATATCAAAACTATATAACCCAGTAGGCATGACTTTAATGCACAATTGTAATTAACTAGATAATTTGTCATCAGTTTAAATATTTTACCAAACGATTCCTGGCAATTTCATCGTATGACAACTTGGACAAAATCGTTTCAAAGACAACATCAGGTAATTCGGTCAGCAACATCTTGCAAAGTTTACGTTAAAATCTCTGCTTTTATTAAATTATTTATATTCTTCAGCTGTAATGTTTAGAATCAATTGTCATCTATTTATTTATAATTATTTATTTATTTATAAATTTGAATTTTCTATAAAATAAAAAAACTTACATATTTATTTGTTATTTTTTATTAGATGTATTTATTAAGGTAATAACAATACAAAACAATGTTGTTACTGATGTAAGTAATTACCAATTAAAAATGGCAACACTCAACACTATTTTTTGCGTTTGCTTACTTGAGTTTCTGTCTCTCTTTAGTTGATGGCAGCACGCGCCACAGAGATAACTTTTGAATTTCAGCAAAAGATGGCGGGTTGAATTTTATAAGCTAATAATTCAAACGAAGTTTATAACTAAATCTATTTTAAATATTTCAATTACGAAAGCTATAATAGCTAAATATTTATTTTTAATTAATTTCAATAAAAATTACGATGTAATTAAATAAAAATATGGGGACTTTAAGTCCAACTAAGAATATGTTACAAGCGATAAAATTACGTAGGTAATGGGCATGATATTTAAAATTATCCACAAATTTTATTACCCAATAATACTAACGATTTAATTTATGTCACATCCTCAGTACAAGTAATTCAATAAATAAGTGAATATATGAATACATATAAATTAAACGTCTAACGAACTGGTTTAGTAAAAAATTTCATCTATTTGCGTAAATAAAAAAAAATCTGTCAAAGTAAATTTACAAAAATTTTTAAAAAACTAAAAATATGCATTTGTAGAAAATTAAAAAAACTACAGGTGCAATTTTTTGAAAAATCTTTTTATGATTTATCGTTTCTAAAAAAAATTCAAAAATTATTATAAGTCGGCTAACTTCAGTATTATTCAGAAAAGTTTAAAATTATAAATAAATAATTAAAAAAATAATCTTTATAAAAAATGCACTGACCCCCCCCCCTCTTCGTCGCGCTGAGTCACATTTTCTGCGACCCCCTTATCAATATTCCGTCACAAATGATAGACCCCCCCATACATGATATTTAGCAATTAATAGTACAAAAATTTCTATATTTTAAAAAATTTATGAATGACTTTCTCTATAAAATAAAATTTTAAAAAACCGAGAAAAAAATTTTCCAAATTGTTTGGTAAACTGCAAACGTTACATTTTTTTAAAATTTTCCAACCCCCATTGGCACAATGAGCGATATCCCCTCCCCCATAAGTGCGATCGTATTTTATGAACGGCCTCATATATTTTTTTTTGTCAGTAAAATAACAAATAAATTTTAATAATCATCAAAAATAAACTTTTTAATCATTACGCGCATTGTTGATGGTGCGCATTAAGCGAATAGACAATCAAACAATAGTCCTGTTCAAACTACCCACTAGATTCTGATAATAATAACAATAGTTATTTTTCTGCTGAATGTAGACGCGATCATGACAGTTTATATATATTTGATAAGTTAAATAGATGAATTTAAAAAAAAATAATTATTGAATAATAAGACAATATAATTATTGAACATTCGACCCGGATGTCCGTTCTTAATCGCCGAGCTTTAATTGGAAACGAGATATACACTCATAGCAAATCAATTATCCTCACTGATTCTTGCATATTACTCAGTTTTAAAAGAATGCAACCATCACGTCAATTGTTCAGTACAACGCCGACAGATAACTTTTTTTTATTTTCATTTTTGTCGCAAGGTCATATTTATTATATTTATTACATCACGTGCCTAAAAAAAAATAAATAAATAAATAAATAAGTAAATAATAACAGATAACATTACGTTAGAAATGAAGATTAAGATGATGACGATGATAAGAATGAAATTATAATTAAAATATAATAATTACTATAATATGTAATTTAATTAATATACGGTCATAGGTGCTGGCGATGATGTTTACTTTTATCGAAGGTAAATCTTCTGAAGGGAGTCGCAGGCGGGAACAATAGAACACGTTCTCCATATAATAGCTTCTTTGCGTACTTGCTGGAACTTATTGTTTATATATATTACAAAACAGTGTGTAATAAAAATGAGTATCATCACGACACCCTCGCAAGTCCCTCGCAAGTGCCAGGAACACGCACTCACCCTTATTGACTCCTATGCTGTTGGTCAGTGTTTAAATTTTTGTAAATTATTTTTATATTCAAATGAAGATTGTAAAATGTAATTGCGCTTTGAAACTCAAATGTAACCAATTCAAATGTCAATTATAAAAGATTTATTTACGATAGTTGTAACGTATAATCCACACTCAATATTCGGAGAATAATATTTTTATTTTTTAAAAAAGTATTAAACATTGGGACATTGACTCTCTTTTACAGTATGTACTTATATTATACCTTTACTCTGTTCCCGCTCTTGGAATTCTATTAACGCGTTCAATTGCTTATCCTGTGCGATCAAACTCGCTGCATTCCGTATGTATAAATATTTATTCCCCGTCATTATTATCTTATAACGTTTATATATTTTTTTTATTTTAGAAATATATGAACACGTCATATTCATAAATGATTTCATAATTTAATTCCCGTATTATCTGATCTGTTGATTGTAAAAATGAATCCTCAGGAGATAGACAGGTGGGATTGACAATGAATGAGCTGGTCTACGGTGAAAATAATTTATTTAAAATAATAATTATAGCTGATGTACGTTATGCTGATATGAGGGAGGTTGAAGAAGTGTGACTCCCATTCCTACTACTCTAGGAGTAAATATAAAGTAGTATCGAAATAATGATCACGACACGCTCCATGCCCCCTTCCACTATGGCGCCTTGGTGATTCTTTCTCGCGAATGCAAGAATAACACACACGTCCAGGAGAAGCAAGTCTTTATAAGTAGAAGCCATCCAAGTCCCCGGGACTTACTCCCTGTCAGGACGTGCCACGATCAGACTGATTTGCAGAATAGACCCCAACAACGCCGATTTAATCTTATTTTACTTTAATCTGCTCATTCAGCTCCTGCTAAACGTGTCTTTGCAAAAAATAAATATAATATTTTAAGTAGAAAAAGTATTTAAATTAAGTCAAAGTCAATCAACGGGTAGTTGGTATAATAAAAACTATTAATTAACTAGTTTTTAAAAGTAAATCTTTCTGTAAAAACGGAAAGATCTGGTGGATTAAGTATTTGCTCGATGGTGTCAAGTACAAGGACAACGTTCGGTTTATCATGATCACGCAAGGGTGAGTGCTAACGCTATTATTACCATTTTATACGACGTACAAATTACAACCTTTTAATTCAGTTTATAAATTTATCGATCAAACTCCAACTACTTATCAGTTCGACTAACATTTTTAATCACAATAATTTTTTAAATTAATTATAATAATACTGAATCTAAGTGAGTTTAAATTATGATGATGATATTTAATGTCTCTTATCATTAATAGTTATCGTTTAATTAAGGAAATTCTCAGAAAATACCCTTACCCTATTTTTTAAAAATATCTAAAGACCTTGAACTGTCATTACCGTATTAAAATATTATTAAGTAATTAATTAAAACGTAATTACAATTTTTCCAAGGTATAGATTTGAAAAAAAAAAATTAATTATAATTGTTATCAATTAGGAGTTACACGAAATTTGTTAAATAAATTTCAGTAAAATCTTCATGTCAAACTTAAAAATGTCAAATTTTTTCGGCTAAAATTTATTTAACGAATTTCGATTGACTTCTAATTGATAGCAACTGAAAGTTATTTTTTTTTAAATCTATATCTTGAAAAAAATTTAACTACGGTGTCCTTTTTCCAATTAATGTCACTGAATATTTTTAAAAAGTGGGGGGAGGCTATCTGCGAATGTCCTCAGTCAGTTTAATAAAATAAATTGTCTATTAAAAAAATATTACATTAATATGCGCCCCTTTTACTATTTTATTTTGAAACAGTCTAGCAGTGACGTAAATTTATTGTCCTTCGTAATAATCGAGGCCATTATCCATAAATTCATTAATACAAACAACACATTAACGTAATCAGCCAAACGTTTTTTTGCAATCAAATAGTCTAATTATCAAATTAAATATTAATGAATAATTATAACAAGTATTTAGCGACCGTAATGGCAACCGTGGGCTTTTGAGATATCGGAATCAGGTATATCTTAATTGGCTTGCCCATGCTATCATTTACAATAAAACATTGTGTTGTTTGTATAATATTATCATTTATAATTAGTAATGAGTAATGGTAATGACATTTATGGTTTAAATTTTTTCGACTATAAAGTATTCGCTAATTGGTGGGTAAGAGTTAGGTGGTATTCAATAAAACTTGGCATTGAACCTCGCTACTGTGCAGAATGTACTGAACGTACTCATATATCTACGATACATAACATTGCGGGCTTTTATTTATTTCTTATTCTATTTCGTTGTACCTTGGGCGTGTATATGTATACGAATAAGAAAAGCCGTAAATGGTGAAGGATTCAAGTGCCGGAATGTACCGCACTTGCAAACAACCCCCCACGTATTTATTTTAGTTATTCTCACACTATTAAAATACTATAGAGAAATATTTATTCCCCGATAATGGTTTATCATTATTACATACTATTATTATTTACTTTTTCATCCTTTCGTACTAAATATATACGTGAGTACACTGAGAAAAAAAAATGACTTTTAGAAATATTGAATTTTCTTTTTACAAGAAATTATGCACCGTAAAAAATTGGGAGCGAATTCGGAGTGATTATGGATTCTATTTAAATCCGCATTCACTCCGATTAGGAGTTTTAATATTCAAATAAATTCCTTTTAGAAGTAAATTTCACTCCAAGGGGATTAAATAAATAAACAGTTCTCCATTCCGCAGTTACTCAGGATTTACTCCGCTAATTTTTTACAGTGTGCTATTGGAAATTTTTAATCTCATATATTTTTAGCGAAAAATTTTAAGGTTTCATTAAAAATCATTTAAATTCAACTCGAGATATGCTGATATTTTTTTTTTCGGTACTGTAAATAAATTTCAATTTTCTTCTGCCACGAAAATTCTTCAACTTAAATATGGAATTAATAACATAATAATTTTCATTTATTTACTTAAGAAAATATTCTTCACACCAAGTTAATTTTTTTCTCAGTATATGTATTTATCTGTAATAGAAAAAAAAATAAATAAATAAAAAATAATAATAATTATTTTTATAGTGTTATAATGGTGTAGAGGTCGGGAAATTGTTTAATTTAACTTTGCCATGATAGATAATAGCGGTAGTTGAGAATAAAAAAAAGGTGAGAGATCGGAGGACACGTACGAGTAATTTAAGCTTGTCCCTTTAATTACAAATACCTTTACAGTGTGTGTTAAAATAAAATGAAATGAAAAATACGAGGAAAATAAAGTACAATGTGGATAATCGTCGAGGTATCTTGGTACGACCTTCCGCGCTTGGATCGTCGTCGTCTTAGTCGTGGTCATTATCGTTATCTCGGGGTCTCGTCAACGAAAAAATAAATAAAAAATAGAGACCAAATGCCGTACGTATAAAGTACTTTGGTACTTATGTACTTACATAGATGCACGAGGACGACCTTGCAGGCAACCGCGTCAAGGTTGTAGCTCTCTCATCCATTCGTACTGAGGCTCTTGTCTCTACTCGGTACTCGGGTCTACCTGTATATATATAGTAGATATTGCAATAATAGCCAGGTTCACTACCACCTCACTTGCTCCTCATCATTGCTCGTAACTCAAGTTCGAGCTATTGGTAACAACTTCGTGAAGAGTTGGTTTATTTTATGCTGCTTTTATTTTATTATTCAACCGCAGTCACTAACAGCCCCTATATCTCTTGTAGAGCAAGAAAATAAAAAATTTATACAAATAGAAAAAGTATTTCACAGGAATTATGTGACTGAATAAGACCGTACATCATGTTCTCGATAGCCATCATTTACTCTTACAGGAAATTATTTTTTTATATTGTATCCGCGAGTTTTTATTCCATGCAAAAAATAATTGTCAGTCAATCAGTTGTCATTTAAGTAATTTAATAATGACTCGACGAAAAAAAGTGTTGAATGATAGTTTTTTTTTTAATCGATAAAAAAAATTGCAAATGGACATTCGTGAAAAAGTAAATATCGCGAGTCGAGTTCAATCACCTCATTAATTATTAATAAAATAATTTATTCATGACCTAAAGAAAAAAAACAAAATAGGTATTCTGTTTGTACAAAAGTGAGTCACGATTTATTGTCAAGTGGGCAGTGACATTTAACGTATTCTATAGTATTTTGAATATAAGACACAACACCGTTAGTTGTTGGCGGAAGTTAACAGAATTAAATTAAAATAAGGATCTCAAGGATCATTTATCAAGACTTATATCGCGAGATTGATACAAGTGGTTTGATAAAAACGGATAAATAACAAAACGCGCAGAATCAGTCGATTATTTAAATTTAAAAACACGATAGTCTATAAAGCATATCTATATATATATATATATAAGTTTATCTTTAAAAGGGTGACATTGAAAGTCATTTGAAAGTAGAGTCAGTGACTTTGCAGACCTTGCATTACATAATTTGCTGCTGCATTATGTCATCGTGACCGTGGCTCGGTATATAGCGGAACTCACCCTGATATTGCACACAAGCCGTAACACACCGCAGGAGCAACAGCCGTAAAGGAGAAAGGAGCTAGTTAAGTAGTATGACGACTTCCTTAATCCAACAGCGTACAACTCGGTACTCTTTAATCTCTGCTCTGTACTCGGACTCCGGCCTATCGCCGAGTCACCGCACATCCAATCATCCCCGATAACGCGTTTCAAGGACTCGTGTGTGTATTGGTCTTCCTTACGGGTTTATTTATCCAATTAAATTCCATAAACGTTATTTTAAACGTCAGAATTAAACAGCTGTAGGTGTCTTACAATGCGGAATTTTCAGTATTGGATAAAAGCCAACTCGGACGGCTACGAGGACGATAAAGTAACTGTCCCACTGTGATTTGATCTCATCTGTTTGATGTTTAATTCAGGAATTTCCATTTGAAAAACTGTTTATATTATCAGAGCCGTGATCTGAAATAAATATCAACGGTGGTTAATAAATGCGTCATACATTGACGTCGAAATGACAATTGAATAAAAATATATATATATAATATATAATAATATACTTATAAATATATATAATTGCAATTTATGTTGAAAATTATCACCAGCACTGATGTAATTATTATTTTCCTTTTACGACAGACGACAGCATAAAAATACAATTGTCTTGAGGCCACAGCAGCCGATTTGGTGCTGGAAGACGGTGTTATTTCTAGCCTCGCTGATTTACGGAGGTATGTAAATATAAAATATATAAGTGGGTATTGTAAAAAAATGTTGTGCTGCGTGCAAGGTACATGTACTAAATATGATATGATACTAAAACGTGTAATGCAGATTGAAAAATAATGATCAATAGCATAAGCACGAGATGCACGAGAATTATATGTAATATATATGTAAGTCTATTAAGATGCGTAGGGAGTATTTTTACCTTAGCCGATGGGTAGCTGAATAAGAAAAATATTTTCTGCGGATGTTGTTGCCGTCAAACAGGTTTCACGAGGACATCTTAACAGCCTTCAATATCTGATGCTTCTGTTGCTCTCGTGTGTAGTCTGCCGGTGCCGATGATGATGCCAAAGCCCTTGTGGCGTTTATATGTGCGCCCTGTACGTTTTCATTCTCATCATTTATTATCTTTGGCTTATTGCTTTAGCTATGCATATATATTTTATATACATGTACTTTTCTCAGCCGTATCATATCAATTACCCATAGGATAACGCAAACTCGTTTATTTAAATACTGCACTACACGTTTTCATCGAATGTAAATTAAGTGAATCGATAATTTCATTTTTTATGGTTTATTTATTGAAAAAATGTCTTTTTGTCTAGGAGATTATGTCGCTGGACAGGGAAATAATTTCAAATGCCGTGAGGAAGGTTATCAAGCTGATCCACGAGATTGTCATATTTACTATAGATGCGTAAGCTGGGGTGGCTCTGGTCCACTGACGACTTTTAGATTTGAATGCGGTCCTGGTACTGTATTTTCCCACTCCAAAGGTGACGTTTGTGTTCATCCGAGAGACAGTGAAAGGTCTGAGTGCAGCGAAATGGGAAACGATATAAATTCTGTTTATGAACCACAGCAGCATCATGACTCATCGTCTTATCCGTGGGCTGGTCAATCTCCGTCATCAAACCGTCCACATCATTCGACGTCTAGTTCATCGAGACCACAAAATTATCCTAGTACTTCTTCAACGGCATCGCGACCTCAACACCATCCGCAGCATTATCCTTCGGGTTCATCAACACCATCCCGACCTCAACATCGTCCGCAGCATCCTTCTGGTTCTTCAACACCAACACGACCTCAACATCATCCACAGTATCCATCTAGTTCCTCAACACCATCACGCCCGCAACATCGTCCGCAGCAGCCTTCAACTCCATCACGGCCGCAACATCGTCCGCAACAGCCTTCAACACCATCGCGCCCACAGTATTTACCGCCTCCAACAGAGTCACCGGATTCAAATGAAGTGAATCCTGAAGTTCCTGTGCCAATCAGACCTGGTGATTCAAACCATCGACCGACTACTGCAGATGGCGGAAGGTCACAGTGTCAAGGGGAGGGATTTATGGCTCATCCGAAGGACTGCAAAAAGTTTGTCAGATGTGTTAATGATGGATTCGGATCGTACACGACGTATGAATTTAGCTGCGGTGAAGGAACTGTTTGGGACTCGGCGATCGAAGGCTGTAATCATGCTTGGGCGGTGAAAAGTAGTTGTGAAGGATCAAGTAGTCAAGGATCGGGTTCGGGTAGTGATGACAATAGTCAATATCCAAGTGGTGATTCAGGATCTGATCATTCTAGTCAGGGTCCTAGTTCTAATTATCCTAGTCAAGGGCCTGATAATCAAAATAAAGAACCCGAGTATCCAGGTCAAGATTCCAGTTCTCCTGATCAAGATAGTGATAACCCAAATGAAGGATTTGAATCACCGGATCAAGATTCAGGTGCTCCTGGCCAAGAACCCGATGGTCCAAGTCAAGACCCTGGATATCCAGGTCAAGACTCAAGCTCTCCTGATCAAGAGCCTGATAATCCAAATAAAGAACCCAAACAACCTGATGATTCAGCTTTTCCTGACCAACGACCATCTTCACCTTATCCTTTATATCCTCCAGGACCCAACCCACCATCATCATCAACACCAACAACTCCATCACTCCCGGCAGCATCTACAGTCAGACAACCACTGAGACCACGACCACCCAGCACAGCTGCCAGTCCTACCCAACAAGAACTCCCAGAAGCAGAAGCTTCCAAGCCCTCAGAAACTCCCAGCAAACCAGGATCCGGATCCGGTTCTTGTAATCAAGAAGGATTTTTCCCAGACCCACAAGATTGCCATAAATTCTTCCGATGTGTCAAAGCCGACTCATCATTTACTAAGTATGAATTCGAGTGCGGCGAAGGCACAGCTTGGGATCCAAGTATCCAGACATGTAATTACGAGTATGCAGTCTCCGAGTGCGGTAAAAATACCGGCAGTCCGAGTGGTCAGACGACACCCTCCAGTGATGAAAGCCAAACAAGTTCTAAAGAACCTGATAAGGATCAGAGTTCATCTCCACCACCTGTCGAATCATCTACTGAAGAAGATAAGCAAACTTCCGCTCCAAGTTCAACAGACTCCAGTGATAACGGTGATGCTGATCTCAACGTAACTCCTAGCACTAGTACAAGTACTAGTCCTAGTGTAAGTTCTACTCCCGATGATAATACAGAAACCTCACTTAGCACCAGTACTGAAGAACCCAGTTCACCAACAGAACCCAGTGTCTCTTCAACTGAGCCCGACACTTCTGATCCATCACCATCATCAACTTCTCCAACTAGCAAAGAGCCCACTACCGAACCATCGACATCTGATTTAAAACCAACAACTGCACAAGACACGCCTTCAACATCAACATCTGCAGGCACTTCTTCTAAGCCAAGTGGAGCTGGAACGTCCAGCTGTCAAGAAGAAGGATTTTTCCCCAACCCTTCAGACTGTCGTAAATTCTATCGATGTGTCAAGGGCGATAATGGGTACATAAAATATGACTTTGACTGCGCCCCAGGCACTGCGTGGGAGCAATCGCTTTTAACATGTAATTACATTCATTTAGTTGCGTCCTGCGGCTCTGAAGCGAATCAAGTATCAAGTCCAGAAGAAGATGGCAATAAAGATAAAGATAAAGATAAACCAGCTGGTGAATCAACAGAAAAACCTAAAGATGAAGCCAGTGATCTAAGTTCTACAACTGAGTCTAGTCCCGATTCATTAACAGAAAGCAACAGTAAACCCACTGGAGCATCACCATCAACTCCTTCAGGTGATTCATCAAACCCGAATAAAGGAATTGTTTGTAACAGTGCTGGATTTTATGGGCATCCAACAAAATGTGATAAATTTTACCGTTGCGTCGACAATGGCAACGGTTTCAATGTTTATCACTTCGATTGTCCACCAGGAACTATTTACGATCCAAGTCTCAGTCTCTGTAATTATCCCGAGTCAGTTTATCCAGCACGTGATTGTTCTGGGCAATCGCCCGCAGCGTCACCGAGTCCTCCAAGCTCAAGTACAGACAGTTCCCAAGAGCCCCCGACTACTCCAACGAGCGGAGAGACAACCGGAACCACAGAGAGTCCTTCGGAGTCAACGACCGGCACTGGATCAGAGGAAACGACAACCAGTCCAGCGGAGTCTAGCACCGCGGCTCCCGACGGGTCAACCGAGTCTCCAGACGCCGAAGGAACTACGACGAATGCCCCAGCAGAAAGTACGGAAGAAGGAGTAACGGGATCGGAAATGACAACAGAAGGATCTCAAGATCAGACTACCGTAGCAAGTTCTACTCCAGGAATTACTGAATCACCTGAGCAAACAACTGCGATGGAGATGGCCACTGAAAGTGGGGAAGAAGCAACAACACCAGCAGCACCAGAAGAAACTACTGAGCCTGAGAGTACAACGCCTGCTAAAACAGACGTTGAAACAGGATTTGTTGCTCCTTGTCCCATTGTTGGAAACTTAACTGATGAACAAATTGTTCTTGTATGTCCTACCGGGTTCCGCAGACATCCCAAGTACTGTAACATGTTCTACCAGTGTACTTCTGAAGGCAATATGGAGATAAAGATCTTGGTGCTCGCTTGTCCGGACAAAACTATCTTTGATGAAAAACAAATACAGTGCGTACCAGAGAGTGAAAGTTCACAAGTTTGTAACACAGAAATGGCTTCTGCTAGACTTTATCGACAACTCGAGCAATCTCCGACATCGCCCGTAACTATTATTTTATTTTATTACGTTCTCTATTTATTTTTAATTAATAAATCCAATTACTACAGTACTGACTATAATAATAAAATACATTTTTGTTTTCTTTTCAGATAAAAGTTAAACGGGAAAGTTTATGCCCCGATGAAGGTCACTATCCATTCGAACAAGGCTGCAGTAACGCATTCTACAAATGTAAAAAGGACTCAAAAAAATCATTACAGGGTTATCTGTATAAGTGTCCGAAAGATTTCGTATATTGGTCAGTATCCAGAAGGTGCGAACGAAAGAGCAGACTGTCCACGTGCTCGAACATCAAAAACGAAGACAGCCAGCGAATAACTTCCGTGGAAAATCGATGGGAGCTACCTATCGAAGACCACAATCTCTCCGCACGAATGCTTCTCATTTAAACGAAAAAATTAAAATTTTATTTTTAATAATTTCCTACTTCATTTTTATCATCACGAATTCATGTCAATAAATTTAACTTCAGTAAATTTATTTATAAATATAAATATTTAATAATTGAATCTCCGTACGATTTTATTCCCGAGCTATTATATTATTAATAACTTGTGATAAAAATCGTACGTGACATTCGGGAATAATTTGGTTGGGGTTTTTTTTTTTAATTTTAATATGGAGTGGTAATTTATTGCAATGTCATACTTTATTGTTTTCGTATTCGAGCGTTCTGATGAAAGATTAAATCAAAATAATAATAATCAAACTTGTATATAATTATGCGTTATCTTGAAAATAAAAGTTTTTATAATTTTTATGTTAAAATAATAGCAGAGGTAGAAAATATTAAATTTTATATCGAAGGATTTTCTATAGATGGATTTAATATTGAATGGGGGAGGTAATGCCGAGTCCTTGAGGAGGACAGTGATATCGTTCTATGGATGTCTAATTATAAATATATATACATATATATGATATGACAACCGCAATATATCATTGAACTGATCTCGATGGCTATCATATCTCTATCTCTATCTTATTCGCAAATCATTTATTCAAATATGGTAAATTTAAATAGACAAATAAAAACTAATAATAATAATAATAATAATAATAATAATAATAATAATAATAATAATAATAATATTAAATATCAATTAAAATGATAAACATAAATTTTCTATGACCTTGTCATTAAGTTGATTAAGAAAAAAAATTTTTAAATCTACATGGAAATAAATTTATAATTTGTAATGGTTATCAAAAAAAAATAAATAAAAAATAATTTAAATCCTTTAACGTAATTATATTTTAATATAATATCAAATAAATTACATAGTGACAATATCTTTATATATTATTATTTTTAACCATATACTTTTTATAAAATAATAATAATAATAACAATTAATAAATTAATACTTTCTTCGTTCACTTTAATCGTTAATTAAAATATATCAAGTGAAAACTACAATAATCACTAAAATAGATATGTACAAATATATTATGCAAAAAAAATTTTTTTACTTGTATGAAAAGTTGCAATCGATAGTTTAGATAAATTTTTTTTTTCGTTTAAAATATAAAGGAAAAAATATTTTTAAGGCAGTGCCATTTCGTTAAAATTGATCCCAAAATAATAAGTAATTAATTTTTAATGATTAATTATAAGTGTTTGAATTTTTTTGCGGGAAAAAATGTGAAAAGTTATAAAATTGAAAATTTATCGAAGAACTCGAAAGAAAACTGGAATTCAGCAGCTAGAAATTAATCCTTTTTTTTTTTTTTTTTTAATAGAGATATTTAAATTTATCAGCTTCATGTACAAGTACACTGAAGACATTAAATAAATAATTACGAATTAATGGTATACAATCGCGAGTAGTAATAACATGGGGGTTTAAAACCCACCGTTTAATATTTTAATTTAGTACTTACTCATATGATATAATTTACACTTAATCGATTATTATATGTATATATATTTGTATACTTGCTGCATGTATTTATTATCCAGTCTCGTTTCGAGTCGTTTTTTTATAATATATATATGATTCAGTTAACTTGCCACTGTAATAAAAATAAATAAGTCAATTAGCATTTTATCGATTAGATAAATAAACGAAACGAGGATAAGTAATAACTTGTATTAAAAATAATATTTTAATACCTTCAATGGCGCATCTCGATCAGTATTAGCTAATTCTTGCTCACGTTTTTCACGTTCCAGTGCTTGTTGCTGTTGACGTTTTACTGCGTTGACATTTCCAATACCACGTTGCTCTTGTTCTCTCATTCTCCTTTCAGCGGCTTCCATTTGTTGTTGTCTTCTTGTTTGCTTTAAAAAAAAATTAATCCAATAAAAATATTTTTTGAATTTGAATATTCAAATCCATAACTTTGTTTTTGTTATAAATATTTTAATATCACTAGGGTGTGACATAAATTATTGATTACGTACTTGATGACAAATACTTTTACACAAATAATTCAAACTTTTAAATAAATTTATCACAATAAATTATCGTTCATAATTTAAAATTTACAACCATTTTTTTTTGTACTAATAAGTTATTATTTTTATAATTATACATTTTTTTTTTAAATAATTATTATTATAATAATATGTCATTTTTTAAATAAATATATAACCGCAATGACTCACCTCATCAGGTGTTAAATCCTCATAGGAACCTGATTCTTTGCAACATGACGTACATGCAGTTAAAAGATTACCCATTTTAATAAAAAAATATCTTTTTTTTTCTAATTAATAACAACAATTAATAAAAAGTGACAGTTAATTGTTGACAGACAAACTTTAATTTTTAAACGTCAAAAACTCCAGTCTTTTTGACGTCTGTTATTTTTTACGTCTTTATTTTTATTTTTTGTTTGATAAAAAAAAATAATCGCAGTATTGACAACTGCTGGTTGTTTTTATTTTCAAAATGTTGGTAGCAGTCGAAACAGGACAGGAAGCCAACTTCAAGCTGCTGGCTCACTGGTAACCTGCTCGTTAAAAAAAAAAACGGGTCACTTGCCCGAATATTATTTACAACTTAAATATTTATTTAAATATATAATATATATTTTATATATTTATTAACCATGTCTTCAAGCAGGTTCACTATGATCGTAAGTAATAAAATATATTTTTAAAAATATTGTTTTCATAAACCAAAGCATGTCAGATTGTAATTGAGTATAATTATAAAATTTTTATTTAAATAATGTAAATAATTGTAATTATTTATTTGTAATAATTATTTTTATTTTAGGTAAGATCATTCTCTTCATCTCCAGTCACACAACAATTAGTGAAGGTATGTTGCAAATATAAAAATAAAATAACTTTGTGTTATGTAATTTTTTTTATGATACTGAAAGTAGCAAACTGATAATTTTTCAAAAAATAAATTAAATGTTGATAGAAACAGATTTTTAAATTCATACCATGGACTCAAAATATTCATGTGCGTATTTTTTAATAACTTTCATAATTTTTAAATTATTTGTAAATTTAAAAAGTTATTACAGCTTGGGATGTTGAGCTGTAATTTGATTTAGCTTAAAAAAATTAAAGAAAATCTTTAAATTTACAATTATTTTTTGAGCAATCGAAACTATGGATTTATGTAAGAATCCATAGAAATTAATATAGGAGTGTATGGATTTATATAAAAATCCATGTAGAAAACCATCGGTATCTAGATTCTCATACGGGAAATTGTGGAGACTTGGATTCCCATACAGGAACTTAGAAATTTGAATTTCTATAGAATCCGGGATATCTAGATTTTTATATCGTCTATTGATACGCATATATGAAAAAGAACAGATTGATATTCCTACAGGAAACCATATGAGAATTCATTCGAAAACTCCATGTGAGAACCCACATAGGAATCTAGACTGTATTCCTATATAGATTTCGCATGACGTCGATTCCCATAGGAGACCGTGAGAATTTATATCGGGATCTATGCTGGATTCCTATAGGAAACCATATGGGAACTCATCTAAAAACACCTTGCGTTTCCTATATGGATTTTTTTATAGGATACAAGTATAAATATCAACTTGTAAACTTAAAACGTAGCTTTGTAACTATTTTCAGTATCAAAATTCAAATTCAACATACAATACTACTGATACAAAATATTAATAACAATAATATAAATAGCCACCACTTCAAGTTTTCGGTATTGAAGGACGTTATGCTACGGCTTTGTTCTCAGCAGCAAGCAAACAATCATCACTGGATGCTGTTGAAAAAGATCTGTTGAAATTCCAGGTGAAAAATAATCTACTATTTATTATTTATTTTATTTAATAATGAACATAAATTGAATTCACGAATAATACTATGAATAAATTTACTTTAATTATTTAATAGGGAATGTTGAAAACAGACACAAAGCTGGTCGACTTTGTAAAGGATCCATCAATAAAACGCAAATTGAAAGCCGATGCATTCCAATTAATCGGCACTAAATTAAATTTAAGCCCAGCATCAGGAAATCTGCTGGCCCTGATGGCCGAGAACGGTCGATTGGGATTATTGAATCAAGTAATAAACGCATTCAAGCTAATTATGGCGGCCAATCGGGGTGAAGTGGTGTGTGAGGTAACAACATCCAAACCACTTGATGCTGAGCACAAAGCTAAGCTCGAGGCCGCATTGAAATTATTCTTAACAAAAGGACAAACTCTTCTTCTAACAACAAAAGTTGATCCGTCTATTATCGGTGGCATGGTTGTCTCAATCGGTGATAAATACGTCGACATGAGCATTGCAAGTAAAGTTAAAAAATATTCCGACATTATCACTACCGCAGCTTAAACTCATCCATCAAATAAAAATAATAATTATAAAATTATACAGAGAAAATACTAGATTTAATATACGCGGTGTTTCACTGTAGTAATTCGTGCATCATGCATTGAGGTTCAATAAAAAATGTATGTAAATAACTACTATCTTTTATATTTTTTTAAAATACTCTACCCTTGATCTACATCTAAAATAGTACTAAATGTTTAAGGTTTAAATTTTAGTACGAAAAATAGTTAATTGATTTTCCATTCAATCGGTTGTTATTCATATTGGAGGAAATACAGGCGGTAGGATATATAAATTTCAGTACGGTTCATGATCAAAGCAATTTATTGATTATAAACTCGAGTTAGCGGTCCTTGGGCTAATCGTGAAACGTCTATTAAACGGTATTAGCTTTTAAATATTTGTGTATAGAGAGCCACACATTCTATCTGGTGGATTTGACCACAGTATTATTGATTGGCCAATGATTGATGACGAGAGCATCACAAGCAAGATTGATTATAACAGTTGTCACGTAATATTTATGGGGTAAATAGCCACCATCTATCAGTATCATTTATTTAGGGTGATATGAGTAAAATAAATAAATAAAATAAAATAAATAGAGCATATAGAAGTCAGCAGGAAAGAAGACATTAGAGATTGATTGTTAGAAAAATGCTGAAAAAAAAATAAAAAAAAAAAAAAAACGTAAGTGTAGTGACAAGCTATCTCTTGGAAGCAGATGCAGATCGAATCGCACATAGCAGTTCGAGGACCTGCGCGTGCTGGTACATCGGCTTGCGCGTTGATCATCTACCCAAGTTGATAAAGCTCTGAGAGGAACTCACTCGCTGTCCTGACGGCAGTGCAGCGGGCCAGTTTGACAACACACGACGTATCACGTCAATTACGTGTGACTCTCACGTCGTCATCGTCGTTGTTATACATTATTATAAAGTTCGCGCCTGTGTAAGCTAGTTGATCAAACATTAGCCAAGTACCAACACCCTCGGGCTAATTTAACCCTTGACTACTGCTAATAAGGGTATTAATAAATAAGTGAGGCGCAATAATTGACATTATGAGTCAAGAAACCGGAGAAATACCTTCGGTAGTGGAGTTAAATGTGGGTGGAGTCTTTTACACGACATCATTGTCGACTCTTACAAAGGAGAGTGACTCTCAGCTATCGGCAATATTTACGGGCAAAACACCAGTTGAAAAAGACGCTAAAGGAAAGTATTTTCTTGACCGCGACGGCGTTCTATTTCGTTATGTATTGGATTTCCTGCGTAATGAAGCATTGGCATTGCCCGAGGGCTTCCGTGAACGTGAACGACTACGAAGGGAAGCGGTTTATTATGGACTTCCTGGACTGGAGAAAGCCGTGCAGGAAGCGAACGCTGAAGGATGCGCTACCACAAGGTCATTGTGCGGTAGACGCGGGGTCGGCTACATTACTGTGGGCTATCGCGGTAGCTTTGCATTTGGACGCGACGGGCTTGCTGACGTTAAATTCCGTAAGCTGTCGAGAATCCTTGTTTGCGGACGCGTCGCACTGTGCAGAGATGTCTTTGGCGAGACGCTGAATGAGAGCCGAGACCCAGATCACGGATTATCCGATAGATACACCTCGAGATTCTTCCTCAAACACAGCTTTATCGAGCAGGCCTTTGATATGCTGCAGGAACAGGGATTTAAGCTTGTCGCGAGCTGCGGTTCTGGAACCGCTGGAAGTCAAACGGAGCAGCTTAAACCTGGTGTTGACTCTGAAGAGAATCGCTGGAATCATTACAATGAGTTTGTATTTGTGCGCGAGTAGATGTCACATTTACATTTCAAAGAGACCCATACAAACTTATTTACCAACACACACTATACACACACGCCTACACACATACACACATACATTACATCAATACATCTCAATACACTGGTTTTAAAATAACATGATGATGATTTAGAATCGCCTATTACACATTATAAAAAGTACACTCTGTAGATCATCTTCATCATAACAAGAATCTTCCAATTTTTAATTCAATAATTCTTCGTGATAATTGAACTGATATAGATGGGATCATTATTGCGGTAGATTCAAACTCATTTATGGTTTGAATTTGCCTATGTAATTTTTGTTGTTGTTTATGTATTATATTATATATTATATATTATATATATCTAAAAAAAAAGTATATATATTATATAGATTAGGCTTTGGATTATTTTTTCCAAGTCTAATTATATTTAAATTTAATTAATAATTAATATTATTTTAAAATCTATTCTCTTGAAAAAAAAATAAATAAATAAATAAAATTAATGTACTTAATAATTGACAAATGCAGATAATCAACAGCAATCAAATGTTCTAAAGCAAATTCATATAAAATAATAATTATAATTATTAATTGATGTTACGTATAAATTGTAATGACATTTATTTGTTTCACGAAATGGGAACATTTAAAAAAAAAAAAAAAAAAAAAAACGTTTTTACTGTATGATTGTGTAGAGATCTGTTGAATTTTTTACGGCTCTGAGTCGTGTCATTTGACGAAATCATAGTCTGGCTTAATCACCACATATCTTAATTAAAAAAACGAAAAAAATAATAATTAAAAGTATGAAAAAAATAAAATATTAATTAAAAAAAAAATAATAATAATAAAGGCCAGTGTGTTGAAAAATAATAAAGTCACTGGACAATCACATTGATAATAATTAAAAAGCGTATGTAATTCATACTCTAAATAGGAAGATGAGCAGGGTAGTAGTTATGAAAAGGTCATAAAACATAGAAGGGATAAATCCTTTTGTCTCAGAAAACTACGGTAAACTAACGTTGAATGCCATATTACAAAGAGTTTAATCGATTGTAAAAGGCAGAAATAGTTTTTAAAAATTTAATGTGACTTATAAAGTCATATAAAATAAATAATAAAATTTAAATAAACTAAAACTACAAACTTAAAAAATAAACTGACAAAATTAAATGTAGACTACGGGTTCTTTAAAGCCAAAATGATAATATATATGTATAATTAGACTTAATGACTTAAAAAATCTTCAGAATATATTTAATCGAAAAAATAGTTATTTCATGTTACTTGTTATCTTCATTATTTTTTTTATTTTACTTTAAAATCCTCACCTCCATTAATTTTTAGAAGATACCTCGGAGTAATAATTCTTTATTTCAATTTAAATTTATAATAAGATTATATTTAATTAAATTGTTCTATAACTACGTTCGACGTGGAGCGCATACAGTTTCCACGCGAAAATTCCCAGTCCGACGACGCAGAATGCGAAGAGAGATCCACCTGGAAGATAAAGTAAATTCGTTTAATATTTAAAATAAAATTAATAGTAAGGTAAGAGAATCAGTACCCAATCACTCACATATTTGTATATTTATATGTACTTACTTATATTTTTATACGCCCTTCTGGAAACTCTAAAGCCAAAAGGGCGTATAATTTTTTTTTTATGTCAATGGTTTTGTAGATTTATTTTATAGCTTAAAAATTAAAAAAAAAATCAGCTTTAGAATAAATCTACAATATAATTAGCAATTAAAAAAAAAATTACGCCCTTTTAGTTTTAAACTTAATGACTAAAGCCAAAAGGTCGTATAAAAATATAAGTTCTAGTAATTAGTGACGCGATATAAATATACAAAGACATGGAGTACCGAGTACTAGTTCCCTGACCGGGTACTAAATCTTTTACTTTACTAATAAATTAAATTTGCTATTATAATTATAGTAAATATAAATTTATTATCAACCTAAGAAGCTCAAGACATCAAATTGACGGGATGCAGGCGGAGAGACTGAAGATGATGAAGCATCCGATGAAATTGGCATTGCAGTAGTGGTACTCGTATGGTGATTCTGATTCATTGTCGTATAACGTTCATATTGTAACTTATCAATGCTTTGAGTTGTCGTTTTACTGCTAGCGGTACTGGTTTCATGATTGTGTGTAGCTGATGTTGTCGTCGTTTCACTATGCTGAGCAGTCTTTATTCTCATTGTTGTACTTAGACTAGCATTACTACTCATCAAAGTGCTATTGTTTAAGTCAATCTTTGGTTCTGCTGTCGTTGTCCCGTCAATTATTCTTCTAATACGATTGTCATTTCCTAGCATTTAATTTATTATTAAAAAAAAATTTTTTTTGTTTCCAAGGTCACTTGTAGGTTAGTTTAATGTTTACAGTAATCAGAAAAAAATAAAATACCTTTGAATTGCGGAGTACCTGAGCACAGCAGTCCTAAGGATAAAAGCACAAGGGAAGTATTTGTTTTCATTGTTGGTAATTTAAATTTAAATTATTTTTGTTTATATAAATAATAGATATAGGTGTAGATAATTTCTAACAGCATCGCCGGTCCATGTCCATTGTGCGTTTAAATAATGCGTAAATAAGGGCGGGTTATCAAAAAAGGATGTTCTGTCATCAAGGAGCTTCACAGCGACTCTGTTGTCCATAATAAAAAGCGTAAGTTTTTTTTTTGGCGGGAAAACAGAGTGAGGAAAAAAAAGGATTAATTTTTGACATTTGAAAATTTTTTAGAAATTTTTATTTTGTTTATTATTTTGACGTAAGTAGAAAAAGTAAAGAGTGCAGATGGAGCAGACATATGATAATTTTTTAATTACAAATAAAAAAAATTAAATAATTAAAATAATAAAATTAAAAAAAATGCATGTACTGAATTTTGAATTTTCTAAACATGCATTTTTTTATTTTTATTTTATAAACATTTTAATTTATTATTTAAAAAGTTTTAAAAATTGTCAGATGTCTGCTAACTTTGCTGTCAAAAAAAAAATATGATGCTGAAAGTAGCAGTCAAAAAAAATTTATTTATTTGAAATAAATAAAGTAAATACTGGCAGGTAATAATTTTAAAAAATGCAGGTGAAAAATTTTCAAAATTTTTCCTGTGGATATTTTTTAAAAATATCTGATGACAATTAACTCGATAATTAAAAATAATAAAATTTAAAGGTGGTTACTGTCAACATCATGATAGAATGTGGCAGATATGAAATAATTTATAATTTTTAAATGAATAAATAAATTAATTTAAAAAATTCACGTACGAATTTTTCAATTATCTAAGTACGCATTTTTAACTTTTATTCTTCTTTCAATTCCCAATTGTCAGCTAAATTTACGCTCATTGATAAAATTACTTTTTTCATATCTTCTGTTAGCGATAATTGTAATCCATATTGTCCGAGTTTCGCTCTTTGAAGAATTTACTGAATTTTAATGGAAAAAAAAAATTCCGTTCCTCTATGAATTTATAAGTCGTGATAGTGGAGCCTTATTAGAGCTTTAAAAAAAAAAAAATGAAATTTAAATTTGAATAAAATCACTGACACAATTTTATAAAATCGATACGCATTTACCCGTTGGAATTTACAATAATAAATAAAAAAATTCAAATATTTCTTATGCGTAAAAAAAAAATGACAAGATAAATTTATTAATAAAATTTTATAATTTAAATTTAATTACATTATCATGAAAAATATATATTTATAATTGTATATACAATATTAGAACACATGATTATAATTTAATGTAAATTATCATACAAATAATTCATTAAATTTTATTTTAATTAACCCTCAGTACTTTTATACAATTTAATTATATGTTCATTATTTATACTTTGAAACCTCAAATATCGGATTCAAAAAATTAGCTTCTAATTCGGCTTTCACAAAAAGCAAAGAAATTAATTACCAAGTTTAAGGGTTAATTAATTTTAATTGAATAAATTTATCTATTCTATAAACGTAGCATTATTATGAAACATCAAGATTTTTTTTAGTCGTTGATGCATTGAGACCGGCTACGTCACCAGACTCAAGCTGTTTAAGTAATCGGAATAAAGCCGCAGCTTCTTTAATTCTGCTGAATTCAATACAGAAAGCTTGCACTTCAATAAACAGTTCCTGTACATTAATTATTTTATTTCTAATTAACGATTGCAGAAAAACGCAGACCAGTCTTACGAGACGATTCTGCATGTAACGATCTTTGATTGTTTCACAAGTTGATATACAATTGCTGATGTAGAGATGAACAAACTCCGTTGGCAAGTCGACTGTTGTTGTAAGACGATTCACCACTTCCATTGAGTGTAATGACATCTCCATGTTCACCAGGACACTGAAGTACTCTGTGATTTGACTCGACTGCATTAATTTCAACAGAACCTCAATGGCTATCAGTGGATTATTTTCCACTAACTCTGGTAATTTACTTGGCGTCAAACCGATGTGATAAACTAATTTTGGATCTTTCTTTAATTCTGTGCTCAGGTGTTGCTGCTGCTGTGGAGTCAGGACTTTAGTGAAGGCTTTTCTCATCAATCTACGAGCTTCAGCACCAGCGCTGTTCGATACGCACATGTTGACATCGTACTCTGGGGAAACCTGTGATGGCTCTGTTACTGACATCCACTTTAAGCCACCAGCTGGGTGATCGTACAGCGGGGGCGCAAGACGCAAAAATTCTGGGCGGTAATTTTGACCACACAGAGGAGGATCACCGTCTATTAAATTTTCTATGATATCTTTTTTGTCTGATTTCTTTGCCTCGATTTTTTTACCATCTGAATCAGGTAAAATAATTGGAATACCGCATTTACTGATACTAGGAAATTCCGAGGTACTTTCAGCCAATTTAAGTTGGAATTTAGTCAACTGCTCAACACTAGACAGTGAAGTAAAATATAATTCTTCGAATACTTGCCGGGGAGTGAGTTTCAGCATATCGACACTGTGATGAGCTATCAGACTTGCGACGAATTTTTTTTCACTTTGTGATAAATGTCCAGATGATTGCGATTTGAGATCTTGGTTACTTAAATTGTCTGCTGGTTTTAGCATCTGGTTAAAAACACTTGCGAATGGTGTCGAGGAAAATTTTTCACCGGGATACAGATGATAGAGCATTGATATCGCTATCAATCGAGAAATGTGATTTGGTAACAAGTCTATTTGTTGTAACAAAAGTACTAATGTCAAACCAACTTTAAATTTGTCTTTTGATGGAAATTCTTGATGTAATTGTTTGATTAGGTTATCCAACGGTGTTTCCATATTTTCTTCATCCAGGATCACCATCAATTTTGTTAATTCTTTCGGTGATAGACTCATTTTGTTACAACAATCAGAACTTTTTAAATTATCAATTTTTTTTGTTTTTTTAAATGTAAACAAAAATATTGTTCAACACTCGTTACAATTAAAAACTGACTAGACTGTACTGGAAAAAAATATGAGTACTGTTTACCATAACCAACAATCAGGAGTTTGTTTCACCAGTAAGTAAATTTCTGCTTCATCATCTGCTGGTCCTAATTTTAATTTTTAATAATTTTAAATCAGTTATGAAAAAAATAAAACTAAAAATATGCTCATGTAGAAAATAAAAAAAACTGCGATGCAATTTTTAACCCCGCTATGAAAATTTAAAATTTTTTAAATAATTAGAAGAATATCCCATTTTTTAAATGAGTGTGAATGTAGCTGACAATTGTCAATTTAAAAAATTTTCAAATCAGTGAATTCGAAATGAAATCGAATAAAATTAAAAAAATGCGCATTTATAGAATTTGAAAATGCGTATCTGCATTTTTTTTATTTTTATATTTTTAATTGTTTAATTTGAAATTTGTCTTATGTCTGCTACATTTACACTCATCATTTTTAAGTTGACAGTTTAAAAAAACTTAATACTGCCTTTACATGAACGAAACATTCAACTCGTCGTGAAATAAAAACGGGGACTAATGATAACCAATTTAAAAGTACGAAAGCGTCATGTTGAAGTTGAACTGATGCCTGACAAAAATTAAGTCAAACAAATGTCAATTTTATATTATAAATTATTGTACTTATTAATTAATATTAAAATAAATAAATAAATAAATAATGAATTTCATGAATAGTTTAGCAGGTAATACATTGCAATCGGGTGAAATAGCGATGCAATTAAATAATGTTGAGGTTTTGTATACAAAAGTACAGAAAGTTTATTTGAAACCGCAATATAAAGAAGAACGTCAACGAGAACTAAGAGTCAATGTTGAAATTCATTCGGGAATAAGTCCAGTTTGTCGTAAGGTAATTCTACAATTTTTAAAAATTTTATTTATTATTTTATTATATTTCTTTTATAAATAATTATATATTTTGCCCAGCTGACAGTGACATGCATGTCAATAAAAAAATAAATAAATTTTTTTTTACAGACTCTATGCGTTCTTTTATCAGATGATGATGATCCCTGTTTTTTGTACTCGCTGCTGATTACTGAGGATGATTTTAAAGTTCTCAAAGCCCAGCAAGGTTTGCTGGTTGACTTTGATAACTTTGCTACCCAGTTGATTCATTTGCTGGAGCAGTCTCATGGATCAATGACAGGTACTTCAAAAATGCCACCCAAGTTCTTGTTACTGCTGTCTGAAGAGAGCGGCGACTGGATATTCAAACTTGTTGAGACAAATAATTTTAAGCATCTGTGCCATTTGAGTTTGAACATATCACCGGCCAGTGATTCGGATATTAAAACTCACATGGCCATGAAGATGAAACAGTTGAAGGAAAATTTGAATAACAAGAATCGTGAAGTTATTTCACTTGAGGGAAGATTAAGTAGCGTTAATGAAGAGTTGGAATGTAAGACGAGAGACTTGGAGCTGCTGGAACAGAAATTTCGGGCTGAAAAAAATCAGCTGCAGATGACATCGAGTCATCAATTGAGTATTGAAAAAGATCGGTATGTTTTTTTATTTATTTGTCTATTTGTTTATTGAAAATTAATTATTTTTGTTTTTCAAGACTAGCGCAGGCAAAATTAGAATGGCAGAGATCAACGGAAATTGAAAAAATGGAAATGGAAAGACAGCATAGCGACACATTGCAACAACTCCATACAGAAATCGCTGAATTACGATCGCAAAATACAACATATAGAGATAAACAATCATTTTTAGACGCTACAAACAAAGAACAATCTAAACAATTACAAAATTTGGAGCGTGAATTAAATTTAGCACAGCGCGATCTGAATCAATTGAAGAAACAAAACTCAAAACTAGACGTTGATTATCATGAGAAAGATAAATATGTTAATGATTTGAAAACTCGTGTAGCTGTGATGGAACAGGAGTTAAAAGATAAAGCTATTTTGATAAGCAAGCATGTGGAAATGCTAAAGACGAGCAAAGAACAGAAGCAGCAGCTCGAAGAAATGCTTGCGCAGAAAGAGAATCAGGTGCAGCGCAAACAGAATGCATTGAAAAATGTCAGTGATGAAGTTATAAAAGCTAATGAAATAATTAAGAAACTGCAAAATGACTTGGAGTCGACGAAATCAAAACTCAAGTTACGTACCGGCATTGCTTTGGAGCAGGAGAGACTTCTGGATGTTAAGCAAAAAGAAATAGGAGAGTTACAGAGTAAACTCGATGAGCATACGAAGGAATTGAGAGCTTTAAAGACTGAACTGGATTCACTGAAGGATCAATTGAAGACAATGCAAACTCAATTGGAAGACAAAGAAAAGATAATTAAAAATAATGATAACGGTATGTAATTTTTTTTTTTGGTTTATTTAAATTTAAATTTTCCCACTTTAAATATTATTGTTTTATTTTTAATAATTAATTAATTATTTAAATTTAATGTACGACAGTTATCAGTTGGTTAAATCGTCGATTAGCCGAGTCGCAGTCACCACTTCAAAGTGCAACGACATCAGCAGCAGTACCCATTAGCATTCCATCAACATTCCAATTAACTTTACCGCGTCAGAACAAATTTTCAGCGAGTAAATTTGAAACACGAACGCCTATTACTGCTGCGACAACTACAACTCCTACAAATCACAGCGTACCACTACGTAATCCCGCAGTCTTGTCAAATCCAAGTGCCAATCAAACAGGACGACTGACAACAACCGGCGGTCGTTCGACTGGCGTAGGTATCACCGACAGTACTGTTGGTATAATGACATTCAATAGACCTGGACAAATAACAAGTACAAGTACACCATTGGACCGTTTAAATGTTTTAAATAAATTGCCAGGTAATCCAATAACAACAACAACAACCACAAATGGCGTTACGTCAGCTCCAGCTATTACGGACAATAATATGGCACTGGGTAGCGTTGGTAAATCAAAAAGCGCCTCCGGGCCAACGACTTTGCAAGGCGGGCTGCGAAGAACCAACAGTTACAAACCGTTATTGCCTTCCGCGTATTTCCCTAAATCGTTGCATTAATATGCGTAGTATATTATTATGTTGTAGAAATATTTTTATATCCACCTGCCAATTTATTGTAAATCCATAATATTATTTTTTTAATTATCCTCATATTATGTTAAATTATACCAAGTACAAAGTATTATTATATATACACATATATATGTATAATAAGAATTAGTTAATTACAATTAAAATTATTGACAATAAGCGATTACTTTAGAAGATGAAAAAATATATTGTATCGTTAGTTTTACTATTAGATAATCATTATTTTTTGTATTTTTGTACATATAAATATTAAATTAATTATAATTTATCGTAAATATTACAACGTGATAACGTAAAATACCCAATTATTTACACTTGATTTTTTTAAATTTCTTTATGACGAATCACAAATTTTGGGGAAAAAAATTTTTTAGTACAAGGAAATTTTTTCAAATACCGATAAATTATTTGAAGATCTACAGTAATTTTTTTCCGAGCTTTTCTATAAAGCAAATCGTCTAAACGCAAAATTAAGAACTAGGCTCGACACATTCTGTGTTTTCATTTATAAAAAATTTTCATTTGTTTAAAAGAAAAACGTAGGAAGTTTCCATTTACTGCGCAAGTGCAACAAGGATAGTACCATTCGTCGACTTGAGTGTGATAGAGAAAAAAGTTCACTCCTCTTAAATTTGACAGCTGCGCATTTTTAAATTTCTAACAACCAGAAAGCTCTGATCAAGTTTTAAGTAAACCGATATTTTTAAAAAATGCAAATATGTTTTTAATTTTTAGAGTACGCAGAACCCTAGAAAATGCACTCCAGTTTATAATTAAAAAGGCTGAAAAAAAAAAATTTCGTGACATCTCTGAAAATAATAGAGACTATATATCATGTCCATAATTGGTACATTTACTAAATGTGATCACCCAAGTAGCATACTTGGGTTTATGACATCTGTAAGATAGGAGTTTTGAGGCTGCTTTTTGACTTATCGATAAGGCACCAAAATGTTGACTGATCAAAAATTTACCGAAAAAACATCTGCTTAAAAGATTCGACACAATTGACAACCGGAGTAAATTACAAATAAGTCATCTAAAAAATTTTTTAATTGAAATTCTTCTCTAAGGCGAAAAAAAAAACAAATTTTCTATGACTCCTAGAAACAACATCTGTATAAAACTTGGCTTTGAAATTAGTCTTGTCCTTTTAAAAGACATCTTAAGTTGTCTCTGTGCTACTTGGGAAAACACAAGATGGATTTTAAAAATTTATTGTAATGTCCAGCTTACGTATTAGTGTAAATAATTAGGGCTTTCACTTAATTGTAATATTTAAAAATTAATTTTAAAGCTGTTGAAGAATCATTGCAATCAAGCGATGATATTTTATTTACTTAATTATCTATATTGCTGATAACCTGTTATCACGTTGAAGTGGATTCTTGAGCATCAATCGGCGGCCGATCTGTCCGCTTTCGCTTACGCTCGCATTTCGGACAGGGTTTTTTAGAATTAAGACAGTCGGCATGAAAGACAGCATTGCACTCTCCACACTAAAATTTATTCATTAAATAAATAACTTGTAAATTTAATTAAAAAATCTAAATACTTACTCTGTAAGTAGAAGCCATGTCGAATGGGTAAATAACTTTAGGATTATTACAAATTTCACAGATGAAACCTTTCTGACTACAAAGCCAGCAATTCAAAACATGATTTCTCGCGAACTCAACTATTTTTTGTAGCTGCTGAGCTAAAGTTCCCGAAGGTACGTCCAGAAGGTCTGATACTGAGTACTGATGGACATGTTCGTACAAATAGTCACGTGGTGAAACTTTTTTCTGCAGTGATTCGATGATCGGTTCACGGCAGGTAAATAAATACGCACGTAGAAGATTCAATTGTATTCTTAAAGTACGTAATTGTGCCATACTGTCAACTGCTGCGTAAATTTTTGGATTTAAAACCTTTAGGTTCAACAAAGTTGCGCAGTCTGTAAGATACGATGCCGCTTTTACACTGACCCTGTAGTGTTTTAAATCCCAGTTATGAATTATACGCGATGGTATTAAAAATTCTTCAGCTGCCATACAGTTGATGCAGAAATAATTTCCAGAAAATCCACAGACGTAAGCTTTGGAAAATGTCATCCCAATAGCGTGTCCGCAGTCAAAGCAACTGTAGTTCTGAACATCTAGACCTTTTTCCCGCGGCAATCTTCCTATCTGCTCCTCTAAATTGTCTCCAGTCTAAAATTGATCACAAAAAAATTACCAATTTTCCTTATTTGCAAAAATAAAAACTAAATTACCTTGACTTCAGGTTTAGGTTCCTCCTGCTCCTGGGTAACTCCAGGCGTGTACTTATCAAGAAAGTCACGAATGTCTGGTGAAGTAGCGTAGCCAGCAGTATGATAACTTTTGATCAAAGCGTCATAAGTCGCTCCGTCACCAGGAGTCCGTGGCTCGACGAGTGAACCCCGCGATACCATTGAAGACTCGCCCTCTTCTATCGACGTCGACCACCCAAGTTTTCCAATCAACGAGTTACCAACAACTTCAGCTTTCGCTGGTTCCTTTTCTTCCTCTGCATCTACTTGGGTCGCGCTCTCAACACTTTCAACTTCAGCCACCGCTACGTCAGTTGATGCCTCAGGTTTACTTTCTTTCAGCACCGGGTCATTTTCCTCAGAAGTCTCAGGATCCTCCTGAGCTGGCCTTGATCTGCTAGATTCTCCATCATCTCTCGTACTTTTGTCATCAATTTTAATCTGCCTCCCACCATTGGCCAGTATTATTCTCAACGCATCATCTTCACTGAGCGCCGATACGTTATTTAAAATAGACTGTGATGAAAATGATCCCATACTACCAATAGAACTAGCAGTCTCGACATCATCGCTGTTGTAAGAAGAGTCTATCGGATCACTGTTAATTGTCTTGGCAATATCAACAGCGCTGAAGACAGGACACGATTTCATTGGCGGTAGCCAGATAGCAGCCATCAGCAGCGGTGTGCTAGACCAAAAATTTAATAAACTTGTATTACAAGCCAGCTGAAAAGTGATACTGTCAAGGCTTTCGATCAATCTTCTGGCGACCTCAACATGATCCGAATCACGAATGAACGCAGACCGATCATAGTAAGGCTTCAATGCTGAATCGTCCCGTTGTATTGATGACAAATAGCTCGACAGAAGACCCTCATTAATAGCAAGCCTTATCCACGCACGACAGTAACCAACTTCAGTGGTTATCTGCTGCAAATTCAGTATTTGGTCAATCATTTCCCGGTGCGAGAACACCAGAAGCGGGCCCCAGAAACTCGGCTGTGGCATTGCGTCGAAATCGGGACCACTCAGCACCTCAGTCACTCGATTCAACAGACTGTCCTTGAGACCATGAAGGAATATCGCTTCCAGCACTGAACAAAGTGCCATTGTTTCCTCGCAATTACCAACAGTACCTTCTGATATTCCCTCGACGCCTTGCAACTCCATCACCGTTGCGTTCAATTGTTTCCTCAGCGATTCCTTCACCAGGAAGTGCCTCTTGTTGGCTATTGACTTTACGGACTTCAACAATGAATTCATTTTTAACTGGTAATTTATAGAGAATCACATCCATAAATTTTCTGTTGATTCCAGTGATCATTGTCATCAGTACAAAACAATTAGTTTTAATTTCCTCATAAAATTAACCAGCAATTAAGTTATCATCGCATCGAGCTCCATATCAGAATATTTTGACAACTAAAACCACAATCATAAATGTCATAATTAATCACTTATTTAATTAAACTTAAAATAATTATTTATTTTTATAGATAAATAAAGAAGACACCCTTACTCATATAAATCATATATTTATTATCATCATTTTAGCTGATAATTCATGATCTTTGAGGTTATACTTGGACGATTAGACAAATCATACGTCATCATTGCTGACACATATACTATAGATATATATATATGTATAGAATAATTTAGTCACAGTAATATAAAGTTTGCGCTCAAGTCTTTGATAATAATAATAATCGAAGGTCAGCGAATAATAATAAAATTTATAATTAACATTAATTGAGTGTTGATCCCACGACAGCAGTCCAGCTGTTGCTAGTCGGTATTTATTTAAGGAATTAAAATAAATATTATTTTACGGTGAATGACCTGGGCTTTATCAAAGTCATTAAATTATTTGTTTAGTAAAAAATAAAGTTGAGTAACAAAAAGAAGAAAAAAAGGATAAAGATTGATGTAAGAGTCAAAAGAAACCCGTTCGAATCTAGGGGGAACTTGTAGAACTGGCCAGACAGGAAGATGTCATGCTATTCTGTGATTCTGGCTCTGGGCTCTGGGTATTGGAGTAAGTGTATGTGCACCAGCACCAGCATTACCAATTTACCACCACCACCACAAGCACCAGTACCTTAACATTAACCAGCAGCAAGTACCAGACCAGGACAAGGACAAGAGACAAGAGCCAGAGGTAGAGGATCAGAGGGGAATGGTAGGGAAAGGTATCAAGAAAATTTAAAAGTGGGGATGTAGAACCGCTTGGCGGTCGGTATTCGCGCAGCCTCGTTGCTGACTTTAGTAAACGCTTCAGTATTCATCAGTGTCCTATAGCTCTACACCAGCCACCACCAGCCCACCACTAACGTGTCTTATTTTTCTGAGTTTTATTTCCCACTTTCCCGATAACTGGCATGTTTTCTCTAAACAGTAATCAATAAATATGCCGTACACTTGTTGTTTCCTTAAAACTTTTAAATTTTGAATTACCTGTACCTCGGCACCATAAGTTGAGCCTTGAGTCTGCTTGCGATCAGTTCCAGTCAAGTCGAGCCATCGTTGCACCTGTTTCTGGAATTCCGTGACTAAGATCGCTACTTAGACACGACACAGGACAATGCGAGTTGGATTATTGTGGTAATTGTCATGGGGATGTTATGATAAATGGTAAATAAAATCTAAAGTGACATGGAGTTGGTTGTGAAACAGGAAAATGGAAAAACAGCCGAGACAATCAGGTATTTTATATGTAACTTATATATAAATATGTTGGTACCTGTCTGCTCCGACTACCAAACGAGTTTTATTTTTTAATTTCTTTATACTGGCGGCGCTTTATTTTTAAAATCAATTAATCGTTATGTATTACATATTTGTTGTTATTATTATTTTTTATTGTAGGGATATAATTAGACGTTGATGATGTCAAAGCTGCTGCGTCCGCGTTGTCTGGAGCTTAACGATCGATCGCCGAAGAAAATTTTACTGTCCGGGAGACATTCGTACTTGTCACGGGTGGAGCCTTGGTCTGGTGTTACTTCGCTATTACCTTGGACGTTATCAGAATCCTCAAGAATAAATAGATTTTCTGCCAACTATTTTATACATCTCATTTATTTTGCATTACTGTAATATATATAGATATATATCGGATTTAAATCAGAGTACAGTAATTTTCAGTCACAGTAGTAATGAGTGATTTTTACCTTGACATAAGTATGACACGCGCATATACTTCAGTGTTATAATTTTCTTTGTTGATAATCCAGTTTGATAATCGACAGACTTACAAGGTAGGAATATTTAAGTTATAAATTTAAACTCGTAAAAGATAATTAAAATAAAAAAATTAATTTACTTTTTTTATTTTAGAAAATAGTTTAAATAGAAGGCACTCAGATAAAAGTACCAATGTGCCTAAATTGGAGTATCACTCAGACTTCCGGTCCATAGAAAAAAAAATATTTTTTACGGGTACAAGTAATTGAAGGCGTTAGTAATTTTGATGAATTTGAATTATACATAAAAATAAAAAAATATTTTTTGGTTGTAATATAAAAAGTCCAGCAGGATATTTTTAGATAATCACAAGGCACGGAAGTAGGGTAGAATCTGATATGCCGAACTGTTTGTTCAGTGCCTCAAATGAAGATAACAACGAGTGAGTGTACAATAGAAACTCTGAGTGATTCAAAAATAAATATTAACCCTGGGTCATCGTCATTATCGGCGTACAAAAATCCAAACATAAAACGAGATAACGCCGAGCCACTGAGTATTCATATAGAAAAAATGAATATACCGTACGAAATGAGCAAAGAAAGTTTAATGGTTATCAAAGATAACAAGTCATACTCAAAAGCTTTGATAACCAGTGACGGGAGAAGCTGTTCAACATGTGCGCCGTGCACATCAACAGTGTGTCGGACAGTGTCCTCGCTTCCTGCATCTCTGCGAGACTTGCCAATGAATCGGGACACAAGACGAGCGCGCTCCGAGCCAGGGATTTATTCAAGCTCTGGTACGGCAACAAATCAAATCGTCATTTCACCGCCACCACCAACAGCAACAACAGTAATGAGAACATCCTCGACAACGGCACAGGCAAGATCGTCAGCAGCAACAGCGCGGATATCAAGTCTTGACGGGCTTGATTCACTGGGAGTATTTTCAGACACGACAAGCAGATCGAGCAACAATGGACCAAGGACCAATGACAATCAAATATCTTCTCCAGTATTTGCATCTCCAGTGAATCAACTGGTACCAGTGAATAATAAATCGTGGGACAATAATTCCGCTGAGAATGAGTCCTCTGATTACGTTGTGGATTCAGTCCAGGGCAATGCATATCACAAGGGACAGTTTCTTGGAAAGGTTCGTACGCGGTTGTTACACGCCTTTCACGTTTACATCATTATCTCATACATTGAAATAACTCGTTTATTATATACACACATATATACATATATATACATCCAACTTATGGGTAGAATATTTATATACTTATATAGATATGCCAGCATACTTTGCACACCTAATATAAGTTATAGCCGTTGAACCTTTTACTACTTTACTTGCTATCTTTGTGACGATGTCTTGGTTCTAGTCACTAGTCGTTGAGTCACGAAAGCATTCAGGCTCCTGATGACGTTGTGCACCCGTACGCGGCGGCCTTGTTCACCGCCGTGAGAACAAGGGGACGAACCCCCCTGAGGGTTTTATTCTGCCTTCTACCTGAGTCCCATGTTACTTGTTCTGGATATACACTATCGAGTCCCACAAGTATATTATATATATATAAGCATATATAAATGTGTGGAGGTTGATTCTACTTTACTCTCGCTCTCGTATACCACAATACCAACTCAAGCAAGTTCAGTTCGATGCACTTTTTTTCTCCTTGACTCTCAACGGAAGTTGCACCCCTCTCGCTTCTTCAACTTTTTTCTTCTTCTTCTTATTCTTAGTAATTTTTTTTTCATCATCTCGAATCGTGCACCTCCTGCGTACACTCTCTATGTAATAATATATCCAAAGGCATCCGCTACTGCTTGCTTTTATTTTTCCTTTATTCATCAAGTTATTTTATCCTTTTATTATTATTATTATTTATTATAAATACATATGTATTTAACTCTTGTCTTTAATGATAAAATTTATTGCTCAATCAAACGATGGCGGAGTTTAAATAAAAGTAAAAAAATTTTTCACGACAATGTGACCGAATTTCTGGCATGTCTGTTTACAAACCAGACTACTCATTTATTTTTGGTTTGTTGCGTGATGTTCGTCTCATTTTCTTTCCTACTTGCATACTATATATGTTTGTCTACTCAATTACTTAACTCGCGGGAAAAAATACTTTACGTATTTTCACTGACGTCACTTAAGAATAGACATTCTATTAATTCAATATAAACAATAAATCTGACGTTTCGAAATATAATTCAATATATGTAATCCATATTTATGAAGTTAATGTGATTATTTATATTTTTTTTCCTTTTATTTCTAGGGTGGCTTCGCGAGAGTTTATTTGATGACGGACATAGCCAATGGCAAAAAATACGCATGTAAAATAATTCCGAAAAACCGTATGCAGAAAATTCACATACAAAAAGTATGAAAAATTTTTTTATATAACTATTGTAATATAAAATAACAACTTCCTGTAATATTTAATAATATTTTTATTGCCATAAATAGATTGCACGTGAAATAATGATTCACAAAGACTTGAATCACATAAATGTTGTGCAAATGCATCATTACTTCGAGGACAGTTTAAATGTTTACATGCTTTTAGAGGCTTGCCCGCGAAAGGTATTAAGAAATTTCTCTTTTTTTTTCACACGCAATCATTCATCTTTTGAAACGATGGAGGGTCCGTTCATAAAATACATCACGCAAAAGTTTACCCTTTTAGACCCCCCCCCCCCTTCGTCACGTTATGTCACATTTTCTGCGGCTCCCCTATCAGTATTCCATTACAAATGATACCCCCTCCCCCTCCGTACATGATATATAAGAATAAAACAAATAAATTTCTTTGATATTGGATATACAAAGGAACTGATTGTGACGGACCGCAACGTTAGCGCCGACTTCGAAAAAAAAAAAATAAAAAAACCAAACAGAAACGAATGACTTTCTATCGTAACAAACCAAATAAAATTTTAAAAAACCGAGAAAAATTTGTAAAATTTTCCTTAGACCCCCCGACCCCTTGGTCACAGTAAGCGACACCCTGTCATAAATCCGAACGTATTTAATGAACGGCCCCTTAATTATTATGGTTTGATTTAATGCTTTAATACATTCGTAGAGTTTGATGCACGTGCTTAAATACCGAGGTAAAGTTACTGAACCAGAAGCACGCTATTACATGAAACAAATGGTTACCGGTGTAGCCTACATTCACTCGCAGAAAGTCGTTCATCGTGACCTTAAACCCGGCAATATGTTTTTATCGGATGGTATGATTGTTAAAATTGGTGACTTTGGCATGGCAACACGCCCTGATGGTCAGCGAAGACGTGTGTAAGTCTACTAAAGTTAATTTCTTCATCTGTAAAAATTTAATCATGATAATGATAATGATCGATGGGTAAATTTGTGTATTTTGTAGAACGGTATGCGGAACACCAAATTATATAGCTCCGGAAGTCCTGTACAAGCAAGCGCACAGTTATGAAGCAGACGTATGGGCTCTGGGATGTATTTTGTATGCCTTGTTAGCCGGTCAACCGCCATTTGATACCGCCACCCTGAAGGAAACCTACTCGAGAATATGTAACAATAGCTACAAGAAACTTGATGACTCTATAGTGAGCTGCAGCGGGCAGGATTTGATTCGTTGGCTTCTTCAGCCTTTGCCTGAGCTCCGTCCGTCACTGGAACGTGTTAAAGAGCATCCGTATCTCACGATGGAATACGTCCCTACAAAATTAGCTCACTCATGTTGTTACCGTATGCCAACACTTCACAGTCCATTGATTGACAACAATGTTAGATCATCACTGCTTGCACCCTGTTCAACTCTACCTTCCGGCTCTTCTCTGTCTTCCGCCTCATCTAGATCATCAACGTTCCACCGCAGTCCCACGGGAGCTGTGCCACTACCGACGCTAACCAACGTCCCACACATTGAATCTAAACCCAAGAGTATCGCTGCGATAGCTACCGTTAAGCCAATCACACCTCAATCGCAAAAAGAGACACAGAAAAAATCTAAAGTGAGCCATTGGCTTGTCCGCAAATTTCCGAAGCTCACGAAATTGCGTCATAGAATTGGAAATTTTTTGTATCCCGATCGAAAAAAATCTTCTGAAAGCGCAATGATGCACCGCGCATTGGAGCATTGTCTGACAGAGATACGCTACAACAGAACTACGTGTAATCCGTTACCGGTTGATGGAGTCGCTCCCCTATTTATCACTAAGTGGATAGATTACTCTAATAAGTATGGATTGTGCTTTCAATTGTCAGACCGCTCGGTCGGAGTTCTCTTCAACGATAGCTCCAAGATGAGCTACACTCGCGATCGAAGGTATTTAAATTGGCCGTATTGTTTTTTTTTTCTTATATATTTATTTATTCATTTGCATTGAATGTACAACTGTACTTATAACATATATTTTTATTTTCTTGTTCCAGACGAGTTGAGTACACGACACCGGATGATGAAGTAACTCGTTACGCTCGTGAACGTGATGTTCCTACATTTATGCACGAGAAGCTTGAACTTCTTCGGCATTTCACTGAATACATGGATGATCACTTAACTAATGGTTTGTTTTTTATTTTTAAATTTATTTATAGAGTCAGTTGAGTAAAAATAATTAAAAACATCTCAGTCACTAATATCTCAATTTTACATTTCATAGTGGCGGAAGTTGATATTTTTCCTATCAAAAAAATCCATATGGGAATCCAATCTAGATCCAAGCTCCTATGTGGGTTCCCACGTGACGTTTTTAGATGGGTTTCCTATAGGAATCCAGCATATATTCATATATACGTATCAATAGACGATAGACATAGAAATTCAGATACCCCAGATTCTATAAAAATTACTTGTATAGAAACCCAGATTCCTATATCAATTTCCCATAGAAAAATCCAATTATCCAAGTTTCTATATGGGAATCCAAGTACCTTCAGTTTCCTATGTGGGTTTCCCATATGATCATGGTTTCTTACATGAATTTTTATACAAATCCATATACTTTTATTAATTCTTATGGGTTCTTATATAAATCCATACTTTTCTGTAATAGATTCCTATGGGTTTCTATGGAATTCCATATGGATTTTTTTAATAGGGCTTGCATTGAGATATTAGTGACTGAGATGTAAAGAGGGGTCACCAAGTCAATGGTGGTACTGACGCTTGGTATTATAAATACAGGTGGTGAAATAGGAGACAGTACCACGAAATTATCGCGAAGAAACTCAAGCAGCGTTCCCAGGATGCGCCGCTGGCTACGCACGGACAAGGCTATCGCGATGGAGTTAACGGTTCCACTGCTGCAAGTTAATTTTTTTGTTGATCATACCAAGATTGTCGTATCAGAAGGCGCACGGACACGAGACTATCTCGTAACTTATATTGATGCTGACAGACATGCTACCTCTTATTGGTTACGCGACTTACGTGACTGTGGTTGTACAAGTGAGCTTTATGAAAGATTAAATTATGTTTGCAGAGCATCACGTGAATTTGCTCACTTGGAGCACAATGCCGCGTGTTCTGAGATTTCAGCAAATCGTGCTATCAACTCACGCGCTTGAGTTGTAACACAGCAATATAATTATTATTTAATGTCTTCCGGGGCAATAATTCGTTATTAAAATAATTACAATAAAAAAAAAAAAAAAAAAAATACAGGAAAAACAATAATATAATAAACAATTATATAAATATGATACTAGCAACACAGGTAGATTAGAATGAAACGGTTGATAAGTTATAGTTGTTTTGATTGAAAAAATGCAAAAAAAAATATATATATATACATATATTTTTCGATATTCCTCAATGGTTATATTTTTATTAGTACATATATTTTGATGATGAGAAATTTAATTTTTTTATGACCAAATCATATATAAATTTTTTTTTCTCAACACAGAGAAAGTTATGAGTGTGGGTGTACCAGATGTGAGACAGTTCATAAATTTTAAATAAGCACAGTAATTAATTTAAATAATGAATTTTAAAAAAATGCGCGTACTGATTTATCATTGATCTAAATACGCATTTTTCAATTTTTACTTTACTTACATTTTATTAACTTATTTCAAAATTTGAAAATTGCCAACTGTCAGTTACATTCACACTCAAATTTCATACTGGCCACTAAATTTTTTTTCTTTTTTTAAACATGTTGTTATTGCTGTGATTTGTTATAATCATTAATTATTATTATTATTATTCTTTTTAATTTTAATTAATATTATTATTGGAATAATTATTTAGCAAGTCATTTTGTAATGTTTGTTATTGAATTATTAAGGTGATATTGTGAAAAAAAAAATTTATGTTTGCACAATTTATCAGATTATATAATAATCTTATTTAAGTGTACAAAATTTACTGATTTAGATGTATGTACACGATTGTTATCAAGTATATTTATTTCTAGTTGATTAATTATCTTTTTTTTTACATAACATTTTTTTTTTTCGTATCATGTACATGAAAAAAAATAAAATAATTCACACGTGTACTTTAACACAGCGAGGCTGTCGTTACAAATACAACGATCTCAAATAGTTAACAGAGAGTTTGTTATTTAAATAATTATCTCTTACTCTTACTTAGCATTAATTAAAAAGTTATTTAAAACTCATACTGAGTTACGAAAATAAAAAGTTTAGCTACTGCGCTGCCGGCAAAAGCGTTATTGTGATAAATCTCCATGCTGAGATCCAGCTCGATGTCCTGTGGTCCAGGAAGACTGCGGGTGAGCACCAGCACCGCTTGGGAAGGACTCGGCCGCCTTAGAGCGAAGCAGGATTCGGTGGCGCGCATTATTCCCGGTGGTGCGCGAGCGTCAATCAACGCCATGCTGAATCTGATAACTGACCCGGGTAAGTGAGTGCCGCGCATTGTAAATAATTCTAATTGGCCTGTTACTGGTAGTGGGAGCATGCTGACGAAGGTGATGAAGTTGAAGGAAAAGTGTGAAGGCGACCGGAAACAAGCGAGATCACCGCTTGGGCAGTAGCGAGATGAACGGACGCATCGACTGTAAATTTATTTATTATTATTATTATTATTATTTTAAATGACGTATATTTCTATGATGACTTACTTCTGTCGAGTGGGATCCTGGTGATAACCGGGTGGACAATCAATTTTATTACAGCGAAAACTGCCACGTGTATTCTGACAGATTTCTTCAGGATCACGACACATGCGTCCGTTGGCACACTCATCAATATCTAATGACAATTAAATTTTTAGTTATTAACTAAAAAAAAATGTTTATAACAAAAATTGAAATTTACCTTGACAAGTCCTGGCATCACTACCAAGTCTGTAACCATCAGGACAACGACAAGAGTAACTACCCGGTGTATTGTCGCAAATACCAATGCAGAGATTATTTTCTCGGAACTCGGTACACTCGTCGATGTCAACGCAAGATCTATTGTCAGCATTGAGCCGATACCCGGGCTTACAACTGCACCGATAGCTGCCCCACATGTTGAAGCAGTTGTGCTGGCATATTCCTGGACTTCTTTCGCATTCGTTGATGTCCTGACAGGCAATGCCTTTTGAAGACTTTTCGAAACCCGCGTCGCAGACACACCGAAATGACCCAACGGTATTTTCACAGCGCCCACTGCTCCCGCAGACATTACCATTGAATATACTGCATTCGTCAATGTCGATGCACTCTCGATTCGGTCCGAGTGCATGTCCAGCTGGGCAAGAACACAAATACCCGCCTTGTCGGTTCTCACATGTTTGATCCGGTCCGCATTCATGTGTGCCCGTAGCACACTCGTCTAGATCAACGCACCGCGATGTTGCAGGATCCAGGGTCCATCCGGCTCCACAAATCACTCGTGAGACGCAGCGATAAGAGCCTACGGTATTTATGCATCGCTGAAGAGGTGAACGGGCACACGGATTCGATGGCCCGTAACATTCGTCGATATCAATGCACTGACCACTTGCTCCAGATTCAAATCCACGTGGACAGGAAGCCGGTTCTGGTTTATTCCGTGATCCAATTGCTGGTGTATTTGCTGATGTTACTGCTGTTATTTTAGTATCATCTGGTAATGTTGGTGTTACTCTTGATCGTGGTGGTGTTACTCTTGTTGGTGTAGCTCTTGTTGGCGTAACTCTTGTTGGCGTAACTCTTGTTGGTGTATCTCTTGTTGGCGTAACTCTTGTTGGTGTATCTCTTACTGGTGATTGTGTTGTTCTTGGTCTTGGTCTTGGTCTTGGAGTTGTAGTTGTAGATGTGGATGTTGTTGTTATCGTCGTTGTTGTTAAAGCAGTTGATGTAGTTACGGGTGGTCGTCTTGTCGTCCATGTTTGACCTTTTAGATTTCTATCGCAACGATAAGACCCAAGTGTATTACGACAATGATACCCGTCACTGCAATCGTGGGTTCCAAGAAGACACTCGTCGTCGTCTTCGCATATTTCTGTTGCGGCATTCAATGTGTAACCAGTTCCGCAGGGTAAAAATCTCACGCAGTTGTAACTACCAAGTGTGTTATCGCATCGTTGAGTTGGCAGGCAATCATTTTCCAGCAGCTGACATTCATTTATATCTACACATGCCTGTAAATAATTTTTTTTTTTTGTCATATATTATTAAAAGTACCGATAGTCTGTTTTTTTTATCTATAAATTTTATACCTGAGTTAAATTATCTCGTCGAAAACCTATCCGACAGTTGCACGTGTAACTTCCAACAGTATTTACACACTCTTCGTTGCTGCTACAAGCGTCTTCAACTTCTTCGCATTCGTCGATGTCCACACAGCCACGATTTCTTGTGTACTTGAGTCCTTCTGAACAGGTTTGAGGATCATTTGGCATTACGGTTGATTGAGTTTCACTGTCCTCTTGAGTTGTTGGTTCAGTTATCGGTGTAGGTGCTCGAGCACACGTATAACCGCCTGGTTGATTATAACATACTTCCGCTCCACACAAATTCACTTTCTCCGCACATTCGTCAATATCTGAAAATATAATTAATAAATAATATTATGTAATAAAAATGCAGGTAAATTATTTAAAAAGACAAGTAACATAAAAAACAAATACAAAAAAAGCTAAAAATAAGCATTTGGTGCTGAAAAGAATCTAAATATTAATTAATTTTAAAAATCCTCAGCAGTAAATTAAAAAAATTGTTTTTTTCACCTTCACATTGACGTGATTTAGAGTCATATCTGTATCCCGAAGGACAGGCTGGACGTCTCTTCGGAATTTGCGCCATAGGAATAGACCTGTCACAGCGATATGACCCAGGTAAATTAACACATCGCTCTTGAAGTCTCGTGTCGCACGGGGACTTTGTGCTGCACTCATCAATATCTTCACACCTCTTGTTGATGACAGAAAATCTATACCCGTCAGTACAATCGGGCAGACGAGTAACGCACTCGAAAGTACCTACACGATTAACGCAGTACTGGTGTAAGTGCAGTGGACAATTGTGGAGTTTATCAATGCACTCATCAATGTCAACACAAGTGCCATTAAAGGCACGACGGAATCCCGGTAGACAGGAAGGAATTTCATCGCATACATACGAGCCATTAGTATTGCGGCAAACTTGAGTGTCTTGGGAGCAATCGTGTCTACCTAGAAGACATTCATCAACGTCACGGCACTGTTTGCTTGTGCGATCAAAGTACCAGCCCGTGCTGCAAAGCGGCAAACAGTCGTAACCACCAAGACGATTTACGCAGCGTTCATGATCTTGACATCCTGGTCCCTCGGTGCATTCATTCACGTCAAAACAATTATTATCGATCCACTGGTATCCTGGTTCGCATGCCGCGACTAATGGCGACGATACTCGACCGACTGATGATTTATTTTCATCATTAACTAAATAACTATCCTCTATTTTGCTGGCTGCCTCATACTGACGTTCATCCGCTATCTCGTTCTCGTTTTCATCATCGTCACCACCATCATCATCATCATCATCATCATCATCATCGTCTAAATTTGTTGCTTCATCAAACTCGTCTTCTTTACTATAACGTCCTGCGCACTGATAAGTCCCAGGAAGATTTATGCAAATGGGTTTGTCACTTGGACAAGGATATAATTCTTCGCACTCATTTATGTCTGCATAGAAAAAAGAGAAAATTTTATCAGTTATCTGTTTGCATTTAAAATAGTTTAGTACTTACATGCATCGTACTAATGTCAGCATGCCACGTGCATCTGTACGATCTTAAATTAAATCTTTACATTAATATTACTTTATTTATTATATTATTTGTCATATAAATTTACCGACGCATATTCCCAAGCTGCGGCTGAATGTGAAACCTTTACGACATTGGATGTCACACTCGTAAGCCCCCTCAGTGTTTCTGCATTCCTCGACTTCGGGCAGACAGCCGTGAAGGCCTTCTACGCACTCATCAACGTCTGCAAAAATACAATCATTTAAATTATCAGTCCCAATGATTTTTATTACTTTTAAATATAAGTCTGTACCTTGGCATATTTTTTTAGTAACGTTAAATTTAAATCCTGCTGGACAACCTTTAGATTCTGTAAGTTTATGACAGGCATAGCTTCCTTCAGTATTAACACAAAAATGAGTGTCTATTGGACATGGGGAAACATTTATTTCATTTGCGCATTCGTCGATATCTTTAAAAAAAAAATCAATTAATTACAATAATAATAATAATAAGCAATTAAAATTTATTTATAGATAAATTACCAGAGCAAACTTGAAATTGTTTATCCCACTGATAACCCGGAGGGCAAGATTCCTTAAAATCAAACTGAATCTCTTGGATCTCCTGAGTCTTGAACTTTGATTTCGATCCCCGCTTTTTGGAGACACAAATATAAGACCCCACGACATTTTCACATTTTTCCCGCGCCCGGCAAGGGTTTTCCAGACACTCATCAACGTCTTGAAGACAAAAACACCAAAGCGAAAGCGGGTAAACACACAGAGACAATACAGAGAAGAAAAAAGGCAGCTGGAGATTTACTCTAACGATCATCAAGAAAATACTTACCGTCGCAAACGCGAACACTTGCGTTAAATCGATAACCAGGTGGACACCTGGGTTTTTTTTTATCCTTCGACTTGTCTCGGGGCTTCGGAGTAGTAGTAACTTGTGTGGGTTTCAATTGACATGAGTGACCGTCTTTTGCTAATTCAAATCCTGGGTCACATTCACATTTTACTGCTGTCCCTGTGTCGGTGCACCGATGCTCGCACGGGTTGTCTGATTCACATCTAAACATTATTATTAAATATAATAATTTATTAGTAGATAAATAATCAACTCAACGTCATTATATTTAAACTTCTAGACAACCTTTAAACCCATTTACTTATTTTTGTTACTTAGATATTTAGCCAGACGCGTTAATCATTCCGACACCGCAACGTTACTTTTAAACTTATAAATTACTAGTAACCTTTAGCATCTCTTTATATATATGTATACATATATAGATTTATATATACATCATAGGGGATAAAATATAAATAGAAACTGATGATTATAAAATTTTTCATGGGTATAGGTCAAGGTTGAACGATAGAAAGTCAAGGGACTGTTGCTTACATTTAATTATTTTTTTTTTTTTTAATTTCTTCTCTTCTTTTCTCTTATTGGTAGTAAATAAAAACACCCAATAAGACAATTATTAAATTGATTCGAATCGAGAAAATTTTGATCAGCTTTCAAATATTTAACTTTCATTTAATGGAGAGCTTGTACTGTAAAAAAATCCGGAGTGAATGCAGAGTAATAATGGATTTTATTTAAATCTGAATTTACTCCGTAACTCGGAGTTCCGGAGTTTAAAAAAAACACTCCGCATATGGAGTAAATAGGGAATTTTTTTTTCAGCAGATCTGGATTTTATTTAAATCCGCATTCACTCTGATTCGGAGTTTTAATATTAAAATAAACTGCTTCGGAGTGAATTTCACTCCAAGAGGATTAAATAAATAAGTCATTCACTCCGCATTTACTCCAGATTTAATCTGCAAGTTTTTTACAGTGAAGTCTTTTTAAAATAAATTCCTGAAATAATTCGAATAATTCAAAAACTTATGAAAAATTCGAATAACTCGATTCGATTCGATACGAATAAGTCGTAAGTTGAAACTATTTGCAGACTTCTAATAATTATTTTAAAAAAATTTTACCGATTTATTGGAGTATCCGTTCTGCAAGTCTGTTCATCTTCTAGAAGAACGTATCCTTCTGGACATTCGCAGTAATAAGACCCCGGAGTAGGGACGCAGATATGCGAGCACAGAAGATTCTTAAGTAGCTGACAAATGTCATCAACAGCTGGGTGACAAATTAAATAAATAATGAATGATAATTTACATTTTATTGATATTAATTTAATTATTAATAAATTTACGAGGTGTGGGTATCCCATCATCTAAAGTGTCAGTCAATGACGAATCCGTCGAATCCGAGCTTTCTTCAGTAGACAAAGAGCTCGATCTTGAACTTGAACTCGTGGATGAAGTCATCGCTTTAGTGGTGCCAGTAATTTTATGATTGTCATCTCTAGTTGATTTGGTCGTCGCTTCTGTTTTAGAAGAAGTTGAAGCCGGAGTTGTCGTTGATGTTTCCCGACAGCACTCAAGAAAAGCTGGATCCCAGGGGTTGCCAAATGAGAAATCATTTAACGCACATCCTTGTCCTAAAGACCCCGTGAGGATGCCTACGATAATTTGAAAATAAGTCAGCAATAGTCCATGAGTAAAAATAAAATAACAGAAATTTAGTTACCAAGTTTGCAGCCTTCACAGCAGTCTCGCTGATAATCTCCCAGAGATCTGGCAATTCTCGATTTACCAGCGTTACCATCAACGCAAGCTTTTCCTTCTCGTGCGTTTTTCTTCCCTTTTCCACAACTCAATTCATGATAAGCGCGTATGCAGCAGATGTCAACAGACTCCAGACAAAGCCCTTGCTCAGCTGTCGGCACACCTTCGACAGGTCCTGCGAATTTCTCGCACCTCAACCCTTCTTTTGCCCAAGAAGTTCCCAGATCGCAGCATTTTTTAAATGGAGCTCCCGGCTTAGGTTGGGCGTCATTACCTACGTCATGATATATATATAAATCTATCAGTAATTACTCTCTTACATTTAATTGCCTGTGTCGTTATAAATCGATCACTCTTCCGTTTTATTTTATTTTATCAAAAATGATAGTCATGATAAGACACTAGTCTTGTTGCAGTTAGCAAATAAGCGCAAGGTCATTAATTAATATATCATCTATCTAATCAAGTATTCCAATTAATTTACAACTACCAGCAACAAGATTTTACGGTTTACGCGCATCTTCATCTCCATGATACCAAATATTTGAATGAATAAATTTTGTCTTTATTAATTACCGCTCATTTTTTTATAATAAGTAAATTGATGTTTAGTAACTGAGATTTATGAAACGTACCTTGGTAGGCAATCAAGAAGTTTATGAGGAAGAAGAGGAACCGCCAGGTAGACATGATTCCTAATGAACTGAACTAGGACACTGCTAGTCGAAGAATTAATTTGAGAAGTATAATGAAAAAAAAAAAAAAAAATTAGATAGATAAAGACTCAGATATCTCACTGAGTACACAAAACTGTAGCGATACAAGTCAACACGTGCTGGTAGCAACCGCCAATTACAAACTGAATGTGCTCTGGTATGGTAAAGTCTCGCTGGGAGACTTGACAACGCAATAAGAAACGATACGGGGGTGGTGGTTGTCGTCTTATATTCATTTATACAAATGTATGTTCTATGTATATGTGGATTTATTTTATCGAAGTGTTTTGTTGATCCCAACAACTACGACGATGAAGACTTTGTCTAGTGTCCTCGAAGAACCAGATGGCCCATGGCCTCGACCATCTTCCGCACAGAGATGGGTGTTGTCAAAAAAATATAATGGATTTAAATAAATCAAGTGTCTCCAGCTATACATATATATGTATATATGTATATATATAGAGATATGTGTACCCAGACAAGGAGAGACACCGGTGTCCGATGCTACTATGATGTCAAGTGCTCGCAGCTTTTTTTTCTTGGGTTTCTTCATGTAAAAGATCTACCATATGCGGGACTAAATTTTTATTTTGGGATGACTTCTCACGCTTCATGACCTTATTAGAAAGTTACACCGCAATCCTGGCATGGGTTTTTTTTTCTATGACTAGACTTTTATAAAAATTAATTTAAAATTTGTCTTTCTATGACTTATTAATTAAATGAATTAATTAACTACGAAATTTTTTATAGAAGAAATTGATAATTATTTTTTTAACTGAGTTAAGATTTTAAAAAAATTATTTGATATTTCAGCAAAAAAATTTTCTCTACTTTACATATTTGGAGTGGCGAAGATATAGACGATAGAGCAGGCACAGATTTGCTTGATAAATATTTGTCACCTTTTATTAATACTGATCACCTGGAGGATTTTATATTCAGCGAAATTGTTTATGAGCGACTGGATGTTTAAGCGAAGCGAGAATTTCGTGAGTGATTGTTGGTGCCCAGCAGGCTGCATCACTCAGCAGAATGAAGAATTTCTTCAGGCGAATTCCGGATCTCCGACAGACAAAAGTGTCTTGTGTCTCGTACGCCAGATGCCGACGAACATTATCGAGTAAACGTATCCGATTATGTACCAAGATGGAGTGATTTTTTCCGAGGAAAATAAAGGACAAGAATTCCCAGCAGACCATGAACGGGTCATCAATGTGTAGAAGCAACATCCATTCCATTTAGTGTAAAATCGGTCTCCAATAATGAATTTTTTATTTCAAGAAGAAATAAATGTAAAACTCGAATTTGTCGAGTACGGGCCAGCTTTAATATTCTTAGGAACCGGCGATCGGATTCTTAATTCTGACTTATAAATAAAAATACTAAATATATAAATTAAAAAAAAAAAATAAAACATGAAATTGGTGGTAGTGAAAGAAAATTTATTTCCACTTTATTGATGAAAGATACATGAAGTATACAGTGTTACATTATCAGTAATAAGCCCAGTACAGTCTAGTCTTAAACCGGATATTTATTTAATTTTTAATAATAATATATAAAACGAGCATTTTAATTGGCATTACGATCGACAACAAAAATTCCTCATTGTCCACTGAAATACTTTATCTAATGGACACATAATTATTATCGTCGGAATCATAATTCCTATAAATATTGACCAGTGATGCTGGAAGGTCCGGCTCAAACTTGGTAGCTTCATTGCTACCATTTATTTCAAATCCAATATCTATCCTAAGATTATATAATAGTAATTATAATAGTCATTAATAATTTGTTTAAGTTAAAAATTTTTTTTACGTTTATTTAATTAAGAACCGCCGAACTTTCCCAGCAATCATTTAATCAGTTTATATAATTATCTAAAAATTAAATATACATACTGACGCAAAAACGTCCACTGTCTTGTGGATGTTTCTACGATTAATCGAGACAATATATCTCGTACATTAATAATAATAATAATAATAATAATAATAATAATAATAATAATAATAATAATAAATATGTACATTGAATTATGACCGTAACCAAGAATATTAAAATCCTTTTTTCCAGTTGTATTTATTATGCTGAAGAAACAATAAGTAATAATTTAAATTTTAATTAATTTCTTAGACTAAACGTACCTTCGTAGTCATGTCCAAAGATTTATTACAATTATGTCAATTTATCTAGACATTTATAATAATTGTTATTTGTCTACGTCAAAATTAAGTTATTTAACTAGTGATCTAATCTAATAAGATGATACGTTTATATTAACGTTAGATATTTAATGTGCATTATATCATATGTATGTAGTTTATTTTTTTATATTTAAATATTTATTCTTCATGATTTTATACTTTGATACTTAGTCCGTACAATGATTTATTTATTTATAGATGAGTAATGTCCGAGCGAATACTTTGTCAGGCTAATTATTTTACAGTATGATTGACAGTTGATTTAAAAAAAAAAAATGTAATGTGAGATGAAAAATGTTACTTTTAAAAGTATAATTATCTACAGGAATTAAATGATTACTTTGGAAATGACTACAAAAGGATTATAAAAAAAATAATTCAAATATTTATAGTTGATATACTTTTTTTTTTTATATTTTTTAGTCTTCAATTTCACGATTTGCTGTGGTAAATTACGTCTCTGTTAACATAAATAAAATATACATACTTCCATACTTAAGATATTTGGAAGTATATTAAAGTATCGTAATATTAATAATAATAATTAGTATTAAAGAGTAAAAAAAGAAAAAAAAATTGTCTGCGTTATTTCACTGGTTTTTAAATAAAATAAAAAGAAAAAAATATATATATTTATATATAGATTGAAATATTAATTGGACACATTCATCTTGATGGATGTCTCCAGTGTCAGTGTCTCGATCATATAACCGACTGTTGCATCGACTTGTCACATTACAACTTACCAGGTTGATAAAATGTGAGTCGGTCGATGAACAATCGGCAATCTAATTAACGTACGTCTAAAAAAAGATTTAAATCTATTTTTAAACCGTATTACCAAATTATTTTTCTCAATTTTTTCTTTCTTTTTTTTTCTTTGTCGGGAGTTTATAAAGTGGGCAGTGGGCAGTGGCTTGAAAGTGATGGTTTATAGTCTAAATAACCTGGACGAGAATCCGTAGATTGACGGCGGTCTGTGGGAATGCAGGAGTCACGTTGTGGTCAAGTGCACACTTCTTGGACAACTGGTGGTTTTGTTGCTGCCGCAGATGTCGACGTTGTTGACCCCGAGTTTGATGTTTCCTGAGACATTTTATTCGACAAAGTATACTAATAACTACGAATTATTAACATTAACAATTCCTTACATCCTTTCCAGTTGTTAAATTCTGTTTGTATTCGTCCAAACTGAACCCAGAATTACTGTCATCACAACCGTCTACTACGAGTGAGCTGCTATCGTCGCCCTGAGACGTTCAAAATATTTAAATCATCCCGATTCATTATTTAATTCAACTACTGTACTAATATATAATTCATTTATCTGATAATTTTACTTGAGACATCGGTTGCTCGCCGTCAACAACGCGTCGTTTTTTCCCATCCAAGTCGGCGTTAGGATCCGAGCGACGTTTTTTAGCAATCTCTTGATTTCTTGGTGATGTCGTGCCGACATTTCCACTTACGTTACCATTCCTAGCACCAGATATCTGCGACAATGCCTGAATACGTTACAGTTTGTACTGCTTTTGTTTTTAATTTAAATTTTAACAGATTTATTTTATTTGAACTTACCTTCCTTTCACGTTTCAATAGTTTTGGCGTAACATAATTGTGCAGATCCTTTCGCTTGACGTGTTTAGCTTCTATCCACATACCTGCTTTTAGCATACTCAGCTGCTCGGCTTGCTTTTCAACTAAAAATCATTCATTGGTAATTTAATCCTCGTGATAAAGTCAAAAACAATTAATAAAAATGAAATAAAGTAAAAAAAAAAAATTTACTTGAGTCAACGAATGACTTGATGTCATATGTGAGATCGACGTTTAAATTTTCACACTTTGCGAAGAGTAATCCAATAAACCACATTGAACAAAAACGACTTTCTTCAGTACTCAAAGGCGGAAATCCTTCTGGGTTGACGTGTGCCAGCGTAATGTGTTGATTCCTCTCTAATGTACCTGTTTAAAATTATTAGAATTTGCCATTGTGGCATCCGTCGAATATTAGAATGACGATTAACGCATGAAATAAATATATTATTAATAAGTTAATAATCTGACAATACACATACATATATATGAATATATATGTTGTAATAAAAAATTTAGTTATTTAATAAATAAATATTTTTACCTATTAAGTGACGTATTTTAGATTCAACGAGTCCGCACCACTCGAGCTGATCTTCTGCGCTGGCGCTTCTTGCCAGTAGGACAATGTAGTGTTTGTATTTGCAAAAGAAATTTGGTGGTTCAAATAATTTGTCCCACGGTGCTTTGCCCATTATTATTTCCTCAGTCGCTGAGAGACCGGATTCAAAGGCTTCCTGCATTATCGTTCTTGTCGACGCGGAGACATTGAATGTCGAGTTTTGCTGAGGATACGCAGGAGTTATGATGGGCATCAAGTGATACCGATCTGCTACATTGACCTGTTTAGTATAAAAATAGTTAAATTAAAAAAATCCATATAATTTTGAGATTATTCTCTAGTGTGAAACTTACCCTTGGATCCCATACTGGGAAACCCAAATTGACATTGTCAGGTTGCTTTAGCAATACTGGTTGTGGCCACTTCCATCGCGAAAATACGAGGAAAAACTTTTCGATAAGTGTTGCTGCTACTGCGTTGGGGTATAATTGACACGTTCTTGCAACCAGCATCGCCCAAGATACACCACCAAGATATCCTAGCACATTACTGTAAATTCCATGTCCTGGAACCAAAAAAAAAAATGTAATCCCATTATAAGTATTTGATATTTAGTATTTAATTCAATAAAATAAATAAACGTACGTTTCGCCCATAATTTAATAGCACGAAGCGCTAATCTAAAGTTTTCTATATTAGGAACTAGTCGTAGAATCTCATCTGTAACTCGACAACCGTTAAGACTTCTCACGCATTTCTGATCTAAATTTTTCAGTAACATATCGTCTCTTAAATCCTATAAAAATAAAGTTTAATAAAAAGTAAATTAATCAACATAAATTATCAATATTTAAATTTGTATTTATCATTTAAATAAATCAGCTGCGCAATTTATCAACTCAGTAAAGGTCATATTTATGATCTCTTATTTTTTATTAATTTTTACAGCTAAAGAGCAGACAATTTACCATTTTAATATTTTTACTGGGTTTTAAAATTAATCAGCTGATATATAAATATGTAGATATATATAAATAATTACCATCGTGTCAGGTATTTCTTTGAGCGCTAACTTAGCAAACAACATATCAATTTCAATACCGTCAAAATTCATTTTAATAACCGGTACAAAAGCTTCCTCGACGGCTCTCAAGTCAGTGACTTCTTTTTGTTGCTTAAGTAAATCAAAAAATGATGTAAAATAATCTGATCTATATATATGACGAGGTACAACACACAGTGCATCAATATCAGCACCTTTATGATGGACTCCCAGTCTGTAAGACCCAAATGTATATATTTTACCGCCAACATTCTCAGCAATATTTGACGGCATGTTTCTCGCAACACTCGTTTCCTTAATCCACTGTTTTACTAGCGCATTTAATTTACTAAGAATTTCCATTCGATGGTTTAATTCCTCCTCAGATTCAAATACATTGTAAGGTTTAAGTGCTTCTCTCAACTCATTAGTCCGTGCTAAGTCACTAGGCTTTGGTTCAGCGACACTTATTGCCGAGGTCATACCAAGTGATCGTGAATTTGGCGACGTTGTCGCTGTAGTTGCTGCTGTACTTGTTGCTGAATTATTATAGGAGCTATTAACATTTCCCTGCGACGACCACATGTTTATTTTCTTTTGTCTTTAATTCGTTAGATGGTCCAGTGATCTTCCTACTGGAAAAAAATATAATTATCAGTAATTACTTGTAATTAGTCATAAATACTTCCGGCTTACAACTGGCGCCTATTCAGAAAAATACTCGGAAGACTGAGAAAAAATTTATCCAGGTTAGCAAGCGGCAAGCCACGTGGTTTAGGTAAAACCTGAGGAACTACAGAGTACCAGATACTGCATTCACCTTCTCCAGAGTTATGACCACATTCTGTTACTCGAATTGTTCCTCTGGTGTAACCAGATATTTTTTAAAGCAGAAGTTTAAATATTTTCTTCTAGAGAGCGAATTTCTGAACCTGCCCCAGTGTAATAAAAAAAAAATAACAAAAATAAAAATAATAAATAAATGAATAAGACAAGAATGTAACAATAAATTATATATGACAACATACCAATGAGATAAATAAAAATATATAATATTTAAATGTCAAACATTCGAAAACATGGTTACTGATGAATCCTTTTGTTCGCGTCGTTAGGTTATACTGCACAAAGCTTTTACTTGCATGTAAATATTTAAGTAAAAAAAAAAAATAATAAATTATTTAAACTTTTGATAAACAGTAAATTTAAAAACTGCGCGCATTTAAAAATGTAAATATTTTTAAATTCTTACTGCAATAATAATTAATAAATAATTAATTTTACTAGGCTAGTAAACAAATACAAATCACGGTCTCGATGTTTCTATTTCTCGTTCTTGATATATAATAGGTTATATATAATAAGAGGTAAGAAAACGTGTTGTTGGTTTTTTAAATTTAATTGTATCTGCAAAATATACGTCTTGTAAAATATATTTATTTTATTTTTATTGTAATTCTTATTTTTTTTTGCTCACTTTATATATACATACTTATACTTGTTTACTTGTTATTAACACGAGGGAATTTTATTTAATAATAAAATACGTCTGAGTGATGAAATTATAAATAATTATAAAATTATATTATTTAAATAAACAATAATAATATTGTGTAATTGGACAAGGTTTTTATTAATCCACACACAAAGCACAGGAAAAATAAATAATAAAGATGCAACGCGTTAAATACAGTACAACATCACACCATCACGGACAACTACTCTACTCTATAGTAAAACTAAGAAAATAATCACACTCGGGCTTTGGGTTCTCTACTCAATCAATTTGAACGCATGCGCGCCTGACAGCGCATCCTCAATGCGCAGTAACAGGTGCCGGAAATTTGCCGCGAAATTTAAATTTTAAATTTCCCGTAAGAGAATCTAATCACCGAGCTTCCGAGATGGAAAAATTATTTCTTCTGAATGTTGACGCAACTTTTGCAAGAAAATGCGATAAAAAATTTACAGTCAAATTATTTAATTAAAAGCCAGGTAATTTGGGTAATTTTAATTTTTACTTTAGCTGCGATGATTCTGAAGTTGACAGACAGTTAAAAAATTTGTATTTTTTTTACTTCAACAAATTAATTATAAAAAAAAAAAAAATAATAAAAATATGCACAGGTAGAAAATTAAAAAATTTATAGGCGGAATTTTTAAAAATATTTTTTTTTCTACAATTTATTGTTTTTAAAAAAATGAAAAAATTACTAGACCTTGACTGACTAGTATCATGTATTGCACAGTTCAAAGAATGTACTGATGTGCCCTTGAATAATTTGGTGAAGGAGACAGACGAACCGGAAATACCCGAACCAACCACTTTGTCAAACAGAATATACGTAACCTTGCTGAGGTACAAGTAACTGGTGAAATAAAATAATGCGTAGAGTGCGCTTCTGTCACTTACTTCCGGTATTTTCTATTTTCTTCCGGTCACATGTTGACTCACTCATTTAAAGCGGAAATTTTTTTTTTAAATTTAAAAATTTTTTCTTCTCTCGAGTACTTTTTAAAAAATAATTTTTTCTAAATCTGATAAATTTTCATCATTTTGGAAAGTAAATTTTGAATTATAATAATTTTTGTCGAAGAGAGGGAAAAATAAATTGACAAATCAGCGCAAAGACAAGTGCGCATGCGTAAAGTCTGCATTGAAAATAAAATTTTGGCAAACACGTTTTTGTGGTTTGTGCCATTCGTTTGCGTTCACGTTGGGTCGTCAGATAAATTATTCAATAGAAAATAAACTTTAAATTTAAAATTATAAATAAAATAAATTAAACTGTGGAATTAAGATCTGTATCAGGATGACGATGGTGGAGAATAATCAAAATCATGATTGTATTATTTACAATACAATTTCACGTGAGTATAAATTACAATTCTGATGGTCGACGAGAGGTTATGTGGAGTTTGTTTAATTTCACATTTACCTTTGAGATGTTAATTTTCCATTGACATAATTTTAAATTTACTCATTATATTTATTATTTTATTTTTAATTACTCCAGCTCTTCGGAAACACGACGTACATGTTGCTGGATCCGTGGTGTTGCATGCGATAGCACACACGCGACTGACAACGCGATTCGAGAAAAATTCAATCATCAATCAAACTCCAGAATCTTCTGATGACGAGGAAAAAGATTTTTCTAATCAGATTGAGGATGATCTAGTTTATTTGCGATCATTAGATCCCAAGGACTGGAAAAATCAGGACCACTATGCTGTCCTTGGTATCAAAAATTTCCGACATGAAGCCAGCGAAGATCTTATCAAACAAGCATGTATGTATCTACTGATAATTATTTTTTTATTTAAGTACTACAGGACTCGTATTTTTAAAGATCAATTGAACAAGACTGAAAATTTCATTATTTTATTTTATTTTTTATAATGGCTGCGATTCGTAAAAATTTTTGATCACGTGACTGAAATTTAAAAATAATATTTGATAAATTGCAATGAAAAATCTTATTGATAACTTGCTTGAAGAAGTAATCGTTTAATAATTGAATTGTAATTATTTTTAGACAAACAGAAAATACTGAAACATCACCCGGATAAACGCAAAGCGATGGGCGAAGAAGTGCGAGCTGATGATGATTATTTTACTTGCATAACTCGCGCGTGGGAGACGTTGGGAAATCCAGCCAAGAGACGTAGCTACGATAGCGCCGATCCTGACTTTGACGACAGTATTCCGGACGAGAAGGATGCGAAGAATAATTTCTTTAAGACAATGGGTCCTGCTTTTAGAGTCAATGCTCGTTGGTCTGTTAAACAACCGGTACCTCAGCTTGGTGATCAAGATACTCCAAGAAATAAAGTAGAACACTTTTATTCATTCTGGTATGATTTTGACTCGTGGCGAGAGTACTCGTATTTGGATGAAGAGGAAAAAGAGTCGGGACAGGACCGTGATACGAGAAGGTGGATCGAGAGGAAGAATAAAGCCACCCGAGCTAAGCGAAAGAAGGAAGAGATGCAGAGAATACGTTCGTTGGTCGATATAGCTTATTCACAGGATCCACGGATCAAAAAATTCCAGCAGGAGGATAAAGATAAAAAGACGGCTATGAAACGCGCGAAACAGGAGGCTGCTAAAGCGCGTCAGCAGGAAGAAGAGAGATTGGCTAGAGAAACTGCTGAACGTGAACGCATGGAAAGGGAGAAACGTGAGTCAGAGGAAAAGGCGAGACAGGAGGCTGCTAAACAAGAGCGCGAAGTCATGAAGAAAGCTTTGAAAAAGGAACGTAAAGCTCTGAGAGATCTTTGTAAATCCCGTGAATACTTTGCAGAGAATCCGACTGAAAGTATAAAACATATGGAAAATGTTGAGAAGATTTGTGAATTATTTAAATTGAATCAGTTGGAAGAAGCGATAAAAGAATTACAGACGGGCGGTCGCGAAGCTTTTCTGAGGATTGTCGGTATGACTGAGAGTAAAATGGAAGCTGAGCGTCGCGCTGGTATCACTAATCAAGCATCGGATTCGAGGAATAACGTTCTGGAGAAGCAGGTCAAGGCACACTTGGTGCCATGGTCAGAGCACGATCTCCAACTGTTAATTAAGGCTGTGAATCTCTTTCCCGCTGGTACAAGTCAACGGTGGGATGTAGTTGCTAATTTTATTAATCAACACTCGTGTAATGGGAACACTCGTGACGCTAAAGAGGTTTTGGCTAAGGCCAAAGATTTGCAGTCAACTGACTTCAGTAAGTCAAGTTTGAAGGAGCAGGCCAACAAAAAAGCGTTTGATAATTTTATTGCGGAGAAGAAAAGCAAAGATGCCATTGACGAAAGAATGCCTGCTGTTACTGAGCGATTGGATTCGCCTGTTACTAATGGTACGACGAGTGAGGCGAAGACTCAGGAACAAAAATCACAGCAACCATGGACGCCGGCCGAACAGAAACTCTTGGAGCAAGCACTTAAGACTTATTCTAACGTCACTGGTCCTGAAAGGTGGGATCATATAGCCGGTTGTATTCCCTCGAGAACTAAAAAAGAATGTATGAGACGCTACAAGGTAAGTGTTTGTTATTATTACTGATTATAATATACTATTTCATGATACCAGCATCGAAACTTAGTTCCAGTGTTTCTACAGCCAGTGGAAACAAGACAATTTCAGTTCAATGCCGCAAATTACTATCAGAAAACGCGTAAATTGTGAATGCATTCGTCAGCGGGCAGAAACAAACTCGTTTCGTCCCTTGGAACAAACAAATAAAGTTTCTGCCCACTGACTGAAGGCTTTCGCAATTTAAACTCTGATACTTGTCATTTTTTAATAATAATTTCAGACCGCTAATTTTATTAACGTAAATGACAGTTCTGACAGATTAAGTTTTATAAAAATTAGTGTGAATAATAAATAGTATTTATAGTTTCTGCTTAATTATAAATTAACTTGCACAACTTAAACAGGATTTCAGACTGCGGGTGATGTCAGCCGACTTTACCCTGCTCTGAAATCGTTTTGTTTCATTCCTTATCACACTGTACTATTATCTAATGACTATTTTGTGTTTTCAGGAACTCGTTGAACTCATTAAGGCTAAAAAAGCAGCACAAGTTGCCAAATAATGATAAATTATCATCTAGCATAATAAGTATTACGAAATGACAAACAGCTCTGACGTATATGCGAGTGCGTATTTTTTGCTATGTATGGCGTTAATTTTAAAAACAAGTTATTAAATTAAAATTATCAACAACAACTTTGATGATTGCGCATCTTGAAATGCGTCATGTACATTGGTATGTAAAATATTAGAAATTATATTACTTGATGTAATGAATAAAAACTTATTAAAATAATTATACTATTTAATATCTTTGTTTTTCCTTAATAATAAAAGGTAGTAAATTTTACACGCGTAAGATGCTCGAAACCCTTATATTTTAATTTGACACAGTTTCGACAATAATAACAGCAACAACAACACAACAACACTTCGTGTTCATTCAACGAACATTATTAACTATTATTTTATTTATTACTTATTTAAATAATATTCTGCATTGCCATTCTTAATTATACTTTATCATAATTATTATTATTATTTATATTTATATTTTAAAATACTCCTTTGATTTATTTGTGCAACGACACTATCTCGGAAATTTAATTATTATTATTATTATTTATATTTTTCTTTACGAACTATGACGAGATTTATTTAAAGACGCCAGTTGTACAAGCGTTTATCAAATTATTAATTACCATAAATATATGCATTTATATTGTAAATATTTTTTTTTCTTTTTTTTACAATCAAGTTACTATTCACATACCCCGTGAAAAAAAATAGTTGATCGGAGGTTGAAAAAAAACGTTGACTGTTCGAAACTTCAAAATACGACACCGCGAGAACTTTTTTTAAACTTTTGAAAGTTCAAAGGAAAAATTACTGATTGATCTCCCTTCAAAAAAAATCCATGTGGGATTGCATGGGAACCCATAGGAATCTATAGAGAAAATTATGAATTTATGTAAGAATCCATAGGAATTAATATAGGAGTGTATGGATTCGTATAAGAATGAGAAAGAAAACTATTTGATCTGGATTCCCATATGGGAAATTCATATAGAAAATTGTGCGTACCTGGATTCCCATGTAGGAATATGGATTTATTTATGGAAAATTCATATGGGAATTTGAGTTTCTAAGTACTTTCTATAAAATCCGGGGTACCTGGATTCCTATGTGGAAAATTCACATACGAAATTGTGGGTACCTGAATTTCCATATAGGAACTTGGATATATGGATTTCTTTATGGGAAATTGATACAGGAATCTGGGTTTTGATATAAGTAAAGCTAGAACGACAAAATACCTGACATTTACGTTCGCAGAGTTTATGAACGCACTATGGTAGTCAAATTGCTCCTCTGATGCTACCAGATATTTATCAACGCAGAAGTTGCATCTTTTCCATAGTGAATTTCTGAAGCTACCTTAAGTTAATCGTTTATTTCTTTGTATTTTCAGAAGTTTAATGCGAAATTCGTCATTGTGTCATATTTTGAAGTTTAGAATCACCTTATCCGAAAGTTTCCATAGAATCCACTCGAATGGGTCAAAAACCCCATAGAAACCAATACAAGTCTATTAGATTCTGTGCGGTTGTGAACCATTTGCGTGAATTCGATGGGAATTTTAGAATATGGAGCCAACGCTTTTTCAAAATTTTTTTTCCACGGTACTCCTGTCGTTATTATTAAATACTAATTAATATACATAAATGTGTCGTAGAACGAATGAAAATCGTTTTAAAAGATGCTAAAAATTTTTACACAGTCGTATTTATTTAATAATTATTTACAAATCCTACTGCGATTAATGGTCATTTAATCTTCCATCGATTACATGCAAACGTATTTTATCTATTTATTATTATTTTTATTTTAATCTCTTTACATTCCAAGTGCATATTTTTAAATTATTTACTTGTCATTAAACTAATTCTGCATTTGTCTAATTATCCGTTAAAACCCCAATTTATATTAAATTATATTTTCATCTATAATTAAATTAAATATGTTGTAAATTTTATACAGATTTAATTAACCAGTATTGCGAGATAACTGCTTAGAAATTCCATCATGTCAATTATTATCTTATTTAATAAATTGCAAGTTTTGTTATAAATAAAATACGTGGTCGTTTGTGTCGTCACCTGTGTGCGTTACGTTAAATATGTGCGGCAAACTTAAAATAATTTTTTTTTTATTTAAATCAGGCACTCGTTTGTATTACAGTAGTATAATTTTTTATTAAAGGGTTTAATTTTTTTTTATTTAAAAGTATTGTAGAGTAAATTACCCAGTTACCAGTCCCCTTATATAATTATATATTTATATATATATTTGTACGTCACAAACATTAAATTTTTAAAAAACAAATTTTATAATAATTAAATTTAATTAATATTTTTATTAGTAAATAATTTCCCCTTTAATTTTTAATTGATAATAATAAAATTATTTAAAAATAATTTAATGACAGATTAATTATAAAAATTAAATTTAAATTTATCAGCTACACTGACGTATGATAATTAAATAACAAGTATTATAATTTAAAAATAAAATTTATTATTTCGCAACAGCTAAATATATTTGCGTCTCCCTTAATCATAAATTAATTATTATATTAATAACATATATAAGCGGGCTGGCAATCGGATACTTTATCGTCACGGTACACATTATTATTATTATATAAATTAATTTAGCTGGTATTTATTAAATAACCAGCTCACAACAAACGAGGGAACAAAATTATCAACGTAATTATCTATAACACTGGATTAAATATATATATATTTATATATATAATAATCAGATTACAAGTAAATCAGTCACAACGCGGTATTGAACGTTCCGCTTAGCGCAGATTTTACTCGCGACTCCACAGCCCCTGATTGTTATTTATGTTTTTTTATTTTGTGTTACTTATATATGTTTTTTTTTTTTTTACTATTGCAATTCATTTTTTTAAAGTCTACGGCATGTGATCTACGAACGCTACCCCCGTGTAAACTTTTTAACAATAGTATAAAAAGACAGTAGATAATACAATAATAATAATAATAATCATAATAATCCTGGTAAAAAAAAATTGGTTCCAAAAATATTCAAAAAAAGTTCGATAAATGGAAAATTTATACTTGAGGCAGATTAGAACTCCAGAGGAACTTTTTTTTGAATTTTTGTAGTTTTGATAGAAATAAAAAATATCTAAGACTTTCTATGAGCGAATTTTGAGTAAACGATCGTTTTTAAAACCTTTTTCAAAACGCATTTTTAATAGATTTTACCCCCGTTTCGAAAAAAGTTCGAAAAACCCATAGTTTGAAATTTTTTATCAATGATTTTTTATTCTTATGAGACTTTTGGTTTCTAGTGATAACTTTTTCTAGATAAACTTTTTTTTTTTATTATTAAAATTACAAAAGTTAAAAAAAAGTTTTACTGGAAATTCAAATCTGCTTCAAGACTAGAAGTTCCACATGTCGAATTTTTGTGAATATTTTTGTAACGAATTATTTTTACACGGGATGATAAAAAAATTTAATAAGGATGTCAAAAAGCGATTACATTAAAATCGAGTGTATAATTATAATTTTGTTTTGTTAAAATCCCTATCTACTTATTTGAATTTTCTGACAATTATCTCGAATGCGCAATAAATAATTCGGCTTTTTAATTTAAATATATTTTTTAAAAATCGTAGTATTTAATATTTATTTTATAAACCGATAATCTGTGCGTTTGCGTACAATCGAATGACATTTATCAAAGTAAATACACTTTGCTGGGATTGATAAAGGTCTTGGTCTGGTCCGAAATAAGTTTACTATATAAGATTACTTAGGCACTTGTTATAATTATATCCGACTTAATATCTTTCTCTCTTTCTTTCTATCTTTCTTACTTTCATTCGCTATTTTTTTTAAACATTCTTTCAAATTGCATTCCTCATTGTAAGTTTTTTTTTTATTTTTTTTTTTTTTTTTTTTTTTATGTAATAGTAATGGACAATTGTAGAAGTTAATGATGACGGATTATTACAGTAGTGAAAAGACTAGTGTAAACAATTCTTATAAATATTTATACTGTATATAAGTATACGTGTAATGAATGTTGACATTTAATTATCATTTGTAGATTTTTTTTTTGAAGACGGTTTAAAAGTTAAGAGTTAAAGTCGTAATTATTAACAATGAGAGAGATTAATTTCTATCAAATGGATATAAATAGCCGCGATGGTTGTTATCTTTTATGTGGTATTGGTTATTAATTAAAATTTAAAATTGATTACTTATTATTAAATGACGTGTAACATTCGCGAATATATTGGATTAAATCCTTGTCTTATCTTGTTTAATATTTTTTCGTCCGTAATTTATAGTCTTTATACAATAAGTTAACAATAATAATAATTATTATTATCATAACTATAATATTAATAATTTGAGAGTAAATTTTTCGTTGCCGATATTTCGAGCTGCAGCAGTCTTATGGCTGTACCACTTTCGCTAAGACGGTGGTTGTCCACGATTGTATTGCTGTTGCTGCTGCTGCTGTTGCTGCTGTTGTAGTTGTAAAGTTTGTGACTGTGGTTGTGGCTGTGACCCTTCCAAAGACGGCATTTGTTCCCGTAATTGTTCGTACACTATTTCCCGTGGTCCCGGTGACCGTGGGTTCCAGTGTTGATCCATACTCTGCTGGAGCTGGAAAGTCAACGGCTGACCGCGACGTTCTTGTAACAAAAGCTGATGAGCAGCGCGATCCATTTCTTCACTTGTCATGTCGAGCGCCTCTTGCATTTCGCGTGATGTGTACCTCACGAAATCTGGATCGCAATATTTACCTAGACCTTGTTCGGCAAGTACCTTAAATTTTCAATTATTAAATTTATTTATTTTTGATTATTTTTTCATGATACCAGGATCGAAACTTGAAGTTCCAGTGTCTCTAGGACCAGTCGAAAGAAGATAATTGTTGATGACACCATTGGTCTTAAATTAACTTGTTTCTGTCTGGCTGCTGACACTGAAACTTTAAGTTCCAATGCGTGTAATTAGAATGAAACAGGATTTCAGACTGCGGATGATGTCAGCCAACTTTGCCCTGGTCTGAAATCGTTTTGTTTTATCCCTTGTCACACAATTTACTGTTAGTTTATTATTAAATTACTTACTCGACCAACGAGACTTTCAGCGCTACCGATCACTTCGAAATTGGGCTTACGATCAGCAGGACTGCCAGGTAAGCTGTGCGACAGACGTTCAGATCCAACGCCACCGTTGTTTTCATTATTCCATGTAACTATTTATGTTTAAAAATAAAAATAAATCTATCAGATAATTAATAATTATTATTTTTGCCTCTCTATATTATAATTATATTTATTTTATTATCAACACAGCTCGAAGCTTTAGCTTTTCACTCATTAAACCGACCGGAAATGAGTACACTTACCAGTACTAAAATAAAACTAAATAAAAATCAACAAAAAAAAGTTAATAAAATAAACGGAAATAAAAACGCGTGCGGCAAAGCTCGAGTTAGTATTGTCAGCGTCAATTAAAGCCAATAGCAAACGTGCATCATGAATTATTTACATCTATATCAATTTTTTTTCTGGACTATGAAAAAATATAATTTGAGCTGCTGACTATTTAATTAAAATTTATGTCCCATCGGGTATTGGAGCCTGTCGTAAGATCATAACTATTTACACCGGAGGTTATTCCATCACCTCTGCCGTGGAATGAAGCCCGATGAGTTAAACAGGACTCGCAAACACGCCAGGGTCCTGTCAGAGCCATCGCCTGAGTCGCAAGTTTCAACCCATTGGCAATACTCTTCTTCCGGTCAACTGATAGCTGATTGTTCTCATTGCTCTCTTTAATTTCATTGTTTCCTGGAGTGTCTTTCCGTTTCGTAGACGACGAGGTCCTCGTGAGACCTGGATCCCCTTCTTCTGGTACGTCCACACACTTGGACCTTTTCATTGACTTTTTTCTCATGGATCTTCTGGACCCACCGGCAGAGTCCTCCTCGAGCGACGTGTCGTCCAACACTGTCCAGGTAAGCACAGACAAAGCACGTGGTATTTTTTTACTTATGAGCAAAGTTTACTTATGTATATATATATATTTTTATTTTTGTTAAGTATTTTTCTGTTTTAAATTAAAATCCAATACCTATAGGAAGTATAGATAAAATTTTAGCCGCGGCCGTGTGTATTTGTGTATATTTTTGTACTATAAAGGATTCGATAGTGAGAAGTTTAAAAATAAAAGACTTTGCTCATGTTCATGTTGATGTTCATGGTGATGATTTATTATTTAAGTGTTTAGACGTTTCATTTTGTATTATAAGTGGAGATGATGGCGTACCGTGCTGATGACTCCAGCCGATAATGTCTACGCAGCATCCTCGAGACGCGTAGGCGTAATAACGAGCACCGTCGTTGGAAGAGGAGCCGAAACTTGGACTGGGACTTGGACTCGGTGAGATTGTTTGGCTGGTGGTACTGGCGCTAGAATCACCCTTGGTTTCGGTAGATGCTGCAAAGGTGATGGCTGCTCCACTGCTAGGAAGATTCCTTCGTGGAGGCGGTGTCGGTGGTGTCAGCTGTTGCTCGATTCCGTCCTCGAGACTGCACACGTAGGCGGCAAAAAAAAGTAAAACGCACACGGGGGAAAATACTTTAGTTATGTTAAGATATTAGGCAGTGCAGTCAAGAGTCAGAGGCTTAGTTAGTAAGTAGTTATTTTATTTTATTATTTTTTTTTAATCTTCTTAGTCTAGGTACCATGTCAAGCATGCGGACATGCTTCAGTTCAGGGTCTGAACACTCACGCGCTCGCGGAATACACAAGCTTCTGTTTATTAAAAAAAAAAAAAAACAATTTTTATTTATTTTATGACAATGTAGGTACAGCAATGACTTGTCATTTTATTTAAATCGCTCATGCGGGCAGTAAGCAAGCAAGCAGTTTCAACTACTAAGCACTCAACGTAATCTTACCATATTCGTTACTCGGACGAAGGTAGTTACCGCTACCTGGACCACTGAAACGTATGACAGTAAAAAAGAAGCTTGGAACAACGATATAAATTACAAAAACAATAAATTCAAAGTATGATAATAAGTAGGGTAATCAGTCCAGTGAATTAACGCGACCAGTAAATGAACATCATTTCATTTTTACCTACACCATTTTTATTATAATCACAATTTCATGATTGACTACTTTTAGAATTTGAATTTCGATTTTGTTGCCTTCTTTATTCAAGTATTGAAAAATACGACCGTTCATTCACTAGTTGCGTTAATTTACCGGCTACCCTGTAATTAACAACTACTCGCGACAATGGTTTTACAATTAGGATTTATAAATTTTTAAATATACATTTGTATATGTATACTTTTTTTTTTATAACATTTAATAAAATATATTTGGACAAAGCATACGGCATGCACTAGACTCTTCGCGATTTTTTTTTTCTGTATTATATTTTTTTTTTTAATTATTTATATATAGAAAAAAAAACGAGCGATCAATACATCGATTAACTATCAACTTGTAAATGCGTTGGAGCATCGAGGAAAATATTGACATCGATAATTATTTATTTTTAGTGGTTCACTTACTCCAAGACTTTGTAAGGATTTTGAAAGTTAGCCGGCTGCATTCCGGTATTTGAAAACATCGCGAGAGGCCTCATTGGTATGTTCTCTTCGAATCCAACTATTCTTGGCTCTGGGGCTGTCTGAGTGTTGGCAGAATCGCCGATTACTCTGTTACAAAAATACACCTTTATTAATTATCGTAATTTTTTTTAAACTTCGCGCTCCAACTATTATTTATTTCGAGATTACTTTTGAGTGATAAATGGCGGGAAAATTTTAAGCGGACTTTTTTTATGTTATTTATTGATATTTAATGCGTACCCGGCGACGTTTGGCACAACCTGGTGCGACCTTGCCGTGATTTGATTGCCATCCGCTCCACCGGCTCGCTGAAGTGAAGCGTACGGCAAAAAATCGATTGAGTTTGATGGGGAAATTTTTGGAGCGTTATTTGAATTTGTTTTTAATGATTTCGCGCGGAAACTGTGATGGCCTCTTCGCATACTAGACCAAACGCTGCCAAATAATGAATGATTTCTCTGTAAAGAAAAATAATTTATTAGCTAATTATAATTATTTTCCCTGCTGTTTAAAAAATAAAAAATAATTTACCCTGTGTGTTGGTTCTGGATTATCGTCAAGTAATTCTTCAAGATTACCCGAGATTGCACGTTTCAATTCCGGGCCAGCTTCATGTAAAGTTCTTAAACCCGCTTGAAGTGTCGCCGTATTATGACACTCCTTGTCACCCTCTTTCATTTCTTGTTCTTTACGTTTTTTAAACCGACGGAAATAGTCTTGTATAAGAAAGGTCGCGTAGAATTTACCCACCGTCACTTCATCGTCAACTAAAAATCAATAACACATAATATTACATTATAATGAAGTTAATTATATTAAATTTTATCTGTTTGCACAGATCATTTTTAAATTCCACGTTGATTTTATTACTAATTAATAAAGAATCATTTTTTTTTTTCGATTTTTCAAACGTATAAAATTTTTTTTCTTACCCCCCGGCGGTGGCACGACTTGATCCAGCAGCTTGGGATTTGTTCGCTTCCATATTTTTTTAATAACTGCTCGAAGGGATGCATTCGCTTCATCAATATTTCCTTCTGTTTTAATTCTCAATGACGTTCTCACCACAGCGAATAGTGTCGCATTAAATAGAACCGTCCCGTCGCTATTTAACGGCATATTCATCGACACCAGCCTCTATACAACGCAGCAAGAACAAATAAATTTAAGATTCTTGTCTAGTTAATGAGCTTTCCAGTATTTTAAATTAAACAAAATTAAATTTATGTACCTTGCAAGCAACACGATGAGGACATAACTTCCCGAACCCAAGTGGGGGTGATATTTTCCTCAACAATGTCACTACATCAAGATGTTTAATGCGGCCTTTAGCATCTGGGTCATATTCAGACCAAAGGCGAATAAATTCGTCCAAATGATGGGGACCCAAAATAGACCAATCTCGGGTTAAGTAATCGAAGTTATCCATAATAACAGCGACGAATAAATTGATAATCTATTTTATTATAAATAAATGTAATTAATTGTCTATCTGTAGTTAATTTAAAGTAAAAAAAAAGTAATATCAATAATAATTACTTACCAAAAATGAACAGAGTACATAAAAAGATATAAAATACGGGAACGCTATGTCATTTCCGCATCCGTTTGAATTACGCTCGTCACTTTTCGGATCACATTTAACTTCTCCAGGACGATTGGAACAATCGAGCATTATATTTTGCCATGATTCACCTTTTGAAATAAATAATTTTATTATAGGGCTGTGCAAATCTTGTTCGATCCGAATCGAATTTTTGAATTATTCGATTCAAATCAAGAACATTCTAGTCAGCTTTCAAATATTAAATTTTTATTTAAATTCGAAAGTTCAAACTACTCGTATATTTCTAAATTTAATAAATAAATAAATAAATAAATTAAATATGATATTTAAAATACACACCAGTTGCTGATCGAAATAAAATCAATACAGCCTGAGGAAATGTTTGGAAATTATTGTTCCGGTAAATAGTTGTACCGTTGTCAAGGGCGATTTTTCCAAAGACTTGCATTCCTATCACAGCGTAGATGAAGAATAACATAACTATGAGAAGTGCGACGTAAGGCAACGCTTGGAAGGATTTAATGAATGTCCACAAGAGTGTACGGATACCTTCGCCACGACTCAGAAGTTTTACAAGTCGCATCACACGGAAGAGCCGAAAGAAGTTTATCGATATGATATTTGAACCAGGCTGCAAATTGGACAATTTTACTGTTAATGTCTAGATCTTATCAGTGGTATTTTGACAATTAATTAACAATTTTTACACGCTGTTTATCACAATCGTTTTATTATTTTTATTATTATTATTATTATTGTCTCCGAGATATATTGGGGAGATTGTCTGCTGGGGTGATGGCAGGGTAGTTAGATCATTTCTACATTGTCAGTTGATTATATCTATTTATTTTTATAGTAAGGATTCTATTCAACACGCAAATGCCAATAACTACATTTAGATTCAAGCAGAAAAGTCCGTTGATATTTTTATACAACCAATCATTTTTTTTCCCATATTTATTTATTTATTTTCTTTTTTTTTGTCACTCATGAAATGAAAATTTTCCATCTCAGGTACTATTTATTCGCCAATTATTATTAAAATGAAATATTCTTCTTACTCTCAACACATGGGACTTTTGAGCACGAATCCTAGATAAATGCTAATGGAGGAAAGATAACTATAGCATTCCTGCATCCACAATTTTTATGTTACGTTAAATAAAAATTTGTATGTATAACATGTAGATGAGGAAAAAAAATTAAATAAAAATAACGATATTAAAGAAAATGAAAATAAAATTTATACTATGACATTTCGTGCATGACAGCCAGCTCGGGGATGATCACACCCACACAGAGACAGACATACACATACGCACGCGCACACAAACGTCAACATAAACATACACACTTGCATACAACACATCACTCATGTGCACCCACGCGTACATACAGTTTTAACGTTGGGGAGAGAACCTCCCGCCTTGACATGCAGTCGTGCCTAGAAATAAAAACAAATATGTGCCATATACATTTATAATTAAATAAAATAATTACAATAACAGAGAGTACGTGATACCTTTTAAAGGTACAAGTAAAAATAAATATTTTACGGCGTAAAAAATAATTAAAACTTTCTACTAATTGTAATAAATTATAAATATTTAATACGAGACAGTTAAAAAAAATAACTGGTAATTTTATGGTACTCACATTAACTTCGGAGTAAACTATATCAATAAAACTTCCCAGTACAATAATAAAGTCAAAAACGTTCCACGCATCACCAAAATAATTCTGCAATAAATAATTAGTAAATTATGATCAATTTTATTTTTTTTTTTTTTGTATGATAATGAGTAAATTACCTTAAAACGAAATGCTGCAAGCTTGAAAACAAATTCAAGTGCGAAAACGGCAGTAAATATCATATTCAAAACGTCAAGGGCATGAGTATAAGGATCCGGTTGATTATAAAATTTCATCGCTAACGTTATTGTATTTATAATAATTAAAGTAAAAATAGTATATTCAAAAGGTTGTGACGTAACAAACCACCAGACTTTGTATTGTATCCGGTGTTTTGGTATGTAACGTCGTACGGGTTTTGCTTTAAGAGCAAATTCGATGCAATTACGCTAAAACAATTAATTATCATATTAATTAAATGTAACTTTTTTTTTTACAGAGTCCTGGTAAAAATTAAAACCCGACACTTGATCGAAATATCGAATATTTCTTGGCATGACTGGACAAATTTTTACCAGGGAATAAAAGTAAAATATTTATACATACTTGATTCTTATCAAGCTCGCAATTTTTGTACTCTTGTTCACCTTCATTTTGAAATGTAACAATAACGAAACCGACGAATATGTTTACCATGAAGAATGCAATTATGATAATATAAATAATGTAATAAGCTGCTACAATCGGTCGGTAATTATGAATTGGTCCGTAGTTTTCACGATTTGAGTCAATAGATACGTATAAAAGGCTTTAAATTTATTTTAAAAAATAATTAGTTAATTAACAAATAGTTTTTTTATGATACCAGCATCGAAGCTCAGTTTCAGTGTCTCTACAGCCAGTCAAAAGAAGATTATTTCAGTCCAATGCCACGAATTACTATCAGCAAACGCGTAAATTGTAAATGCATTCGTCAGCGGGCAGAAACAAACTCGTTTCGTCCCTTGGAACAAACAAATAAAGTTTCTGTCCACTGACTGAAGGCTTCCGCAATTTAAACTCTGATACTTGTCATTTATTTAATAGTAATTTCAAACCATTAATTTTATTTACGTAAATGACAGTTCTGACAGATTAAGTTTTATAAAAATTAGTGTGAATAATAAATAGTATTTATAGTTTCTGCTTAATTATAAATTGCAAATGACAATTAACGCTTACGCTAATAGTTGATGACACCATTGGTCTTAAATTAACTTGTTTTTGACTGGCTGCTGACACTGAAACTTTAAGTTCCAATGCAGGAAATCAGAATGAAACAGGATTTCAGACTGCGGGTGATGTCAGCCGACTTTACCCTGATCTGAAATCGTTTTGTTTCGTCCCTTGTCACACAATTTACTATTTTCAGGCATGTAATTATTTGAATAATACCTTGGCCAACCCTCGAATGTCGAAACTGTAAATAGTGTTAGCATTGCTTTGGCAACATCATCAAAGTGAAATCGATTCTTCTTCCATGTTCTCTCTTTCATAACCGGTTGATTAATATTTCCATCATCAAAGACTAAATAAGTTCCCCTAAAAATTATAAATATTCAGCCAATAAAATATTTTACATGATAAAAAAAAAATATCGTTATTGATTAAATAAATATACAAATCGATAAACTCACTGACACTCGGCTTCAGTAATTTTTGATTCGTCATTGCATATAAAAAATTTACCCTAAATAAAATAAGAAACAATATTAATAACTGTAATAACTGTTAATTACATAAATATTAATTACAATAATACAGTTTTTAAAAATTTTCATAAATAGTGTCAACAAAGTTGCAAAGCGTCATAATTTAAATGTCGAGTGCGCGCGTGCTTTTCTAATAAATTATTTTTAATTAAATTAAATAACAAAAAAAAAAAACTAAAATAATAAGTCGCGTGCAAACGAAATTCATTGATAAAGCATTTGAAATAATTTGGAGTTGATTCAAAATTTTTTATATTTTAACAATAATTCAACTGTAAATGCACATGACAGTATGATTTAACCGCGAAATTTAAATTTATTTATAAACAATTGTGTAAATGATAATGTAAATGATTATTTATTCGATGAGATAAAAGGGTGCCGCGAACAAACGGAGAACTTGCCCCTTTTTCTCGACGACTCGCTGGTTTTATTTTCTTGGATTAACGCATGCATATCTGCGGACATCAAAGGTAATTATACATTTATAATAATAAAAATAGTAAGAAAAAAAAATTTATGTGTGGCGGAAATAAAAAAAATTGTTAACTAAAAAAAAAAATTCTACATTGAATGCTAGAGGTGTAATTAATTTTGTTTTTCTGCACTGATTAATATTTGTATGGCATTGTTTTTACTTTACTTATTCATCGTGCTTGTAGAGCGTGCGTAAAAAAAAGTAATTGCGGAAGCGTGGAAGTGTCTTTTGTCGTGCTCAAGGATTTTTTACCTTAAATAGCTGTACTCCAATAACAGCGAACATGAATTGTAGGAGATAGGTGACCAACATGATGTTACCAATTGTTTTAATGGCAACAATCACACATTTTACAACGTACTATTGACGTATTATTATTAAATAAAATTAAATGTAATTAATTAATTTTTATTTTTCGTAAATTAATTAATTTTTTTATTAAGTTGAGGTCAGGTACGAGCAGGACGCGAGCGAGCAGCGGGATCAGATTCAACGCAGGACGATACGAGGCAGAGTGAAACAAAAAAAAAGATATTAGCATTAATCCGGGAGTCCTTGGATTCTTTTATTTTATTTTATTATTATTATTATTTTTTTTTTATTATAAAAATTGCGAGTTAGTTGGGTAGGGCAGGTGAGGGCTAAGGGTTTGGCTGAAGGGTTTATTGTTTTGAGGTACAGGTAAAAAATTCACTTCCCACTCTTTTATTTGTTGGGTTTAAGAGCAGTCCGAAGGCTCGTTGATAGCATTAATTATTTAAAATAATAAAATCCCCGTATAACGAATATCCCTCTCGGCAATGCACCTGTCGGCTACGCGAAGCCAACAATTTTAAAGTTATTTAAATAAAAATAAAAAAAACAACGATTATAATTTTGCTGCATCAATTGAATTTCGTTTAGCACGTAAATATAATTTATATTTTATTAATTATTAACTTTTAATTATAAATGTCGTGTTAATATAGCGACACACCACTGCAATGAATAAATTTATATAAAAAAAAGAAAAAAAAGAAATAAAAAAATAAGCATGCTTACTCGATATTAAATATAAATAAACTATTGTCACGAGTTAAAGGAAAACAGTTTACTGGGTTGCATGTCTATCAATCCACCAAAAAATATATATTCAAACAAAACAGTCAATAAGGGAGACGGGGTCGAGATAACAAAATGTACCGCGACAATTATATTTAAACATTCAACAATAAATTTTATAAAATGTGTATATATTTGACTGAGTCACGGAAATCAACTATTTTTTTTTCAAAAATCATATAGAAATATTGTTTGAGATGACGAAGAAAAATACTGCTAAAGTTTGAGCTCTTAATATTAATATCAACAATTGACACATCGCAATTTCCGATTCCCTATTTAAATAGCGGGAAATTTGTTTAAAGTTTAAAATTTTATCACTCATCAGGAAATCAGTGTATCGGAAAAATCAATAGAGATTTTTGTTGAAAATTGAACGTTCTACAAAAAAGGTCTCTTATTATTTTTTGATAAATTTAATTTTTCAAAAGTTATTCAAAGTCAAACTCGAAGTCATTGTTAATTTTAGTATTTATTTATTATTTGACTTTTTCGGTGAAACCATCAGATTTTTTTTCGTCATTTCGAGCAGTAATTTCCATATAATTTAAAAAAAAAAATTAAAAAAAAAAAAAGTCGACTTTTTTGATACAGTCATATAAATATATATAAATGAAACATATAATTTATTTTTACAGTTGATCTAATAAATACTTGACTACAATATTGTTTTCGGGAACCGAAAGGTGCATTGGTCGGAAAGAACATGGGTTACCTCACATTCCCTTGTATAAATTTAAAAAACAAATATATAAGACATTTGAATCACCAATAATAATAATTATTATGTCACAGTGATTTACGATTAGTGATAATATTTAAAAAGTAACTAAAGTGAGTAATAGCTAAAAGTAGAAATTGTGAATATTTAAATAATAATTATAAGTGTAAAAAGTTAAGTTGTAATTAATGAAAAATAAAATGAACACGATAAAATTTAAAACTATTATGAATACAGAGGGAAGTTAACTAATTAATTGTGAGTCTTTAAGGTCAAGGGGGTCACCACAAAAAAATATATAAAGAAGAAAACCACTCTAATTATTAGATGAAATAAACGTTGGATCATTTACAGATGTATGATCCAATTTATTATTATATTGTTTCGACGTCAGCAGCCTACCTTGAAGAGTTGCACGCCAATAACGGCAAAGACGAACTGCAAGAGGCTGGTGACTAGGACAATGTTCCCGATAGTCTTTACAGCTACGATGACGCACTGTACTACGTGCTGGGTTTCAACATTAAGATATATCATTTGATTTTAAATCTTTTATTAGTTTGGTTATTAAATAAATCCAAGAATACTTAAAAATTGAGAAGAAACTTCATCTCCCATCTCCCACCCGAGTACCCAACTAACCCGACTAATTAATTTATCGACTTATAGATATTTATTATTTAAGTTACTTAAAAACTTAGCTCTGTATCCTATTATCTTATTAATTATAAATTAATAGGATAATATATTATTAACTCATCAGTTTCATCAAATGTCACATTGATTATTTTTCCTGTGGGAATGTACACTTGCAGATAATAATTTTAATAAAAAATAAATTTTTGTTGCTGCGAATTTTGGCAAATGAGGTAAATAAAGAAAAAAGATGTAACTGATGGGTCGGAGTTAAATGCTGTTGAGTATAAAAAAAAATAGTTAGAGTTGCAGACAAAAAGTTAAATACCTTAAGGCCTTTGGCTCGATTTATCGCACGCAGCGGCCTCAGGACACGAAGCACTCGTAGAATTTTAATAAATGATATTGCACCGTTTCTAAAATATGATATATTTGTTTATGTGTCTAGTCTCTAGAGAAATATTTTTAAATTTATGACAGCGAGATTATCTTTCACCTCCAGACCATTGAGATAAGAGATACGCAGACTACCAGAAGGTCCAGAAGATTAAAAGCTGAGCGACAGAATGCCCCATCGTGCAATACAAATCCATAGGTTATCATCTTCAGACATATTTCGATGGTGAATACTGATGTGAAGAAGTAGTCAAAGTAAAATAAAATCTGTTGGAGATTTTTTTTCATAAGTACTTAGATAGTTTGTGATTGGATGGTAATTATTATATTAATTAGTGGTGTGATAATTTATACCGTATTGAGATCTGAAGTTGCGTTAAGAGGATCTTCAGCCGCAAGCATTCCAGATGATATCAAAATGCACATAAGTATGAGATTTCCGAACCAACTGTGATTGCAAACCCAGTGGCAAAATATTCGGAATCTGCTCTTTTGTGAAAACAAAAAAAATGATGAACCTTCGGGTATCGGTGGCTTCTCAGTATTCGTTTTGTATTCTGACATTCTGCGTGGTCTAGCTGATACCTCTTCTCCTCCCATTCCTCCATCTCGTTTTAAAAAATGTCAATTAAAACAAACCATTGAAGCATTTTCATTTTTTTAATTAATTATATTTTATAAATTACCATCCATTTCAGTATGATCGTCCTCTTCTTCCTCTTCACCCTGCTCAAAATTCTCATCATCCGACTCAATATTAATCCGGACTTTTCCACGACGATCACTGTCTTCGCCGTCTTTAGATCTAGTGGATAATTTCTCATTAATCATCTTAAGTAAATAAACCAAATAATTCTTACCCTTCAGTATCTAATGCAGCTTCATAATCATCCATCGTTTCATTGGGATCTTGTTCTAAATCAGTTCCAGCACCTTCTTCCTCTTCTCCGCCAGTTAAATCACCGCCGTCGTCTTCACAAATTAATTCATCGTGTGCCAAAGAACCACTTCGTGATTTATTTTTTTCCGCTTCTTCTTCAGCTTCTTTTTCAATTGCAGTCAGTGACTCTGCGTCCGCAAGATTATCCACGGCAATAGCCAAGAAGACGTTCAGTAGAATGTCTATTTTTTTAATTAATTATTAAGAAGAATACAATTTAAATAAATTATAATATTACTGATGAGTAATTATTTTAGTTTTTTAAAAGGATACAATTTCCGCAAATAAATAGAATTATAAAATAAACACAGGCGAGAATTCCATGGCTTGCAACCCCGCCATATGCACGTATACCCACGTACATAACGGCATTCCAATCTTCACCCGTTAATATTTGAAAAACTGTGAGTAAACTTTGCCAAAAGGTATCAAAGTTACTACGAGGTTTATCCTGTAGATCATCATAGTTAAATTTTCCTCCAAAAACCTAAAAAAATTTTAAAACATTTAACCAATAAATATAGGGGAGAGCAAAATGGGGTAACCATTTCCAGAAATTTTTTTTTTTCACTTTATTCAGGAGGTACCCCATTTTACCCGCAAAAAATGAAAAATTTTTTTCAATGAGAGCTGAAAATTTTTTCTATTTACTTTGAATATCATTAAAAAAAATGTAAGTATTCCGTTTTACCCCCTCCCCCTCTCCTATATCCACAAATGCTCTTGATTAATCGGTTAATAATTAAATAAATTTAATTACTACAGTACCTGCATGCCCAGAAGAGCAAATATAACGATGAAAAGGAAGAGCAGAAGCAACAGGGAAGCAATTGACTGGATTGAATTTAACAAGGAAGCCACGAGATTTGATAAAGATCTCCAGTACCTAAATAATAAATGTTAAATATTAATAAAAAAATTTGTTTTACAAATAATTATTTAATTAAAAAATAATTATTCATAAATACCCACTTGGTTACTTTGAATACTCTTAGAAGCCGTACACATCGAAGCACTGAAACTCCCAAGGGTGGCATAACTTCCGTGCGTGTAAGAACCATTTCACTTATGGAACCCACAACGACAAAGCAATCAAAACGATTGAAAAGCGAGACAAAGTAACCCTGTAATTATGTCATTTATGTTTATTTACTAAAATAAATTTACTAATTTATTTTATTATTATTTATATTATAAAGAGATTACTTGAAATCCCAAGCTGTACATTTTCAGCATCATTTCCATACTAAAGAGCCCGATAAAAAACATATTTGTGTACTCTTGAAATTGATCAAGCCAGTCTGGTTGATTGTAATGCTCGGTAGCCAATACACCGGTGTTTAAAAATACCAATACTATGATTAACCAGTAAAAGACTTGAGATTTAACGGCTTTGCGGCAGGCTCTTCTCATGCGCCTGTTCACTCTTTAAATATATCACATTGACTTATGAAATATAATACGATAAATAATATACTTTACTTATCATATTATAATTAAATTATACCTATCAAAGTCTCGTCGTTTCCGTTTCCATACTGATTCTTGCTGAACGCCTCCTTCCTCGTCACCCTCGAGTCTATCAGTGCTCTCCATTTCGTTCTGCTGTTTTTCTGTATAAATTATTTAATCAATAGTTGTATTTATTGGCCTTATACTTTATATAAATAAAATGCAAAATTATAATTAAGTTTATTGTACGTTTGCTATCCTGCGATGGTGGCATTTCATCAGCTTCTGGTTCAATATCTTCTGCTTGAGTTATCCAATCCAAATATCCCCGAAGGTCGTCTTCAATTTGCTGTTTCTCTCGTAGCTTTTGAAAATCTCCACGTGATTTAGCTTTCTCTCTTTCTTTAGAAAACTCTCTAACCATAGGAAAAGTAAATAAAAGTACAAATAAATTAACAGAATAATTAGGGGAGTAAGTTGTGGTGTTACTAAAAAACTAGAAAAGATATAAATATACTAACCCAGATAACACTCCGAGAATTAGGTTCATTACAAAAAAAGCTCCAAGAATAACCATGGAAATAAAATACAACCATTGCCACGTGCTACCCATAGCATCTTCTATCTACGAAGTAAATAGTTTGTCAATTATCATATTGAATTTCATTAAAATTTTTTTATATTTCATTAAAGTTTTTTTTTCTCAATATATATGAACTGTAAAAAATTAGCAGAGTAAATCTGGAGTAAATCCGAAGCGGATGACTGATTATTTATTTAATTCCCTAGGAGTGAAATTAACTCCTAAAAAAAGTTTAGTATTAAAACTGGATCGGAGTGAATGCGAATTTAAATCAAATTCAGATCACTCCGCTGGAAAAAAATCCCAATTTACTCCTATGCGGATTAATTTTCTTTTAAAACTGCGAAAGTCCGAGTGATGGAGTAAATTCGGATTGAATTAAAATCCGTAATTACTCATAATTTTTTACAGTGTATATATTTACATCGTATAAAACATCGGTCCATCCTTCAAGAGTGATACACTGGAAGACAGTCAACATTGCCAGACCAAAATTGTCAAAGTTTGTGATGCCATTGTTCGGGCCTTCCCAATATTGACGACTACAGAAATATTCATCACCTAGAGAACTACATTGAAAGCCATTTTCTCCACACGGGTGTGGATCTTCCATCATTTCATCTAGAGTATGACAACAATATATAGATAATTTTTTATCATATCTTTTCCTTCATCACCGAACAATTGTGATGAGATAAACATCGGCAGTCTATAACTTTGTGTGACATAAGATAGCATTACCTGTTATATTACTTCTACATGTTTTGTGCATTTTCCCCGAGAAAAGCTCGAGTCCGATAATAGCGTAGATGATGATAACAAAAAGTACCAGCAGTGCGATGTGTAGCAACGGCACCATAGCCCTCAGAATAGAATTGAGAACTACTTGAAGACTTGGAACTCCGGAAACCAGCCGAAGCGGTCGCAAGACTCTAAAAGCCCTCAAGGCCTTTACGTCAAAACCCTCTTTCATGAGGTGTTGCAACACCGTGCTCATCATTCTAATAATAACCATAATAATAATGATAATTAGAAAAATATAATAAAGATAGAACTCTAAAGTGTATTACTTAAATATTTGACTTACCCAATTACAACAATTGTAAAATCCAACATGTTCCATCCATTACGAAGGTAAGCGCCCTGATGTGCGACGAAACCGTAAGCGATTATTTTCATAATGCATTCAGCGGTGAAAATAACAAGAAATATATATTCTATTTTTTCTAAATACAGATTCGTTATATTTGAATCACCGCACGGATAAGGCGTGTAAACAGCCAATGCCACGCAGTTGGCAAAAATTGTCAACAGGATAAGCCATTCAAAAGGTCTATAATATTAGTTAAGGATTAAAATTTTAAAAAATAGTCTTACCTGCCCAAGTCAAAAATAAAGTAGTAAATTCAAAAAAGGATACTTCCATTCGATGATTGTGATACACAACTTCCGGACAGGGTTTTTTAGAGACAAACACAGTAACGCTCGTACAGGTCGATCGGGTGGCGGTTTGCCACCTCGTCGGGCGGGTCTTTTAGGTGCAGCTGGAGTCGTGGAGGCACCACCAGGTCCCCCAGCTCCTGCAGGGGTACCTCCAGGTGCTGCTACCGCCTTCGCAGAGTCCATTGTGTCTTGTGCCGCGGTGACACTCGCCGTACCACTCGGCTGTGTCGTCGGGTAGCCGAGCGAAGTGGCACGGGCCCCGCTGTCAACGCCGGGACCCGAGGACGCGACGCCATCGCCTGTGCTCATCGGTTGCTCGTGTCAAGATCACCAACGACCGCCGCCACCGCCACCGTCCACCAACCGTTATTACGGTCGTTGTTACGTTCTTTATTCGTATCGTCGTCGTCGTAAAAACGTCTTTTCCTTCTTCCACGTTTTTTGTTCAACGTATCAACACAACTCGGCTTGACTGACTGCTGTTGCGATCGACGCGGGATCACAGTCACGTTCCTCTGACCGCTCCTTGGCATGCTACGGCGAGATTTTCACCACTAGCTTCTTTCCAGGGCTACAATACCAACGCTTACTATTATTAATCATCAATAGACATTTTACTTTTTTAAATTAATTTGCTATTTTCACACAAGTTTTTTTTAAACGACTAAATTTTGAAAACATGTTTACTACTCTACGCACTAGTTAGGATTGGAAATATACCCAAGTGAAGCAAAGTAAAGTAGTATAGCCGTTCAAAAGATAGACACGGGCAAGCTTTACTTAACGAATCACGTTTGCTATATTTAGTGACTTGGAAATACTAGTGTAGCGAAGCCTCACACGACGCCTCTGGCCCGGGATTGAATTTTTCGTTTTTCATCATCGTCATTTTACGCTCTTTTTACTTGTACCTACAACCCACAATAATAAGTGAACAAGATACTGATCGGATGCATTAATCGCACACATAATACACCCGACTTTTCTTCAACCTGTTGCACTCCGTTCGAGTGACCTTGTACGAATTTTTCCTTTTCGTTTAACAGATATAGATATACATTTTTTTAAAAACTTTACTATATAAAGCTCGTGCTTCCTTTCTTATAAAGACCATGAAAATTTAGAGCGTGAGGTAATAGAGTGATCGACAGGTTGGATCTTGGAATGGCTCCAATGCTGGTAGAATAGTTTTAAGTATAAGTACACAGAAAAAAGGATTTCTCGGTGCATGAAATATTTTGCACTATGAAATGAAAACAAAAATTTTTTTCGCCCCAAGAAAATTTTTATTTTAAATTCATGATGCGAAAAATTTATCAGGCGGGAAAAAATTTTTGGTGTAAAGAAGTTTTTTTTTTTTCTGGATACAAAAGAGTATTGATGAACCTGATGTTGTTGTATAGAAACTATATGTTTACTGCATAGTATTTTGATTGACACAACGAGCATACTAAATACCAATACTAATATACTATTACATAGTTATTTAGTTATATAGTTATAGTTATTCAGTGAAAAGTTCAATTATATCCGGTTGGTCGATCGCGCCCACAGGTGAATACACCCAGCAACGTATAGGGTATACATTCTCGTACACCCTTCTATCATCATCTCCATGTACACTCTCTTTGCTCTCTTGTCTATGATGTGCAATTTTTTTATCATCCCTTATACCTACAGTGTTTATTTAAAGAACTCAATAGGGGTTGAACGATTTAACCTCGTTTGAGAGTACTCTCTTTTATCTATATAATATATGTATCTACTAAAGTATGTCACATTCGCTGTTTATTTATTTTGTTAATTCATAAAATAAATTTTTATAAAAAATTTACTTTTTTTTCAGTGGCTGAAAAAAATAATCATAGATAACATAATTTGTGAGCTTTTAATTTGTTCTTATCTGACATGAGTGTTAATACATAAACCAAGTCGAACGAGAGATGAAGAGCTCAACTAAAAATTATATAGCTATAGCTTGGATTTATTTTTACGCGTCTCTACTTGCTCGGGTCGAGTTGAAACGAGGGAGAGAGTAGTGACCTACTGCCATACGATATTTGAGAAATTACGGTAACAGCAAAGATTTTATCTGTGACATTAAAAATTTTTTTTTTAATCACCATCATGACTGAGGGGTAAATTAAACTGTCGATTAAAAAAAAACCACTGGAAATTAATTTGAAATTTAAATTAAATGTTAATGCAAATGAGTATTTTTTACAATTGCAGCAAAGACTCACCACATTCTCTGGTTCCGAACGTGAGGATGAACAGGATCCTCAAGTATCAGGTAAACTGATAATAGAATCCACGCGTCATATTTACACTTGTGTCCTAGTTGAGTGTTGCATCCACTCACACATACACGCGCTGATTATTCTTGTGTCGTCTTGACTCGACGAGGGTCGCGTGTCCCACGTACTACAATACGACTAGAATACGAGAGGGTGATATATACACATACACTTGCTCTATCTTTTTATGTATATTATTATTATTATTATTACGATTATTATTATTATAAATGTATGTACATATGTATGACTTGTCTTTTCTCTTCTGTCGTAATACTTTTTTTGTTGTTGTTTTTTTTTTTTATTATTATTGTTATAAATTTTTCTTCATCTTCCAGCCGCGAATGAGATGAGAGAGAATTACAATACAAGTATCGTCAATAGAATGTTACACGTGGACTGATTATTGAGGGGCGGGGCTGACATAGAAATATATAAAAATATATTAAATATGATGTACATTAAATATAAAAAACATATATTGAATGTACTACATATGGGTTTTAAAAGTAAATAGGTTTTAATAGTAATAGCTCAGGACAAGTACATTTTTTTTTTTTTTTTAATTAAAACAATCGACTTGTCCTGGTGAAGATCCATAGACACGTAGGTACGAGCTAAGCGTTGATTCACTTGTTCAATTAAAAATAGAACATCCGGATTCAGTCGATCGCCTCGGCTGACTACACCAGTGCGTGGAATAGCCTCGGCAATATTTTTTTTTCGGATTATAAATCAAATAATACGATAATTATTTGAAAAGTTATTAAATAAAAATAAATTGGGTAAAATGAACTACGCAATATTTAATTTTGTTATTCGTATGACACTAAAATATTTATATTTAAATATTGGAGTTTTGCATGAGTCAAGAGATAAAAAAAAATATGATGAAGGTATAATGATATATATAAATGAATTAGTGGCATGCGGGTTCGTTGGCACGAAGATCCTGATTTTTTTTTATTATTATTATTTATTTTAGTATAATGGACTAGACTACACTTGACCAATTGCTGGTAATTTACTTTTTTTTATCTATCATCGTGTTAAATTCACCCTCATCACTTATAAAAATGACCACTAAAAAATAATCCACGTATGATAAAATACAAAACACCCACCGGTTAACACAACGTAGCTTCAATAATAATCGTAAGCTCAACGTTTTCGTGCTTTTCTCTTGAATTTATTTACGTTTGAATGGCGATGGGAAATATCAATTGATTTTATAACATAGCAAATTTAACAAATAAACGGAAAAATTACGTTTTTTTACATTTTACATTTTTACATCTTGTGCTTAGGAAGTTTATTTAAACTTAACTTATTTTTAAATTATAAATTTAACGCGGTAATTTTAATTTATTTAATTATTTTTATTACTGTTATTATATGTATTTTTATTGCTACGTGCCACCCTCACTGCTGTCTTTACCCTCGCGGACCACGGTCTTACACACGGGTCACTTTTTAACATCTGAACGAACCAACTACAGGACGATATAAGCGACGCCTGGCGTCGCGACGCCTGTCTGAACCAAGTCATCCATTTTCACTTGATTCACGGACTCTGCGCTGAAATTAGAAAAAAAAAAAATAATACTCTAATTGCTCGATCTGACGTCTTATTAAAAGCTCTATACATTTTTTGTAGCAGCACTACGCCTTTATTCAAATTAATTTCTGTTACGATAATGATATTTAAAATATAAACAATTGTTGAAAATTGTAAATAAAAAATATATTTGTGGGAGTAACCGCGACAGTGCGCATGCGAAATTTAAATTTAATATTTTTTACCCCTGAGCTTTTATATTTTTCATAGTTTGTTAACTACCGGTAAGAAATGATAAATTGCCGACTATGATCTAGTATCAGCAATTAATAAAATAAATTTTTTTAGATAATTAGTCGTTAGTTGTTAATAGGAGCAATCAAAATCAACCCTGATAGCACGAGTTGATCGTGAAAAAGGTCATTCATTAGTTTCCGACCAATTTTACGACAACTTTAGCTTTTGCAACTTTTGGCTACAAGTTACCGCCAACTTTTTGAGAAAGTTGGCGCCAGTATGGAGCTGCAACTGGAATGCAAGTTTCTGAGAAAATTGAAAGGAAACTTACCGTCAACTTTTGATTGCCAACTTTTGCAAGCAACTTTTGCCACCAACTTTCTCAGAAAGTGACCGTCAACTTATTGGATTTCCAACTTTTGCCACCAACTTTCTCAGAAAATGTCTATAAACTTTGGAGGTACCAACTGTTGGCGTCAACTTGGTGTCCAGTTGCGGCTGCAAGTTTCTTGTAAGTTTCTCACCAACTTGGCTATCAGGGAAAGTAAAGTATTTTTGAAAATTATACAACTTGTAAGTTAAGGTAAAATCTTTGGAAGAAAGAACTTTCGCTAAGTACTATTTATATTCTTAAGAAAATTACCGAAGAGACTTAAGATAATAAGTCATCATCATTAACTCACTGCTCAAGGGTCAGACTAAAATTAAAGTCTTTAGTTATGATCATGGGACATTTAATTTGAATATATATTTAAATATTTCTTCAGCGGCGCTTCATTAAAATTACTTCTTCATTTTATTATCATGTTAATTGTCTCTGTAAATCCATAAAAATTAGAAGCCATACTTAAAATTTCAGCTAAAAAAAAGTTCACAATAGAAAAGTAATTATTTTTCTGCATGAAATGATATTTTTCAAAAGGGCAGATAAAATTAAACTGTTAGTAGATATTTTCACTGATAAATTTTTTCACAGTAGGCAGGTAATAGAATTTAGCCATCATGTTTTATTTGAATCGACCCATATCTGATATCAATCAGAAATTTTTCCTCACGATGGGTTTTATCCCTCCATAGATAAAATCATTTTCTCATTAAAATTTATAGAAAATTTCATTTAATCCAGACTTTTATCTTTACAATTTTTTTTTTCATTTTCAAAAACTCCAGGACATAATTAAAAATTTCCTTCACTTTTTCAAATTTTTTTAAGCCGGCTTATTTTTTCCCCATTCATATCATTAAATATTTCAAAACATAATTAGTTTCTTCAAATATTTTCAAATGAGCGGATTATTTTCTACAATTTGAATTTATAATTTATCTATAATGACCCATTTTTTCCTATTTCTGAATTTAAAATAATTTCCAACATCACAGCACTCGAAGTATTAAATATTCAAATAAACCCGCCAATGATTTTGATCAATTCTCAACTGACAACTAATTTTAATCAACCAGAATCTATCTGATATTTCCCGCTCGTATTTCTCATGAATCCTAAACTCCCATTGGCCCACTGCTGTCATAATGTAAAATAATAAAATATGATTGGCCCTTAGCAGCCACTGCAATTGAAAATTCATCAAACTAAAAAAATAACCGTTGGCGCCGGTATAGTCGGTTATTCCCGCGCATGTCCACCGTTTGCAAAGCCATGCCTTTGTTAAAAATTATTAAATAAATACAATTAAAAATAAATATCTCAAATTTATAAATACATTTATCTAATAATAACCTACTGCGTAATATTTATCGCGAGTGTAAATAATAAAAATGTTATAAAATAAAAATATACAAGGAAAAAATGTTTGACCTTTTACTCTTTGTTCAGTGCAATAAGGATCATAAATAAAATACCGGATTACTTATCCCAGGATTTATTTATCAAGACAATTAAATGGAGATTACCAGCTTTCAAAAATTTATTATTTACGTAAGTAATTATCTAACAAATATTAAATAATCATGTGCAATTAAAATATTAAATAATCATGACGTGTCTCGTGATCAAAAAAAAAAAAAATTTTATCAACAAATAATCGCTTATCTCGTAATTAACAACAAACAAAATATTACTACATAATTACTGAACCCTAGTAAGTATCATTACATTACTCAATATATTGTATATATACATTTTATCATAAATTTATCAGCCTAGCCGGTGCTGCCACCTCGTGATCGTGTCCTCTGCCCAGCAAACTGTAGAATAAAAAAACAAAAACAAAAATATAATAAAGAAGATAAAAAAATATATGTGACGTAGAATGACCTACAGTAATATTGAAGTCTGTAAATTATCAACTAAAACTTGACCTGTAGAGACAATCAAAGTGCGCTTTTAAAAATAAAAAATACATTTAAATAATAATAATAAACTGACATTAAATATAACGGTAAAAATTCAATAACAAACATGTTATTAATTTAAAACTTATGTTTTCGTCTTATGCCTATTGGCTAGTCGGCCATAGACCAATCAATTAATTGATCATATAATTAATTTATTGCTTCCTAATGGCCAGAGCTATTATAAACATATTATTGAAAGCAATCGTCATAACAAAGTATTTTTGTGTTAAAAAAAAAACCAGTCTTTAATTTTTTATACACAAACTGGTGATTTGATAACTGACGAATCGCAGCTACGTCAATAAATTTTTTATTATTCCTAAAAAAATAAAAAATAAAAATGATGGAGAGCAAGAATTAAAATTAGTCATTAAATAAACATGATTGATCAACAAATGGATTCACGTATAAGCTATACTAGCTTAAAAGGATATACTGATATCGCAACATCAGCTTTAAGAGAAGGTTGATGTATATAATATGTATAAAAACATTGACGCCACGTTGGAGATATGGCAACACCGCGTTTCTCTCGCGTGAGGTCACCAATACCACCAACCAAAGTGTTCTTTCTGTCCTGGTTGCTCTTGAGGACTATTTCTACCCAGCAACGTCATTCTCTTTCGCTCTTTTCCAAGTGCTAGGATATTATCATAGCGCCAATTAGTCTCCGAAAGAGCGGATGGAATAGAAGGTTTGGTTGTATAGCATCAAAAGTACATGGATTACAGACCAAGCCCCTTATTTTGCTGATCTGATGCTTTCTTTCTCTGCATGTACACAATCAACTACTCTCTCAACTCTCAACTCATGGATAATATAATCCGGCTGTTAACTCACGTAGCGATACCCGTATTTTGATATACAATAACCTTTTTTAAATGAAATATTATTTAGCAATCTATGCTAAAGATTATATTATATTTTTTTTTACAGTATATACATCCGCGTTGGTTGCTAACTCTCGTAAATGCAAGAAACTAAATCAAGGTAATACAATCGTAAAGATCGAGGGGCCACGAAGCGTGGGAATCACTTGTCCCGTTGACTCGATCGTTCCCCCTTTACTTTTTACATTATATATAATATATGTACTGCTAAATTGAACTTTTCTATATGATATAACAAAACATGTCTAATATAAGTTTTATCATCAGAAAAAACTAAACCATGTCTTGGTATCTCTCTCTAGGTTTATTGAAATAAAAGTTTAACTAGCTTTTGCTGATGGAATAAAGCGGTCACAGTGGCCAGGAAAGGGCGTAACATGTATGTAGATGTATACAGAGTCACATATGTGTGTATGTATACATATTTGTACGCATATGAATAAAAAAAACCGTAATAGAAACCGAATGATTCTTTGGAAAAATGGCCCTGCCATTTATTTACCATCTGTATACAACTTCCGCTTGGCAACAGCGCCCTGACTCGCCGCCAGAACTGGTAGCAACACAACATATACACATAACAGCAGCAGCAGCAGCAGAGCAGACAAGACTATGGGTTGGTTGACTACACCACCATGCAATGTGCTCGATGGTGTTGAAGTTGTTATGTGTGTTGTGTTCACGTCTGCTGGTCTGCTCCAAAACCAGCTGAAGAGAACAAAATAAAGAAAAGAGGAATAAGAAGTTTAAGCCACTCGGAGACTCTACACCAGGCCCCTTTTTTTCTCTCGCCTCCGGCCTTTTTCCGTCGTGCCAGCAGAGCTCTTCTCTTCTTGGACTACTATTCATAATACAAGAGCTCTCTCGAGGCCTCATCAACATCAAGAAACCTCCCAATGCTCCTACACCACACAGCCACATCTATACTTGATCAGCTTCTCACGTTATTCTTTTATACTCAGCATCCATACACTGCTACAGAACAGTTTAACTTTAAATTATAAAGTAACGCTGCTAAACAAAAGTATAAAAGAAATATAATGTTTAATACTGATGCTAAACTCGTAACAGTAAGTGAGCATTGCTTCACATTTATATTGCCCTTGAATCCATTCCTCTGTACTTCCTTTGTATCGACGGACGTGGCTTTCCTGTGAACACAATTTTTTTTTTAAATATTATTTTCCTTTTTAACTCTTACTTTGACTACTTTTTGTCTGTATATCTCTATACGTATTAGCTGGCATAGAGAGCATTCAGCAATATTCGCTTACCATGACGACAACGACAAGCGTGTTTCCGCCAAGAGCTCCCTTTAGTATCCTGTTACTCGTATACATCATGATCCTCTTTTTGGATAATGTTTTGTTTCTTTGCTTTTACTTAGCGCTCACATCTTCTATACACGAACCTCGTATACACCCGAGACACCGACACCAAGACCTAGAGACACAGCGTCAGCAACTGAAATAATAAAACAAAGAGCCAGCAACAACAACAAAAAAGTATAATCATGTAACATAAAAGACAAGTTGGACGGAAGCGAGGAAACCATCAAAAGAAACATTACTACACACCAACACCATATAATCTTAGTTCTTTTGTTGTGTCTATCTCTGTCTGATCCGTGAAAGTTTCATCTAATCGATCCAACATCATACGCTATTAAATTATCCATTCATCACACCCACGTATGATAAACCGCTGAGGTGAAATATCAAGGTGGGCGTTAAGTAGTCAAAGGAAAAGGAAAATTCTATACTTAGATCATATAATAATCAACTTGGTATCGGGTTTTTTAAAATAAACTTTTTTATTCCATAAATATTTTATCTTTGTTCATTTTCTCATGGCATACCATGGGTTCCCCTTGTGTTGCTGGGCCATCGTATCATTGAGTAGTCGGCGTGGTCGTCGCTCAATTTTACCAGCTGCACTCGCCATCTGCCATCATCGACCAAAAAGCCACGGCTCTCCCTTTACACTTATACATATTCATACATATATACATTCATGCATGCATACACACATGCACGTACTCCAAAACTACGGGGACATAAAACAGAGTAAAGTTGCAATTTGAAACTCGACTTCCTTAATTTTTAAATTATCCATATAAGTTTTAAAATCTATATATGTATAGAAACACAGATACTTCCTAGTATTAATTCCTCGTTATAATGACATTCGAGTTTTTTTCTTTTACATATGTGTACATACATGTATGTAGTCGGTATAGACTCGTCGCGTTGGTAGAAACGTGTTTAGATCAACTTATGATTTTACTTTGTCTATTAGTATACACAATGTATAGTAGTAGACATGCAGCTGCATATGCCTCGTTCTCTCCATTGGGATTCACGTTGACAAGCAGGTATTTTTTTTCTTTCTTCATTATTCCTTCTCGTCCATGTTAATTCAACGGAGACGCGCTGAAGCTGAATTACATGAGGGTCCACCCAGAGAACATAATAGCCGAGAATTTTTAGTATGGCTGCAGTGTTACATTAGTATAAAATAGGGAGAGACAGGGAGAGAAAGAGGCTGTGTAGTACAGAACCTGAAGATCCATCAAGACAAAGAGAATGTGGGTGATTTACAACCTTTTCGGATATACCTGCTGTAATAAAAAAAAAAAAAGGAAAATAGGGACAGAGTAATGTTATAAGAATATTTGAAAAACTTTTCAATACGGTATTAAATACTACAGCTGGTCTTGGTCCATTTTCCGTCCATAAGGAAATTTGATCCTCAGATTTTCCTTCCCAGGCATACTAACACACAGATACTCACTAATACTATTGTCGCTCCCAAATACAACCTTCTGCTAGACGAGACCTCAGTCCCCTATAATAACGCGAAAAAGAAAATCCTCTACTTCTAGTTAAACCTGTTATTATAGACGTCTACCTGCTGTTTTCTTTTGTCTGGCCTGCAGCTCATGTCGTCTCGAGCTCTTGTAGATCCGACGTCACATAATTTCTGCTCAATCTTGAACACACATCTCTCCTCTAAATGTTTAAAGTTAAAACATAAATATGAAGTAAGAAAATATAAAAATGTCCTTATTGACCTATACGCAATTGATTTTAAAATAATAATGTTTTTTTATCAGTGTACATATATTATGTTTACGTATTCAAAGTTGTTCTTCATTCGTACTCTATTTTTTTTTTATTGTATCATGTATTTTTATAATCTTAATTCAAAAGTATATGTATTAATAATAAACATGAGTGTGTGTACACACACATGTACAAATATGTATATGTATATGTGTTTTTGAATCTCGATTATACGCGCATCCTCTCCCACATCGTCTCATTGGCTGATTCTCCACTCTCTTTACCACTTCCAGCTCGGCTTCGTTCGATAACCCGTTGTGACGAAACTTAGCAATCTAAAAAATATATCCTTTTTTAAGTACGTCATAAATATCCACTACGATTACTATCTGTAGTTTTTAATATTAAATTTATAGTGAATTTATTTGTACTTTTTATTATTGTTTTTGTTGTTGTCAATTCCGTAGTCACGTCCTTCGATTATTTCAAATGCGTAAAATACTTGGACGTGACGATGATCACGTAAGCACCGATACGAGGCTACTGGTGTTTAACGATCCTTGATGCATATGTACATAAACCTAAAAACTACTACATATTCGATGATATGCCGTCCGTATGCCGTATGTATATCCCTCGTTTAATGCTACTATTTACTTCTATATATAAATATATTCAGCATAAATATATATTTATTTCGCTTTTACGTATTGTACTTTTTTCTTTTTTTTCTTTTTTTTTTTTTAATGTACTGTACTTATTATAATAACATTAAATGTTGCTGTTGGGTGAAAATAACAGGAGACGATTTTCGAAAAGGATCTGGTGAATAAACGCGTTCTGTACTGGCGCTTTCTCTCACTAAAAACTTTCTTATCCTTAGTCACTTCATGTCAGGATCAATTAGCTCATCTTGATAAAAATTTTAAATTTCATTTAATTCTTAATTAAAATTCAATTAAGCACTAAAATAATAACTTAATTTTTTTTTCCTCATTATTACTAAAATTAATAAACTTTTCTATCTTTCTTAAGATTTAAGTTGTTGTAATGAAGTGAAATCGTGGATTTAAAATGTTAGATTTGGATTTGGCAATCGGCTGAATAAATCCTAGATGGATATTAAGGTCGGCCTGTTGTACGTCATTGACTTTTCTCTCTCACGGTAACGGTGCTGTAGAACAAGATGTGCCCCGAGTCATTCGCTCGTGGCACTAACGGCACGACCGACTCTTAACTTGTATTATACATACATATATAATATATATATATATACATATATACATAAGTGTACACTATTCTATCTCAGGTCTTTCTGAGCACGAATAAGATACAGAATATGTTCTAGAGTATTATGTACCCAGTGTACAAAGCAGTTGTGTCGGTCGGATAATCAAAAATGATTTGCAGGCCGCAAACTTTCTAGCGATTCCGTTCCCGCATTAGCTGGATCAAATGACTTGGTTTGAAGACATGTGGGTTTTGTATTAGAGTATGTTGTGCTCGATGATAATTATTATTACACATAGATAATTTTTCAGTGAAAATTACCCTCAAAATTTGGAGCATTAATAACTGCTCTTTAGATCTAATCTAAAAGATCTTCTAATGACCCGGCCTAATGCTCCAAGCTGTACGATAAGGACATCTAGCCAGTAACCAAACTTTTACTATTGTTAGCAGAAATTGGGGACGTTACGGTTTCCTTGGCGCCGCTTAATGACCACCAATTCTTGTAGAATTCAACGAAATAATACTTTGCTCAAAAATGGACTAACTTGGACTTTTTTTTTTTAATTTTCGTCTTTAAATTTTCTTTCCGAAAAAAAATTGAAGTGTATTAAAGTCTATGAAATTTTCAACTTTTTGTAAGAAAATCGCATTTTCTCGAGAGCTAACCGAGATATGGAAAAATTTTGTTCTTTAAAAAAAGTCTTATTTCGTTGAGTTTTACAAGAATTCTTTATCATTTGACGGCTCCACGGAAATTGTGGAATCCCCAGAAATTGCACTTTATTTACATGCTAACGAGTAGTATATTTTACAATGTGTATGGGAAAAATTTATATATATACTACATGTCCTCACAGTATCAAACTTTTTAGGTAATTTTTAATAAAAATTTATTTGCGTGCACATATTGTTATTATCATCATCATCAAATGAACAAAAAGTTCAATTCAATTAGTCCTAATAATGATGATTTCGTCATTCACCTCAGGACAACTTCCTACCGTTAATTAACAATAATCTCTATGACTATTATCAGTAAATGTAACAGCAATAATGTGCCATCATTCTACTTAAATGAAGTGGTAAATATTATGAACACTAGGAGACATATGAAAAAATAGTTACTAAAAAAATGTGTACCTATAAGAGCAACACGTTTCCAAGCTTTGGGAGTTCCCCCACTGGCTGGTTGTTTGTCGAATAAAATGTTTTTTACTTATTTTTTTCGTCGGACGGTGATGGAAGCGAGGTACGGGTCGTAATCGCTCACACGGTGAGGGGCAAGACCGAGAGAGAGAGATATAAAATAAGCTGGGGATTGTGTGCTAGTATTGTACACGTAGCAATGCTTTGTGTGTGAAAATATCCGTGTATAGACTCTCTCCCCTCATGTCTCGCGACCCGCATCATCATTTATTCCTCGGTTCACGGCTAGACAGCTGCTCGAATTTTGCGCCCAAGTCTCTGCGCAGATCTCGGGTCACGTGATCCCCGAAGAGAATAACAACTGGTGGGGGTAGAATAACAAGAAGTAGGGGTAAATGGAGCTACGGGATTGGTTAATTGACTCACCACCATCGCTGGATAAAGTGGGAACAAAGAACCGAGGCTTGCATACCGAGTACCGAGGCAACAACTGCTCATTGGGATCAGAAAGTCTTGGATCGTGGAACAGTGCGAGTCGTGAGTTACGCGGAGAGACCCAACGTAATTGGTGTAGCGCGTCGTCATTGATTATAATTATTTTTATAATTTAATCTGTACCTAAAGTTGAGTCATTTTTTTTATATAATTTTGTATACCGAGTGTTAGATATTTTTTTTCAACAGCAAACCCAGTAATCGTTTGAATTAAATTTTTTACGACGACGTTGCTAATTCTGGTGATTAAAATTTTGTTTTGGAAGTGCAGGAAGAGAGATAGAAGAAAAAGGAGAAAAGTAGTGTGAGGTATCATTGTTGGTAAAGAAGATAATTTGATTAGTAGAGTCAAAAATAGTGATTAAAACATAATCAAGTAAACTACCACGACTACTGTGTAAAAGAAGTAGTGGTAAGTTTTTTATTCCACGTTAAATTGAAGAGCCAACGTTATTATTATTCCGACCGCTACGCTTGGTGGCGACGCCATTTTGACGAGACTGAGTTGTAGTACAATTGGAAAGTTGTGTACCGTAAAATAAAATATTTTTTGCTGTATGTAAACCGTGATCTCACGTAACTAATTATATTTTTTTTCTTTACTTAAAAGTTTTGTAAAGAAAAATTAAGTACCAGTCGAAGACCTGGCGACGAGGAAGAAGAAGAAAATTTAAAAAATTCATTTATCAATTATATTGTCAGCCATAAACAATAAAACATGAGGGTAGAAATAGTATCAGCGACGGACTTTTTAGTCCAATTACTGAGAATAAGATCAGACCACATGCCCGAGTATCATTTGTCAGAGCATCAACTGGAGATGTTCAAATTATCACTGACCGAGGTATTGCGACACCATTATACGGATCATTGGTTCCCAGATACTCCAAACCGTGGATCTGGTTACCGTTGCCTCCGCATCAATGGTAAAATGGACCCCGTGATCGCCCAAGCAGGAGCTAACGTAGGCCTGGTGCCAAGACTACTCAGAGCATCGTTCCCGAGGGAACTGACAATGTGGATCGACCCTTCAGAAGTTTCATACCGGATTGGAGAAAACGGGTCTATCTGTGTTTTATACGAACGGAATGAACCGGAACCCGAAGAAATAACACCGAGGCCATCTTCATCATCATCATTATCATCATCGTCCTCGTCAACTTACTCATCGAGCTCATCAGCGTCCTCATCATCCGGTATGTCACCGTCACCTACATCGTCCCTTGGCAGCATTCCTCAACAACAGCAATTTGAGAGCTGCAAGGGCTCACTTATGCACGAGCACTCGCAATTTAATGAGCAATTCGCGGCGTTTGTCTCCAGTTGAATTATTAATAACAATAATATTAATATATCACGACGGGCCTAGTGCTACGTCTAAATCTTCTTGTGTTTCCTCGTATTGTTTCGCCAATTGTCATAAAACTAAATGTATTTTATCACGAGTTACTACATGATAATTAATCCTTCCTGTCTCAGCATCAACAACAACCGAAGATTAATTGTTATAAACAAAAAATAACTACAGCTGATAAATAATTTATTATTAAAGAAAAAAATTAATTACTTGAACGCCATATTGGACGCTCCCGTCCAACCACCAGTCCGTCCATCTGACTCATATTTTCTTGTATCTCAACAACAGCAAGAAAAAAATGAATAAAACCGGCAGACCAACACGTCACTGATGCATCATCATCATCATCATCATCATCATCTTTACGAACCATGGAACTCATACGAGAAAACTGATCTCAATACTTTAAATACTTTATTGATATAATACTTGTGTAATGCATCCTGTTAATTTTTGTTTTTCTCTTTGTACACCTCTGTCACACGAGGTCAACCCACCTATCCAACGGACACGGAATCATCGTGATCACTCGGTTCGAGTCCGCGGATTATTTTTTTCTTTTTTTTTCTGTCAACGAGCGAGCAACAGCAGTCAGCAAGGGCCAGTACATCAGTTCCACAGTGACTTGAGAACACGAGAGCTCGTTGCATCAAACAGCAGCAGCAACAACAGTACCACCGTCACCCAGCATCAATCGCTCTTTATATGTAAATGTATATAGACATATAGCGTTTTAGGTAGATATTTACAGTGCACATGACTGTGTACACTGTGATCTTTTATTGTATATTTACATCCTTTAAAACAGCTGTGATTTTCTCCATGCAAAGGGTAAATGAAATTATTAATGTATGAATGTCATTTTATTATATATTTTTTTTTTTTTTTTAATGTTTGTCTAGTAACTTATGAATGTCAAGCTGTGTCTACTTGCGTCATTTAAATGAGAGTTGGTAACGAGGTTTGAAAAAAAAAAGCCGATCGAAGCGTGTATGAGAGTGTATGTATTGTTTTGCTTGATTATTTACTATTTGATAACAAATGCTATCGGAGAAGCTCCAATGACAAATCGATATGAATATTTCGATAAAAATGATAAAAATTAATTCCATTTAAATGTACAAATCTATATTACTATTGTAATATACATATATATTGTTTTTGTCTTTGTTTATAAATGAAAATTAATTTTATTATTACTTTTAAAAATATTAATCTCCGAAAGCAATGTTTAAATAATTAATTATTATTAATGAATGTGACGTAGAATGTTCTGATGAATAAATAAAGTGTAAATGGTGAGTTTGTCATATGAATGTTTGAAAAGTATGTGCAAAGATTGATTTTGCGTTCGCAGATTAATCGTTTTGATGAAAAATAGTTGCCAATATCTACACAAATTTAAAAAAATCGTCACGTACGCCGGTGGACGAATGCTCTGTGTACGTAGCAATTATTAACGACGTCTGTGATTATCATTAACATAGAAAAGAAATGATGTATAGTAAAGGAGAGAGAAAGAGAGAGGGTGTATGAGATGAGAGAGGAAGCGAGAGAGATTTTAAAGAAAGACAATATTTAATATCGATAAATATCAAGTGCTAATCGATGAACTTTTAACGCATATACCGTTTTAAATAATTAAAAGTATAAAAATTATGTAAAGTATATATGTATTTATATATTGAATATTAATTATAAAGGTAAATCAACTTAAAAGTATAGATATGTATATACATATATCTAATTTTTAATAATGTGATGATAAAAAATATGTGCACGTAGCAATTTCCAAACTTTATTCGTCCTCATTTACCGGTTACGCGTCGATTACAATAATAATCATTATATGGCTAAACTGATGTCATCGTACGCACGCTAATATATATATAAAAATATATTAATTTTTTTTATTTTTCAAAATAATTAAAAAATTCGCGTACGTCACCGTTTATTTGTAAATAATATTTACTGCATTTTATTTTGACTTTGCAAAAAAAAAAAAATTGTAAATAAGAATATAATTTACATATATTTTATTAGTTATTTTTTTTTTATAAATTTATATATTTACAACCTTGATATTGGATTTATTTTTACAAACAAAATTTTAAAAGAAAAAATTAAAAAAAAAAAAAAAATTAAAAATTAAAAAAAAAACTACAAAAATTAAAATTAAAAAAAATTGTTAACGGGGCGTACGTGTTTTATACATACTTACTTTTATAGCAAATGCATTTTTTTGTTGTCTTTTTTATATTATGCGATTAATAGGTATGTAAAAAAAAAATAATAACGAATATATGTGTACACATATGTAAAAAGTTTATGCAAATATAACAAGTGGACGGAAGAAAAAATAATAATAAAAAAATTGATTCGATATCTCGATGATAATGTATCTTATATTTAATAATGCAACAGCGATAAAAAGTGCGGCGTGCGAAGATATTTAATTTTATTTGTATTAATTTTTATTGTAATTAACGAAAAAAAAGAAAAAAAAAGAAAAATAAAAAAATAGAAAAAAAAATATATTACTATATATATGGATATTCTCACATCTTGTAATTATACGTAGAGTCCTTCAGGAAGAATTTGTACAAACCCGCTGGGATGTTGCCAGCAAGTCTGTGATTTTAGCTTCGTTAATTCAGTATTTTTTTAAAATAAAAAACATAAAATAAGAAAAAAATAAAGCGAGACGAAATCGAAACGATGAATAAGAAATAAACAAAGCAAAAAAAATAATAACAAAGTTTGCGAACGATGATTATAAGAAAAGATTATAAGAATGTATGTGATGATGAGTTTCGAATGCGGAATATAAGTCTGATATAATTGCGAACTAGTTGTGAATGATGAATTTAATAAAAAGAAAATATAAATATATATATTGTTAAATGGGGAACTTAAATAATAAAAAAAAAAAAAAAAAAAATATGACGAAGACGAAGTTGGATTTTAATCAGGGGTGTGATATATTACGTGATAGACGACATGAGGGGCGTGAATTATACAATACAAAAAAAATAATTAACAAAGTCATAATTTTGTTTTTTGTCGATACATTTTATTAATTAATATTAATATTATAATAATTTTTTAAAGTTATTAAATAATTGTGAATAGTCAATTATATAAATGCTACCACCAATTGTACAATTTAATTAATTAATTTTTATCATTGGTCGTACCGTGTGATTACAAACTTTCATTGTGCATTTTAAATGTATGACTGTATTTTATTCATTTTTTTTTTCATTTACTTTCGCGCATTAAAGTCATCAATCGTAAATTATTTTATCATTCATTTAGTCGAAAAAAAAACCTACAAATGTTTTATTAGATTTTTTAAAATTTAAATTCGTATCTTTAAATTTTGAAGGTACAATTAATAAATTTTTAAACAATTATGTATCCATTTAGTGACTTTCCAATAATTCAGTCCGTGACGCTCGACGAGCTGCTTCCATTAAATCTGCTCCTGATTTTATACGTCAATGACTTATATAAATACCTGTATAATCGAACGAAATGAATGCATTTTTCTCCTTTTTTTATTTACAAATAACTTTGTCTTGTTTCTTTTAAACTTCAGGTCGGCTGGGGTGACAGAAAAAAATTATTATAAAAATTGTTAAATAAAAAATACAAAATAAAAAAAAAAAAAAGAAAAATTGTGAGCGGTCGGTGGGGAGGGAAATCAGAGAAACGGGAGGTTACAAAGTAATGAGTGTAATGTTCTGTTAAATATGTAATTATATAATATACAGGAGCGCCCAATAATTATACAATTATATTTAAAAAACAAATACAAAACATAGTATGTAATAGTGTAGATATCATTGTAAAGTCAAAACTCTATTGTCAATCAATCAAGCAAATTATTTGTCTAAAATTTAAATTAGATTGTAGTACTCGTTACAATAATACTGTAAAACTATTGTCGTAAAACCGTTTGAAAAATGTTTATAATCATTGTAAAAATTCCGAAACTAGATACTTTTTTTTTATCACTTTCATAACAAGGGGAGAGACCCAGTACCCGATCAGGGAACTAGTACCCGATTACTCCTGTAATTGTATATCTATATTTACTAAATTCTGGTGAATATAAATATGCAAATATATGAAGTGTTCGGGTACTAGTTCTCTGATCAGGTACTGGGTCTTTTACCATACAGAGAAACTAAAATTCCGTAATTAATAATTTTTAATAAACAAAAAGCGAACACATGCAGCAGACTTTTACGAGAAAACACTCGAATCCTTAGATATGTAGGTTCACTATTATTATTAATATTATTTTTATTATTATATTATATTATTATTATTATATATAAAAAAAACTACATCTATATTATATCAATGTATAATTATATTTTTAGTTATTAAGTTACAAAACTATAATTTCCCGCTTGTACATATACGCCGTGAGCTCGAAAAAATTAATTAATCTTTAACGAAAAAAAAAACGTAATGATAAAAAAATCTATAATTTTTTCGACTGTTTTTGTACAGAGATAATAATAAAAACAAAGGCCTCGTGCTTATGGAATTTCACGAATAATAATTGTTAATGTTTTATCATTTATTTATTTACTATCCTTACCCCCTGACCTTTCCTCTATTCATCTTCTCGATTAACGACAATAGATAAGTTTTTAAAATAAAATTATAATATAAGTTATCTATACATACACAAAAAAAAGAACTTGTTAGCGCAAGAAATTTTTCGACCCAAGTAAATCACTTTTCAATTTCTAATGCAAAAAATTTCCGGAGCAAGTAAAACTTTTGCGCTAAGAAATTCTTATTTTTTTGTCTAGATTAATGTGTACACAATACATATAAGTTTTATCTACAGAAAGTGCGATACGCGAGTCTTTAATATTATGGTCGCAATCGATTGAGGGAACGTTCGAGCGACCTACAAGCGCACGCAGAATCATCATATATACCATGCCGTTGTAGTTGTTGGAGCAACGGATAGCGAGGAGGTCAACGGCGGTTGTTGCCCTGGCCGTCAGAGTCTCCTCGGTTTCTTGTCACTTGGCCTCGCTACCAACAATTATACATACTAGACATCAATGTCTCCAATTTATGTCTCATCACCATCTTAATTTATTATTCTTATTGTTTTTAAACTCCAATAGAGATCTGACTTGCGCTCCGTCTTTATCATTATTATCATCATCATCAATGTCTGCCCTTTGAAACCCAATCATTTATCATCTCTATCTAATCTAAAAATTAAAAAAATAATAATAATAAATTATAGTTGCAGTTGGATGAAAAATTAGAAAGTAAAATGGACCGGGTAATATTGAGAATAAACCAAAATGGCCATCAGTTGACACCAACGTGAAAGATAATTAAGTCTGGACTGGATATATTTATAAATAGCGGATGGACGTGATGGAAGTTGGCGAATTAGATGATATCGATGGATGCTGCTATCGTGGAGAAGGGAATGCCAACTTGGTCATATCACTACCAGCTGTAAGTATTATTTTTTATTACAATAACTCAAGTAATGTCTATAAATACACACGTTCAATTTAACGGAGTTTACGTAAAAGCCCTTGAGTCTCTGGGGAAAACCCGTAGTCAGCGTCTTCTAGACCTTTTAGCATAAAATCTATTTTGACGATGCCACGACAAAGCTGCTATTGCTGCCGGTGCCTTGCCTTGGCTTGATAAATGCATACATGACGCATAGAGTAGACCACTCAGGCGATGACTGCCACGTCAGCGAATACGGCCCGTCGACGGGTTTAGAACCACTATCGATTATTTAGTCCAGCTTTCTGTTTAATTAGAAATTACAGATAAAAATAGTTTAAAAAATATGAAAAATAAATAGATAAATAATAATAATGTAACAAAAAAAAAATTTCTCCTCTTTCATAACGGTTACACAAACACGTTATATATAAGTCTATATATATAATGCATGTACATATATGTAAAGTTTATATACATTACATTGGCTCATTACAATGCCAGAAAAGTAACGGGTGAAAGGGAATGACATTTGTTAAAATTTTCAGGCCAGAAGCGTGCTGCGATTTCGTAAAATAAAATCAGCAGGCGAATTACCAGCCGATGGTGGAAGATCACGAGTTGAATTTGAGTACAAATTTTACAAGGAAATAATTACTAAGTACCTGGGTAATTTTGTTAAGGAGCCAAAAATTATAAAATACCATCCTAGAGACATACCGCACTGGAATAAACGCATCGAACCTCATCGATCAGGTAATACAGCAAAAGAAACTACTGTACAATAAGTACGTACGTACATACACTCGGACATCATCTTAAAATTAGTCAGAATAACTTCCTAAAACCTCAAAACGTCAACATCTGTTAGAAATTCGGACCGAAACCAATTTCTTGTCGTTTTATTTAAATTTTTAATTTTTTTAGCGGGAAGTTTAAAACTACAGTAGAGTAAGTACGAGTTAATTATTAGCAAAGTATAATTATATTATTTTAAAATGTCACAGGTCACCGTCGTCACAAGAGTTTATTCGAGGAATATGGAACTATACTTCCAGACTACACATTATTGCCGTTAGAACTCGAAGAAAAGATACGAGGGGAGAAGCCGACGTTCTGCGTTGAGATAAAACCTAAACAAGGCTTCGTGCCTGAGGCTGATCGCCACGTACAGAGATGTCCTTACTGCGTCAATCAATTTTATAAGGTTGTTTTTTTATACTCCTCGGTTTTATTTTTATCACGTGGATAAAAATATATCGATGAAAATTGAGTTGTTTCTATTTATGGGAATATATGTATTATAAATAAAATGTAATGTTGCTCGGTTTTAGCTCGCTAAGAAAACAATATCAAGACGCAGCGGTTACTGTCCATGTGACCTCTTTTCTGGTGATACAAGTAGAGTGAAACGTGCGATTGATGCACTAGTAGAAACACCGCAGAATAATTTCATCGTCTTTAAAAATGGGCAGCGTGTCTGGGCCGAGGGATATGAGCGTATGGAATTGGAGCGGTTGTTAGCCGAATGGTTTTCAAACGGCTCGTCTCACGATATACAACGGCTCTATGAGGACTTGAGTCACCTCCTTTCCGAGGCACTGCTTCGTGAGTTTCCCGTAGGCAAAGACGACGACGATGATGATGATGCTCCTACTTCCTTGTTAGATCCAATTAAACAAGTTCAAGCGATACCGGTTCTGGTGGAACAGCAGCATCAACTCGATCGTGAGACGATAAATAAAGCTGCTATTAATTTTAATTTACTAAACGAGGTACATATTAATCTCAACTACTTTACATGCTACATTGTAATGAAATTATATAATAATATAGTATATACACAGAAAAAAAATATTTCTTGGCGCAACAAATTTTCACTCGCTCTTAGAAAATTTTTACTTGCCCTAAAAATTTTTTTGCATTATAAATTGAAAACAAAATTTTTGTGGAGAGAAAAAATTTCTTACGCTAAGAAATTTCTTCTGATTTTAAGAAAATTTTTTTTTTCATTTCACAATATAGTTTTTTTTGACGCAAAAAATTTTTACTTGCTCCAAAAAATTTTTTCCATTATAAATTAAAAAAAAAAAATTTTTTTCCGCCAAGATATCATTTTTTTTCTGTGTACAATTAGTATAGGGTAGAAGTACCATTTTTGGCCATTTAGAAATTTTAAATAAAATACGCAATGAGATAATTAATTTTTTAAATGTATTCGATGATACTTTTATCACACTATTACAATGGAATTGCTTTCTAATACTTTTTCATTGATTAAAATAAAGTATCAGATGTCCAAAAATGGAGCAGTGTCCACAAATGCTACTTCTACCCTATAAGACTTTTATTTTTCATTATTTAAATTTTATTTATTTGTGTATCGCGCTGTTATTTACAGGCATGTGATTTTCCTCGTGGAAATTTACCTCAGGGCTCGGTGCTAAATCGTATTTATCGTATGCAACAATTGCATTGTATCAGCAGCGATATCGTTTATGCAATCTACTCAATGTATTCATCGATTGTGGATGAACAAATGGTTTATTTTCCAAGCACCAACGACACAGCAAAACAGTCTTTCTCCTCCACCTCTACCAGCGAGCGTATTTGTAATGACAAGACGTTAAATAAAACCACAATTGCACTTTTGCGTAATTATTTATTATTCAGTATCGCTCGGGACTGTTCCATTCTTTTATCTTTTCGTGAAATTGATTTGTAAGTTACAATAAATTATTCAAAAATCATATCAATTCAAATTTCAAGCGTTGCCGTACATATTTCTAATAATTATTTTTTACTTTTTGCAGAGAGAGCGCAAATAATATTCCAAGTGAGCACGTCATTAAGTTTTCACAGCAACAACGCTACTTTTCATTCAGCATCGGTATCACGGATGTGGATCCGAAGAATCTTAATCGCATTGAAAAACATCGCGAGCGTACAATCCGTGCCTTGAACTCCGTAACAGTCGACTGAAGATCAACATCAGCATCATCAATTTGCTATAAAAACAAAACCACGGCTGCATACATTTGAACAATGGACCATTTCTTACTTAAAAGCTGTGATTATCCAGCGTTCAATGTACACTCCCCCCACTGCGCATCAAATAATAACTTTTATAATGATACACCCACATAAATATATCACATGTAAATGTATTACTATGATATGTAGCAACCAGTTGATAAAACAAAAAAATATAATGCCAATAAATCATTCATGTCATTCATCATTCATCTGATAATGTGTATATTACTCTATCTCTTTAGTATCATAACTTTATTTTTAAGCCTTGCCAATAACAATATAACATATATATATATATAGGTGTATATTTATTTAGAAGGCATAAAACATATGTAATCCGGTAGATTTTTATGATTTAACGAGCTAGTTTATGATAAGAATGAAAAAAAAAAAAAACATAAGTAAATATAATAGCGGAAGAATGAAGGTGACTCGCGGGACGTCTACCTCAAGCTGTTGATTGTGTCAGAATCGATCGTCTTATCAAGTACACCGGGGAATGGTCGATTTCCCAGCGAGTTTATGAATGGCGAATGGCGCTGGTGCAATGGTACATGAACAGAATGGATGTACAGCCAGCAAGATGATGAAAGAACGCGAGTGAGAGAGTGCGCCAGAGCAGTTATTCTCTTTATCAAGTAACGGAGGACGAGGATTGGTCGATGGGTCGTTTTCATGGCTACACACACCACGATGACAAAGTGCCGCTCATATACTTTGAGTTTTCTGGTAGTTGGAGGGGAAATGCGTCGAGATGTTTGCGCGTGGGTATCGGTCGAAGATTTTTGCTGCTTCCTCCTCCTACGTTCTGTCTCTTCTCCATCCCTTGCCCTCATCCTCCTCAGGTTTGTGTTATTGGGCATACGCTACAATACGTGTGTGCAACATCAACAATATCACCAGCACCAGTAACACCAGCGGCTCAATACAAGTACGAGCTCATCACCAGCACACCAGTGGTTTTATTTTATGAAAAAAGATAGAAGGCCGCTCTCATACTGTACGTTTTAAATACACAATTAGGTACTAGTTACTTATTACCAGTGCTAGCACAGTAGCTGGTCCGGTCCACCCCGCCCGACGATCATAGCGCCTCTTTAAACTGAGCTGTCGTGTTTTAGAGCTGGTTGCTGGTTCACCGGCTGGTTGGCATCGCAGCTTGCTGCTGCTGGCTGCCTGGCCTGCCCGCTTGACATATACTCAGACCAACCAGTTCACAAGAACAACAAGCTGAGAGCTCATCACGGAGCTCATCTAGCTTTCGGAGCAAATGCCATCATCATCGTGATTATTCACCGAGTTTTAATATTTTTTTATTCACCAATTGCGCGTGTTACCAATAAGCCCTTGGGTAGTGCTGGTGGTGGTGGTGATGATGATGTTGTTATTGATAATGAAGCGGCACTGAGAAATAATAATCGGTGTGGGCCATGGGCACCCCAAAACCGGAAGAATGGGCCATTTTGCTGATTACGCGTTTCGAAAACGAGGTATACATTTTTTTTTATTATTTTATTATACTTTTATTATTATTTTTATTTACGTATCACACTAGTCAGTGACAGTTTTATTTTTTACGTTGAAAGACATCTTTTTGTGACGTTACTGACCGTTTGTTTATGAATGACACTTTTGTTATTTATTTTTTTTTAATCAGATAAATTATTGCTGTCTATAAAAGCATTGAGTACAAAGACACTTGATAATAATAATAATAATAATAATAATAATATTTTGGAATGACGGGATGACGGCTTTTCTGATCTGCTTAATTGACTTTTTATTTAATTTCTTGGGTAACGTTTCGTTGAACTTAGTTCAACATCTTCAGACCCTTAATTTTTAATTATTGTGGAAGTCAATTATTTGTTTGTATATAAGTATAAAAATAAAAATATCTGCAGCACATGTTGATTTTGTAGGTTATAGATTTAATGTTTTAATGTTGCTGTATATTTCAATTAATTTTAATTTTCTTTTTTGGTATTTTAATAAAACGACAAATTTTTTTAATCATTTTAATCTGACAATAATTATTTTAATATATCCTTAAGTATTTGTTTAAAAATTAAATAAATAATGACTCACGCTTGAGGTATAGTTGATTTCACGTTATTGTCACGACAGGTTCTCATTATTTATTTAATTTTTAAACAAATACTTAAGGATATATTAAAATAATTATTGTCAGATTAAAATGATTAAAAAAATTTGTCGTTTTATTAAAATACCAAAAAAGAAAATTAAAATTAATTGAAATATACAGCAACATTAAAACATTAAATCTATAACCTACAAAATCAACATGTGCTGCAGATATTTTTATTTTTATACTTATATACAAACAAATAATTGACTTCCACAATAATTAAAAATTAAGGGTCTGAAGATGTTGAACTAAGTTCAACGAAACGTTACCCAAGAAATTAAATAAAAAGTCAATTAAGCAGATCAGAAAAGCCGTCATCCCGTCATTCCAAAATCAATAAAAACTGATCGTTTCATAAACTCACAACTAAATAATAATATTATTATTATACAGTATTGTTGTAATAAATAATTGTGTAAAAAATGTCACTATCATTCGATCGAAGGCACATCTCAAATATCCTCTCTCTCCTCTAATTTAGTCCCCTCTCTGAATTTATCAGCATTCACGCGGTTCCGGTGATCGTACCGGATGTCGTGGATACAATTAAAGTAATAAAATTATTTAAAATAATAACTTCCGTTTTCCAGTTGCCATGTCGAGCTGGTCCTCAGACAACAAACTCGCGAATAAACGAGCAGGAGAACCGAAAATTTTTGATTCAAATTTCTCGGCACCGATTTTCTCTGGTGATATCCGGACTGACGAAAATACTTCAGCGTGTCAACGACACACTGCCAGGGACTGGAGGAGGTCAACGGTCCTTCCACAACACCGACCAGGAACGTAATTGCTATGAGTCGATCATCATCGTCCTGGACACACTCGAACAGTGTCTGGCCAATCAGCCTAAGGACACTTCTAATAAAGATGAGACCATGAATGTTAAATTATTACTACGACCAATTTGTCAATTTATCAGTGAGACTTTTTTTTTAATTTTATTTAATTTATTTACTTGATATTTATGTCACTATTTTCTTGCAGATATATCTAATGATAGCCCGCAGCATGTTCACATAAAAAATTTAGCGAGCAAAGTATTATTTGCGTTGAGTTTAAACTTTTTTACGGCCGTATTTAATAGGATTTCTGATCACCTTCAAGAGCTGACAGTCTGTAATGAAGAGAATCCAGACTGTAGTGATATAGAATTGATTCAACATATCAACATTGACGTTGATCGACTCGTACAAATATTAAATGGTAGATATTTATTTTTATTTTTAATATTTAGATACGGTAGAAGTTGAATTACTGGCCACTGCTCCATTTTTTGGACATTTAATATTTTATTTTAATTAATGAAAAAGTACAAAATAAAATTTCTATTGCAACAGTGCGATAAAAATGTCTTTGAAAACATTTTAAAAATTAAAATTAACTTATTAATATTTTTCAAGTGTCCAAAATTGGCCCTAAAGTGACCCAAAACGGTACCTCTACCCTATATACGTTTACCTCAAACTTATATTTAAATTATTTTTTATCAAAAACTAGAAACGATTCAAAAATACAAACTGCTCAAAAAATCAGCTCACACAGTCCTGGTAAACTCACTGGAACGCGCGATATGGAATTGGATGGACACTTACCCCCATGAGTTCGCGGAAGTACAAAAAAAATTTGATTGCAGTGACGCGTCTAAAGACACATTAAAAAAATCAAACGACGGACTGGCAAAAGCATGCGGTGAACTGTTCGATGTGCTCGACACTTATGCGGAAAATAAAAAGAGCCGCAATGTCGCTGGCTGGCCACTGCAGATAATGCTGCTGATTTTGTCCCCGAAGGTATTGGAGGAGATACTCAACACCAAAACAGCTGCATGCTCGCCGAAGCACTCGAGGAAGAAGCAATTTATCGACGGAGTCAAACGAGGTCTTGGAATGCACGGCGGGTCTTCAAGTAGATCTCTCACAGAAGCTGCCGTAGTAACTTGCGTCAAACTCTGCAAGGCCTCCACTTACATAAATAATTCCGACTCAAGTAATGTTATTTTTACACTAGTTCGGCAAGTGATTACCGATTTAACGGCACTACTATTCAATATCAATAAGCCTTTTTCTCGCGGGCAGAGTTACATTGCCCAGGATATCGACATGATGATTGACTGCTTTGTCAGCTGCTTCCGCAATCGTCTTCAGAATGACGAGATAACAAAAGTCTGTTTAAATTTAACTGCACCATCAACTTATCAGTTCGTTCTTGTCAGTTCACTCTACAGAATAGCAACACCTCCAAGATTGTCTTGGTGGCCAGAGATAAATCTAGTCTATCCACGTAGCGCCGAATTGAGAAATTTATTCACTGATACTCTTAACAAAGTAACGCAGAGCTACATATCCCACACGACACTGAGGATGATACCGAGTTTCTCAATGAAAGGAAAAGAACAAGGAAAATACAAAGACCGGGGCGAAGATATCGCCAGTCATCGCAATCTTCTATTGTGGATGGTGAGACTTATCCACACAGACCCAATGTTGATGCTGTATAACCCAGGAAAAGCTGGCCATGAGATTCAAAGTTCAACTCTGGAGTTGATAAATGGTCTGGTGTCGCTGGTCCATCAGCCAACGATGCCGGATATTGCTAATGAAGCAATGGAAGCCCTGCTGGTTCTTCATCATCCAGATAAAATAAAATCATGGAATCCAGAAGCTCCAATAAAAACTTTCTGGGACATCAGCTCACAGGCTTTATTTTCTATTTCTCAAAAACTTATTCAGCATCAAATTGTCAACTATACCGACATTCTGAAGTGGCTGAGAGAGATACTGGTACGAAGAAATGCATTTTTGTCACAAAATAAAGATTACGCGAATGTCGGAAGTCAAATTGCCATTTGCAAACAAGCCCACATAAAGCTAGAAGTTGTTTTCTTTATGTACCTGTGGAGTATTGACATGGAGGCGGTTTTAGTTGCACTCTCGTGTTTTTCTTTACTTTGCGAAGAAGCGGACATCAGATGCGGAAGTGACGAAGTTGCTGTCACGTGTCTTTTGCCTAATTATCATCTCTATATTGAACTGGCGCAGACTTCAACAGCTTTGACTACCGGTAAGTCTCCACTGTCCATTATTTTATTGAGGCCTAGTTTTGAAACCGGACAAAAAATTTATTATTAATTTCTGGGGATCAAGCAGAATTTTAAATTAAATTTGTCAGGTTTTGAAACTAAACTTTATAAAAAGTATATTTAATATTTGAATATATATGTATGTAGCCAGCGGAGAAAGTAGGATGTGTTATTATGAACACAGCCAGGGTAAGAAAAATAAATGAAATAAAATTTAAAAATATAATGGAAACTAATAATGAATTTTTTCAGGACGAGCTGCTTTGCAAAAACGAATAATGGCTCTGCTGAGAAAAATCGAGCACTGTGTCAACGGAGTCCAGCCAGCGTGGGAAGAAACATTTCGCAATTGGGAATCGACGTGCCGACAGCTGACAAATTATCCAAAAAATAAAACAGAGGACGGTCAAGTCGAGTCTTTTCATCGCAGTACTGGCAAACGCAGAGCTTCGCATCAGAATTCGGAGCACGAACTAGAGGAGCAGATAAACGAGTGGGCCAATATGACGGGTTTCTTGTGTGCCCTCGGTGGGGTCTGTCTGCAAAGAAAGTCTCCAAGCCGGCCGATGTCCTCGGGAATGCTGCCGAATCCTGAGCCCAAGAAGAGCTCGACGAAGCAACTGGAAGCTGCGTGTCTCGCAAATCCAACTCAAGAAGTCCAGTACTGTCCGGTTACCCAGTTTGTTTTCAACCTCCTGCGACTATTGATTTGTAATAACGAAAAATTTGGAGCGCAGATACAGAAACACGTCAAGGAACTCGTGGGCCAAGAAATGAGCGCTGCTTTATACCCGATTTTATTTGACCAGATAAAAAGTATCGTGGAGAAGTTCTTCGACCAGCAGGGACAGGTGATTGTACTGGATGTCAATACTCAGTTCATCGAGCATACGATTTTTATAATGAAGAATGTACTGGAGTCAAAATCTGATCAGCCGTCTGAGTATTTAGGCATGACAAGTATTGAGGGAATGACTCTCGCGATTGTAAGATACGTTAGACATCTAGACACGACAGTATACACGATTCATATCAAGACAAAACTGTGTCAGCTAGTGGAGGCGATGATGAAGCGTCGAGACGATCTGGCGTTCCGTCAAGAAATGAAGTTCCGTAATAAATTAGTGGAGTATCTCACAGACTGGATAATGGACACGACTCATCAGATGGCTCCTCAACCGAGTACTGGTGACTTGACAACGATAACTCGGGATCTCGAGCAGGCCTGCATGGAAGCAGTTGGTTCATTGCTGCGCGGACTTCCGCTTCAACCTGAAGAGTCTGACCGGGGTGATCTGATGGAGGCAAAGTCACAATTATTTTTAAAGTACTTCAGTCTCTTCATGAACTCACTGAATGACTGCAATGACGCGGCGAATGAGGACAAAGACGTCGTTTCTACCACTCGTATGACCAGCGTTAAGTTATCGAGTCTACGTAACGCGACTATTCAAGCGATGAGTAATCTTTTGAGCGCCAACATCGACAGCGGACTGATGCATTCAATTGATCTTGGGTACAATCGTGATTTACAGACCAGAGCAGCTTTCATGGAAGTGTTGACCAAAATCCTTCAACAGGGAACGGAGTTCGATACCCTCGCGGAAACTGTTTTAGCGGATCGCTTTGAACAGCTCGTCCAGTTGGTGACCATGATAAGCGACAAAGGAGAGCTGCCAATAGCAATGGCTCTGGCCAACGTTATCACGTCAAATCAAATGGATGAACTGGCGCGAGTGTTTGTAACTCTATTCGACGCAAAACATTTGCTGTCACCATTACTGTGGAATATGTTTTACCGCGAAGTTGAAGTTTCCGACTGCATGCAGACATTATTTCGCGGTAACAGCTTGGGAAGTAAAATAATGGCCTTTTGTTTCAAAATATACGGCGCTAGTTATCTACAGAATCTGCTGGAGCCTTTGATAACTCCTTTGTTAGACGATCCCTCAACGAGTTTCGAGGTAGACAGCGCGCGGATTGATGCCAATGAAAATATTGAGCAAAATGGAAGGAACTTGATAGCTCTGACCAAGAAAGTATTTGATGCGATTGTTTCTTCAGCTGATAAATTCCCACCGCAATTGAGATCAATGTGTCACTGTCTGTACCAAGTGTTAAGCAAAAGATTTCCTCAGTGCCCGCAGAATAACATCGGAGCTGTCGGCACCGTTATATTTTTGCGGTTCATAAATCCAGCAATCGTGTCCCCTCAGGAAATGGGTATTGTCAACAAACCAGTGCCATTACAAATAAAAAGAGGCCTCATGCTTATGTCAAAAATTCTCCAGAACATAGCAAATCACGTAGAATTTAGCAAAGAGCAACATATGTTACCATTCAATGATTTTTTACGTGCGCGTTTTGAAATAGGCCGCCGGTTTTTCATCCAGATCGCATCAGACTGTGAGACTGTCGATCAGACGAACCCGCCGATGTCATTTGTCTCGGACGCGAACGTCTTGGCGCTCCATCGGCTGCTCTGGAACCACCAGGAACGCATTGGAGATTATCTGAGCAGCAGCAGAGACCACAAAGCCGTCGGACGTCGTCCCTTTGACAAAATGGCGACCTTGCTTGCTTACCTCGGGCCTCCAGAGCACAAACCTGTTGAATCTCATCTCCTGTTCTCCTACTCCCGGTGGTCTAGCATCGATATGTCCGCGACAAACTTCGAAGAAATTATGGTGAAGCACAACATGCATGAAAAAGAAGAGTTCAAGAGTATCAAAAGTTTGAATATATTTTACCAGGCCGGTACAAGCAAACAAGGAAACCCGGTGTTCTATTACATAGCGCGCAGATACAAAATCGGCGAAACCAACGGGGATTTACTTATTTATCACGTGATACTCACTCTCAAGCCATTCTGCCATTCACCTTTTGAACTAGTGATCGATTTCACTCACACCTGCTCGGACAATCGTTTCCGTACAGAGTTCCTACAAAAGTGGTTCCTAGTTTTGCCTAAAGTTGCCTACACGAACATCCACGGCGCCTACATCTACAACTGCAACAATTGGGTCAGAGAGTACACCAAATTCCACGACAGAATTCTAGCTCCACTTAAAGGAAATCGTAAAGTCATATTTATTGATTCCCCAGCACGGCTCAACGACCTCATTGATCCAGAGCAGCAAAAATTACCAGGAGCAACGCTCACTCTCGACGAAGACTTAAAAGTATTCACTAGCGCACTGAAACTTTCCCACAAAGACACCAAAGTCTCGATAAAAGTTGGACCCTCAGCTATACAGATAACTTCTGCTGAAAAATGCAAAGTGTTGTCACACTCAGTGCTACTTAATGACGTTTACTATGCATCGGAAATAGAGGAAGTCTGTTTGGTTGATGACAATCAGTTTACCTTGACGATATCCAATGAAGCCGGGCCACTGTCGTTTATTCATAACGACTGTGACAGCATCGTCCAGGCAATAATGCACATAAGAAATCGCTGGGAATTGTCGCAACCAGATTCAATGTCAGTGCATCCTAAAATAAGGCCTAAAGATGTACCAGGTACGTTACTAAACATGGCGTTACTGAACCTCGGAAGCTCAGATCCCGACTTACGTACAGCTGCCTACAACCAATTGTGCGCTCTGACAGCGACATTTGATCTTAAAATCGAAGGACAATTACTTGAGACTTCCGGACTCTGTATTCCATCAAACAATACCATCTTCATAAAACATCTAAGTGAGACACTTGCGGCAAACGATCCTCACCTGACCCTCGAGTTCCTCGAGGAGTGCATGCAGGGTTTCAAAGTATCAACGATTGAACTAAAGCATCTCTGCTTGGAGTACATGACCCCGTGGTTAAAAAATCTCGTACGTTTTTACAAACCGAATGATGAAGGAGGCAAAAGACAGAAGCAGGTCACTCAGATACTGGAAAAATTGATAACTTTGACAATTGAAGAGGTGGAAATGTACCCGAGCATTCAAGCTAAAATCTGGAGCACCATAGGCAGACTTCCTGAGCTCATTGACACCGTCCTTGACCACTTTATCCAGAAAAGCGTCGGCTACGGTCTTGGCTCGCCCATGGTTGAGATAATGGCTGACACTGCAGTGGCTTTGGCTTCAGGGAACGTCCAGCTGGTGGCGAAAAAAGTTATCGGTAGGTTGTGTCGAGTTGTTGACAAAACTTGTACATCGCCGACGCCTTTACTTGAGCAGCACATGATGTGGGATGACATAGCGATTCTTGCGAGATATCTCCTGATGCTGTCATTCAACAACTGCCTGGACGTTGGCAAACATCTGCCCTACCTCTTTCACACAGTAACTTTTCTCGTCTGCTCCGGAAGTTTGAGTATGAGGGCCTCCACCCACGGTCTAGTCATCAACATTATTCACTCACTGTGTACCTGCAGCTCTCCCTCCTTCTCCGAGGACACTTACCGAGTTCTCCGCATGAGTCTCGACGAGTTCTCGTTACCCAAATTCTACCTCCTCTTTGGGATCAGCAAAGTTAAATCCGCAGCAGTGACGGCTTTCCGGTCTAGCTACCGGCATTCGAATGAGAAATGGTTCACAAATGAAAGAACACTTTGCAACACTCAAGATCGTGAGAGATTATCATTAACCAGCTTAGAAGTAATAACAGATGCACTGCTGGAGATTATGGAAGCGTGTATGCGAGACATTCCTACGTGCGATTGGCTGAGGACTTGGACGTCACTGGCAAAGAGTTTTGCTTTCTGTTTTAACCCCGCCCTCCAGCCACGGGCTCTCATTGTTTTCGGCTGCATCAGCAAGAGCATATCGGATCAAGATATCAAACAACTGCTCCGTATACTCGTAAAAGCACTAGAAAGTTTCAATGATATTACACTTCTTGAAGCTATTGTTATGTGTCTGACCCGACTCCAGCCGCTTTTAAGACCCGAGTCTCCAATTCATCGGTATCTGTTCTGGGTCGCGACTTCGATACTTCAACTGGACGAAGCCCCACTCTATGCTTCAGGTCTGGCTCTTCTTGAACAAAATCTCCATACACTTGACTCCCAGGGAACTTTCGATGATAAAACTCTCGAAAAAGTGATGATGTCAACTCGGGAACCGCTCGAGTGGCATTTCAAACAACTGGATCACGCTGTAGGTCTGTCATTCAAATCAAATTTTCACTTTGCTCTTGTGGGACATCTCCTCAAAGGCTACAGACATCCAACACCAACGACTGTCTCACGTACATCAAGAGTGCTGACAATGTTACTGGCCATCGTCGCCAAGCCGTTTCGTAGAGATAAATTTGAAGTCACTCCAGAGAGTGTCGCGTATCTCGCAGCTCTCGTTTCAGTCTCGGAAGAAGTAAGAAGCCGCTGCCACGTTCGTCACTCTCTTGGAAGAAATATCTCGGAGTCAAGTAGCACTGATTTTATTGACGTCCTTGTTACCAATGGTCCAGATGCGCCTGCTGGTAGCAATCTGAGTGTGAATCCATCTAACCGCAAGCAAAAGTCCTGGGATTTACTTGACCAAACGGCCATCACGCAAGCGAGGCAACAGAAGCAACCGCCGCAGTCAGGTAGAATTTTATTTAAAACCCAACGTTCATTCTCTGTACCAACTACCAAAGAAGCCAAACCTACTGAAGAAGATGCGAAGAACCGCAGCACCAGAGTCAGTGTCAGCAATGAAAATAACGTTCTCCTAGATCCTGAAGTACTGACTGACTTTTCAACTCAAACTCTTGTCCTAACGATCTTAGCAACTCTCGTTAAATATTCAACAGAAGACAGCGAGACTCGGATTCTCTATGAATATCTTGCAGAAGCTTCGGTGGTATTTCCAAAGGTATTTCCTGTCATAAAAAATCTACTTGACGCAAAAATAACAAGCGTGCTATTCACTTGTCACGACCAAGCAATCGTCAGTGCAGTCCAAGCAATAATACAGAATATGATTGCGTGTGAAGACACGAGCCAGCAGCTCCACTACCTGCAGAGCTGCGGTTTCGGTGGACTTTGGAGATTCGCTGGTCCATTTGCGAAGTGCAACAGAACTGCTGACAGTGCTGAGTTGTTTGTTAACTGCCTTGAAGCCATGGTAGAGACTTGTCTGCCTACCGAAGAGATTGAGGTGCCGACCAGCAACGACCTGGAAAATGACAAACGAGTTGATGGAATCCCGGGAAAAAGTTTTGCCAAAGCACGACTTCCCTCGCAAGACAGCAATACGCGGGATGCTTCAATACTTCTTAGTTCCAAAGAGTGAGTAATTTATTCAAATCACTGATTTTTTAAATTTTAAATAATTATTGATGACTAATTATTTTTTTTGACAGGTCAAGTATTGAAAGCAGAGGAGAATCATCAATAAATACAAATACAACGAGCAGTAGCAGTACTTCGCAATCCTAGCGATCAATTACTGGTTCGCGTCGCGGTAAAGATCAAAAAGTCCCGGATACTAGGAAGTCACGTGCCTCCAGGTGACAAAATAATTATCGTGATGATTAATTATTATTTGTGGGATGATAATAATTTGTTGACTGTAAATACTATATATATATATATTATATATATAGTTGATGCGTACTATAATTTAATAATTGATAATTATGAATATGAATATCAACATGTTATCGTTTGTTTATCGTACAGATATTTATCAATATTGGGGACCTGCTACTGTTGCTACATGTCCAGACAGTTTTAATCAGTACCGTCCACCTCGCGATTAGCAGCCTCTTCAAGATTCAACGTTCAAGCACAAAAAAAACGGCCCTATTATCAATACCTCATTTTTATTTATGAAACTATATTCCATTGACACATTCATTTATTTTAATTCATTCCATCATTTTTATTTTTACAATAAAACACTCATTTATCATTATCGTGATCCGGTAGCTTCAGTCAGATCGTCATTAAATGAAATAACTAAAATTTTATTAAATTAAAACTGGAACTAATGATAATTAATAAGTTTTCGTAAATAATTGTATGTAGATCTTTAGGTAAATACGTGTTGACATTTTCGAAGTATAATATTTATATGCAATAATATAAAAAAAATATATGTATAAATATATTTTTATTTTATGAATGAAATTAGCAGACAACTTAAAATTTTTTTTAAATTATACTGTAAAAATCGGGAGTGAATTCGGAGTAGTTACGGATTTTATTTAAATCCGAATTTACTCTGTCGGAGTTCCGGAGTTGGAAAAAATCACTCCGCATGTGGAGTAAGTAGGGAATTTTTTTTTCAGATGATTGATTTCGAAGTGATCGGGATTTTATTTCAACCCGATTCAGAGATTTAAAATTTAAATGAACTCTCCTTCGGAGTATTTGTGTTATAAAATTCTGTTTCTTTACAAAAATTGAAAACTTATCGCGTGTCTGTTATCTATTTTTAGTAAATTTTATTAAAATGAAAATAGCACGGCCTACATTTTAATTATTAGTACATTTGCACCAAATCGAGCATTTTTTTTTTTACCAAACGAGTATTAAGTAATTGGTGCATGAAAAATAATTTCAAAGTATAACGGATAGCAGTATACAATGTATGTAATTATATATACATGTATATTGTTTTTGAATATAAAATTACTTGAGTTAAAAGTATGAATCGCACGAGAAAATAAAAAATAAAACACTCGTTTGTTAAATATTTAATTAATTACTTATTTTATTTTTATAATTTATTATCGTAATTAACGAAATAAAAATATCGTGTCTTGAATTTAAAAAAAGAACACCAGTGATCGCGGGCAAATTGTCCATTAATTATACAAATATAATAGTAATAATAATAATTATTATTATAAATAAATAAATAAATTATTTAAAAAAAGAGAGTATATATCCAGGTTGTAATTAATGTTGAGTGTATATAAACAGTTGTAAAATAATGGCATAAAATAATATTATAATTATAATTAAAAGAAAAAAGAAAAAATTAAATTTAAATAAAAAAAATAAAGAGTATTTAAAATATCAATACAAAGTTTGTTTTTTGTTTTGTAATAAACCTATTATTTCAAAAAATACATTGTTCAGTAATAATAATAATCATAATAGTAAGAATATTTGCCAGTTATGAAAATATGGTCAAGGTTTTCATTCAAAAATTTCCACACGACCGAGACAAAGCAGCCATTTAATGTTTTACTATAAATTCTTCTTTTTTTTTTAATTATAAGGTAAAAGTCCCAATTATTTAAACAAAAGTGTGTTAATTATTATGATTTATTTGTTATATTTAATATTAATGATAATTTTTTTGAAACGCGTTTTATTATTTTATTACTACTAACTAAATTAATTATTTTTATTATTAGAAATTATCGTGATCCTGAAGTTAGAAGACAATTAAAAATTTTTGGTTTTTTTTTTCAACAAATCAATTTACAAAAAAAAATTCAACTAAAAATATGCACATGCAGAAAATTTAAAAATCTAAAGGTGCAATTTTTGAAAATAATTTTATTTCTATAAGTGATCGTTTTAAAAAGAATCAAAAAATTATTAAATGTCAGCTGAATTCATGAGTGTGAATGTATGGACAGACAAATTTAAAATTATTAATGAATAAAGTAAATAATTAATAAAATAATATTTTTAAAAAATATACATTTAAAAAATTTAATAATTAATAAGTGTATTTTTTATAAATATTATTTTATTAATTATTTACTTTATTTATTAATAATTTTAAATTTGTCTGTCTGCTACATTCACACTCATGCTGACTTCAGTAACTTTTTAAAATTGATTAGTTAATTTATAATTTAAAAATTGTCTGCTACAATCACACTCGGCTTTAATGTACCAATTATTGACATGCGATAATTTCTGTAAAGCTCACCTTCATTTTTCACGAAATAAAATTTATTTTCAGCGGAAATTCCAAGTCCATTTTATGGAGTTCTGTATATTTATAAGATTGCAATAAAATATTTTTATATTTTCCGCATTGAAACTGATCAGAAAATTGAAATCATTCAAATTATCATAATCATAATTAACCAAACTGACTGTATTTGAAATTGTCTTGTATCAACTGACTTCAGACTTGAAATTTTAAATTTCAATACAGGTAATTATAAAAAATGTGCAAAAAAAAAAATCTAGGCTTTGTATGATGGCAGCCTTGACCTTTGGCTCGAGTAACTTCACTCTGGTCTGAAATAATTTCATTTAATCCCTTGTCACACAATTTCTACTAAAAATATTCAAAAAGTTAACAAATGTGAGTCTAAATATAGCAGACATGAGACAATTTATAAATTTTAAATAAACAAATTAATGAAATTTAAAAAAATGCGCGCGCAGATTTTTAAATGATCTAAATACGCATTTATTTTCTACTCACATATTTATTTACTCAAAAATTTAAAGTTTCTAACTGTCAGTTACATTTACACTCATAAATTTTCAAAATGTCAATAATTGGTATCCTGTCAATAATTAGAACTTTTACCTTATGACTAATTATCATTTTTTTAATAGAAAAAAACAGTGACAGTGCAATTTTAAAAGCCTTTTACTTTTACTTTTTATTTTAAAATTTAAGTAGAGATGAAAATCGCGTTTGGCTTCATTATATTTTTTCCATGATACTGAAGTAAGCTGACGTCTAATAACATTTAAATTTTTATCAAAACTACAAATTCCAAGGAAAAAAAATTTTCAAAAATTGCGCCAATAATTTTTTAAATTTTCTACATGTGCATATTTTTAGTTTTTTTGTAATTGATCATGTGAAAAAAAAACTTAAAATTATTAATTGTCTGCTAACTGCAGTATCATTATTTTCCACATGAAATTACATACTCACGTATGTAAAAATAATACAAGTTATTGTAACGCAGTATAAAGAAACAATAATTTATACTCGGACATTTAAAAAAATTAATCAGTTTTTTTTATATTGAAAAGAAAATGATTTTTTTTGATTTTTTAAAATATACTTTTCTTAGCAATTGTGTCGCGATTTAATAGAGCGGCTAATGAACAAGAGGTATATCACAATTTCAGAACAAAAGTACAATAAAAGTTCGCGGTTTTATTTCAATCAATTAATTAATTAATTAATCATTATACGATCCCCTTATTAGTCATCTCTCAATACGTTTTTACCCCGTATTGCTTGTCATCTATCAAAGATTTATATCACTATCGATTATTTTTATTATTTAATTGTTATTTATATACTTTATTTATTTGCTCATTAATTAATATTATATATATATATAAAACTTCTTTTATTAAGAAGCGCAAGAGACAGGCAAAGTCACGCAATAATCATGACTACATAGTGCACAGTATCGGTCATCAAAGTCCACATTTTTTATTCAATTATTTATATACGCGTAATATTGACTTTTAATAATTAAAAGTTTAAAAAAAAAATTCATCGGCCAAACAGAAAAAAAATTATATTAGAAATTAAATTACATTAATTAATAATAATAAAGAAAAGTAATTAAGCAAACGGAAGAAAATTGGAAGTCGCGGCAATACGCGATTAACACAAAAGGACGCATTAATTTTTTCGGAATACATAAATATAATTAGCCGCTATTACAATTTGTTTTTTTTTTATGTTAGTGTCGTATTACAATAATATAATATAATAATAACATAATAATTAATTAATAATAATAATAATTATAATAATACATTTAGCCTACTTGATATCTTAAATCGAAACGACCGATAGTCTATTCACGTTCATTTGACAAAAAGCTTATCTTTTTATATTGTTATTATTAATTATTTTTTTTCTTAAAAGATTTATTGATTGACAATACGAAAAAAAAAAAAAAAAATATAATAAATTGTATAAATTTATTTTCATTTTAAAAGTTCAGTATCAGAAAATGTGGAGTAAAAAAATCCACGGTTTCATACTTAATGTTTTAGCACTGCCCTATTTAAATATTATAAAAGACTTTACTTGTTATATTTTATATTAAAAGATTACTGATAAATTTACTTTTTTATTTTCTTTCTTCTTTCTTTTTTTTTTTGAATTTATCTCAAACGTTATTGTTGTTAATTTATAAATCACCAATACATTCATTTAAATATCAATTTCTTTTGTTATTTTATCATAATTTAAAATAGCTGGGCAACATTTTATAAAAAAAAAAAAAAAAAAAAAAAAAAAAAAACAGCAGATAATTAAGAAAAAAGAAAAATAAAAAATACAAAGAGCCACACAGAAGCTAAAATGACATACAGTTTACAATAGTAATGACAAAAAATAAATCTAATTATCTTTTAATATTAATATATATGCATATACATAGATATGTATATATATATTATCATATTATTAATATAATTTAATTAAATTAAGATTTTTTTAATTTTGTCGCGATATTTAATTGAGACAAAATTTCCATGCTCAAAAAAAAAAAAAAAATTAATAATAATAATGAAAACATGAAGCACATTTCGCCAGCGTTTAAAAAGAGAATTACAATTAATTAATATAAATATAATAGTCTTTTGTTATTTTGTTTTGTTAATATTTTTTATGTTTAATAATAATAAAGTATGCGATATACGCAAGATACGCGCACTCACGCTACAGGGCAGACAGACACACGTGAATTAACATAGACAGTACATACATACATGGCATTATTACACACGTGGATTAGACGAGGGCATGCGCGCTAATGTACGAAAAAATCTCGGACCATCGTCGATTGGTGCAATTGTATGAAATAATCATTTTTATTTTTTTTCTTTTTTTTATTTTATAGTTTTTTCTTTCTTTAATAATAATTAATTAATTATGTATATAGTTTTTGTTACTGTTTTTCTGTTTAATTAGTAGTAATCGGATTAGCTTTCGTATTATCCGGTTGGACGTTGCGTTTACATGTTTCTATTGTTGATCGTATTAAATTTATCATTTATCATTTAGATTTTTTTTTTATTTATTTAATATGTAAAGTAATTAAAAGATAAGATATCAGTATGTTATAGTTTATATGCAGGGGCCTCCGGCATTACGACTAGCTTCGGTCCAGCTAGTATCCTTAATTTCTTGTTGTTTTGTTATTTAGATTTCATTTATTTTTTTTTTTCATGTTTATTTATTGTTTTTTTTTTTTTAAATCACCCGGCGGGTACGGGCCCATCTTGCATCACACTTCAAAGTAACCTGCATTTACCCTTTTTCTTCTTCTTAACCTACGGATAATTAATAACATATATATAGATGATGATAAATAAAATGCCATGGGTAATAAATTAGTAATAATATGAGTAATGAGTAATTGCAAATAATGAATTACCTGTAGCGCGGCGCGTGTTGCTGTTTCAAATACCTCTCTAACACCTTCCTTACTCTTAGCGGAACACTCGAGGTAAGCAAAAGCATTTATTTTTTCAGCCATAGTCCGTCCCTCTTCAGGTTTAACCGGCTCCTGTTTCATTTTTCCAAGCTCTTTAATCGTGCCTGGGTCATTGCGCAAATCCTTTTTGTTCCCGACGAGAATTATCGGAACATTTGGACAAAAGTGTTTCACCTCGGGCGTCCACTTCTCGGGAATGTTCTCTAGTGAATCAGGACTGTCGATAGAGAAACACATCAATATTACGTCTGTATCTGGATACGACAATGGACGTAGCCTGTCATAATCTTCTTGTCCTGCTGTATCCCATAGTGCCAATTCCACCTATCATACAATCATCATCATCAATTAGCAAATATATATATATATATAATTAGACTGGAAAAAATCGGGAGTGAATTCGGAGTGTTTACAGATTTTATTTTATTATCACTCGGAGTTCTAGAGTTTTAGAAAAAATAACTCCGCATACGAAATGAATAGGGGATTTATTTCGTCCAGCGGAGAGATTTGGAGAAATCTGGATTTTAAAAATTCTCATTCACTCCGATTTGGAGTTTTAATTTTAAAATAAACTTCCCTCCGACATTAAATAAAGTCGCCTACTTTGCATTTATTCCGTCACTCGGAACTCTGGAGTTTTTTAAAAAATAACTCTGTATTCGGAGTAAATAGGGAGTTTGTTTTTTCAGATAATTGATTTCGGAGTGATGTGAATTTTATTAAAATCTGCATTTATTTCGCTTTGGAGGTTCAATATTAAAATGAACTCTCCTTCGAAGTTTTACTCCAAGGAGATTAAATAAATACCCAGTCATCCGCTCAACATTCACTTCAGATTCAATCCATGTTCACTTTGAAAATTTTTAGGTGTAATAATTAAATTGCAATAAAAAAAAAACGTACCTGTTTACCGTCAACTTCAATGTCTGCGACATAATTTTCAAAAACAGTCGGAACATATACTTCAGGGAATTGATCTTTACTGAAGACTATCAGCAGACAAGTTTTACCGCAGGCACCATCGCCCACAATTACTAATTTCTTTCTAATGGCCGCCATGAAACCTGTCAAGTAGAACAAATTTAAATTAAATAATTAATATTTATACTGAATAAATAGTTATTGAAATTAATCACAGCATTTTTAAAGCCATGATTCATTCAAACATCAAACGCTCATTTCACAATCACATTTTAAATATTTATCTACATTTTATGTACACTTATTTTATAAAACATCATAATAAATCCGCCGATTGCCGTTACTATGTCCTATATCATGCTAGCAATTTTTTGGAGCACCCCCAGCTACTAATTATAGTTATCATTATCATTATCATTATTATTATCATAAATTAAATATTTACATTACAACTAATTCCAATAAAATTTTATGTGACGTTGCACAAAACAATTAAACATGTCCTTGAATTATTAAATTGCTAAATATAAATAAATTTATCTTAAAACTCGTTATTAAATAAAATAAATTTATTATTTTATCGATACTACGAAGAGCTGAATAGCAAATTGAAATACCTATAGACTCCATTTAATATAAATAATAATAGTAAACCTAGAGTGTATGTATCGATTTAATAGCCAGAGTAAGTGAACAGAGTAAAAGCAAGCCCAGCAATAACAAAATCAATCATTCAATTATACTCTCATGTTGTCATAGTTAAATATTATTGAGGAAATCTATTTATATAAATATATATATCTATAGGTACCAATAACATTATTAGTATGATATATTTTAATTTTAATTAAACATGCTAATGGGATACAACCCAATTACATACGAGGTATTAATTTATTTAATTACAATGTTAATTACAAAGATACTTTTTGTCCTGGGAAAAGAAATTTTTGGTAATAAATAATAAGTCAAATTTCTAGTTATTTTCAAATTTGAGTACAAAAAAAAAATTTTTTTAAAAATTGTATTCTTTACTCAAGAAATTAATTTAGTAAAAAGTTCCTGTAAAATTATTTTTTTTTAATGAAGAAATTAAAAACTTTTTTTTTAACAAATCAATTAAAAAAAAAAAAAAAAACTAAAAATATGCACATGTAGAAAATTTAAAAATCTATCGGTGCAATTTTTGAAAAATTTTTTTTTTGTCATTTTTGAAAAAATCAAAGAATTATTAGACCTCAGCTAACTTCAGTGTCATAAGAAATGAGTGCGAATGTAGCAGACAAATTTAAAATTATAAATCAATAGAGTAAATAATTAAAAAAATAAAATTAAAAAAAAATGCGCATTTAAAAAATTTTAAAATTAATAACTGCATTTTTTGTAAATATTATTTTTTTAATTATTTACTCTACTTATTTATAATTTTAAATTTGTCTGTCTGCTTCATTCACTTATTCAAAGAATTTTATTGTTAATTTGAAATAAATAAATTTATTCGCTCAAGAATTTATTTGCATTTACAAAAATTTTTTTCTGTGTGAATAAATAATTAAATTTAAAAAACTGTGCAATCTACTGATACGTTAATTAAAAAATAATAAACATAACTATTGGGAATAATTGGTGATTGATAATTGTTTTGTTTTGTATAAACTACAGGGTTTTAAATGTTGTTGTGGTTGTTGTTGAGAAAAGATTAGTTTGCTGGGTCGTACCTGATCCAGGGTACCCGGTATCGTCTGGACCGAGGGTTCGGCCCACAATGCATCCCATCACTGTTTTTAGTCTTTCGAATTTGAGTTATCACCGTCTCTGTTTTAATTGGACATTTATTTGATGTTAGAACGGGTAGAGACAGAGCAGAGCTGCGAAATGAAGTTCTGATACGACAAGATAATTAATTTGTAATAACGGGTAACACAATTTAATAACTAAATAGTGTGATAATTTTGTGTAGTTCATTAATTAAGTACTTTAATTAATAATATAAGTGCAACACTTGTTTTTTAAAATATCTAGTGAGTAATAACTAAATAATTACTCGTAATTTTATTCAACAACTTCAATGTTGTTTCTAAGTATTAAGATATTTATAAATTATGAATAAAACAGGGGGATTTTATCATCAAAGATTAATCTACACTGATAACTTATACGATTAATCTTTTGCTATCAAGTTAAGAGTCCACAGGTTGTTTTTTCTTTTTGTTTTTTAAATTATTATTAAGCTGTTAAGACTTCAAATATTTATTATTAAATTATAAAAGTAAAGTATTAATTTAATCAGCAAATAATAATTATCTTTTTAATTAACAAGTAGTTGGTTTTATTGCTGATTATAATTATTAAGTCATGAGTATTTTTAAATAACTTGTAGACTCGACAACTCATGCCGAAGTATTAAATCCATGCACTCTCTTGTTAATAAAAAATTTAAGCGCCGTATAAACTTTAAAAATATATAAAATAATAATAATTATTTATATAAGTGTATTGTAATAATAATAAATAACAATAAATGTGATCAATCGACACAGGTTTCGCAATAATAAATAATATTAAATAAAAAATGACGTTCATGCAACAGTGAAACGATGTATTAACGTGCCGGATTTGTTTTAATTTCACCATTTGACAGTACATACAACATTTGACGTAGCAAGTTCACACATACATACACACAATATTATTTCTCTCTCGTGTTACTATTTCCGTCGAATGATTCAATTAAATATAAGTATAAAAAATAATATAAAGAATGATAATCGAGAAGATTCAGCGCATGAATGATTCGATATCACTCTAGGCACCAGCGGGATATATGGACGTGAAGAGAAAAATTTTTACTTACGTCAGTATTCCACGAAGTTTTTTTTTTTTTTTTTATTTTTTCGCTACAAACGATTGACTGAGTTGCGGATGTGAGGAAAAGAGAAAGACTGGTAATGTGTGTAAGAGAATAAAAGAGAAAGAGAAATAAGAATGAGCGAGTAAGAGAATTTTAAACCTGTCGGTTGTGTAAATGATTTTTTTTTTTAATTAATTTATTTATTGAAATATAAATAAATAAATAAATAAATTAATTAATTTATTTATTTATCAAATGAGTAAACTATCGCGACCGGAAGTGTGTTAACAATTTGCTAAATAAATGTACATATATGATTAGAAAAAGATGGATGATAAAATAAGAGAGAGAACAAGAGAGACAGAGACAGACAGAGGAGATTGGAGTAGGATGGCGACGCAGAGGTCTTAAGCCACGGTGACGATTTACTTACTCAACTATGTATAAGAAAATGTTTTTTTTATGTTTGATGTTTAAAAAATCTCGAGGGCACTCCAATCCGCGGTTACAAAGCCTTCAAATAATAATAATAATGATAATAATAATAGTAATAATAATAATAATAATACTGGTAATGATAATAATAACAACACGCACGCAATTAAATATTTGACGATGATATTGTTAATTTAATAAATTAGCTGTCGCTTGTTGATTGAGTCTTGTGAAATAAAGTATCTGAGCAACTGCTGCATACGCATGGCACTCCCCCAGCTCTTTGCATTCGTACGAAATAAAAATAAAAAAAAAATATCTTGCTTCTACAGCCCGAGTCAGCGACTTAAATTTTTTTAAAAAATAAAGTTACTTGTAGAAAATATTTTTAGACGGTACCGGTATATGTAATTAATAATGCACGTAGTACCGGTTAAATAATAATACACACAACACAACACAACCGTGCAATACTTCAGTCAACGTTTTTTTAACAATTAATTGCGTATTTACCTGATATCTTATGCGACAGATAGTCAAGAAAATGGCTGCCTTCTCTGGCCACACCTCAATCTGTTGAGTTAGCCGCTAATACTAAAAGTGGGGGGCGCTCTAAACTCAATACCGGATACGTCCATTTTGAAGCGTTTACTTTTTATTTGTGTATTTATTTATTTTTTTTTTTTTTAGAAATTAAGTTTGAAATAGTGGATGACACTTCGGGAAATTGAGGAGAAAATCATCTTGCGCGGGGTTGGAATACTTGGAGTAAGTTTCGGTTTACTTGTAATTGTTTTTTTATTGTTCTAGGAGCTGGGTAACAATTGTTTTACTGTTAAATGTTTATTAGTTTTGTTATTAACAATTTTTATTAAAGTTCTCAGTGACATCTGAAGGCGACGCGGGAGTTTCATTTGATTATGCGCAGATGCAGTCTGGCGGGAATTTTCAAAAGTTTAAATTTAACTTTTGAAAGTCGTTGCCCTTGAAAACAAATTTTCAGATAAAAGATTTCAGACAAATCTAAAAATTTCATGTTAATTTTTTTTCAAAAAAATACGAATCCTTTGAAATAAAAACGTCAAGTAAATTTGAATTTATTGTGCAAATTCTAAAGAGAGAGAAAAAAAAACAAACTGATGTTGGTTTAAACTAAATTACGTATTGATTTCTATATATTTGTTAACAATATGGATACATGGAGACCAAATTTTTTTTAATAATCCAAATGTATGTAATATAAATTATTTAATCAAAAAAAAAAACTGATAGTTAAAAAAAATCCAGGCGACTACTTAAAAAAGGTTTAAAAAAACTTTTTCTTTTTACAGTAGCCTGTGTTTATCACCAATTATATAAATCAATATCAATCTATGTGATTTTATTCAATTTTGTTGTGGAGGATCTGGATCATTTGGATTGCCGCCCATTTGTCTTCTCAGTAAATCAATTAATTCTGGATTGGCACTTTGCATTTGTTGTGCTAATTGCTGCCCTCTGTAAATAAATAAAAAACGTGAATTAATGGGTCAATTAAAAATGAAGTTAATTTAATAAACAAAAAAAAAAATAATTACGCTTGGATGAGAGCTTCCATACGGTCGTTGGACTCAACGTTGCCGCTCATGAAGTCACTCATGACCGTCTGCATACCAGGATCGGCCAGCATTTGTCTGGCCATGTTCATCAACACAGGGTGTGAGAGCAGGGTACCCATATCTGGAATACCAGCAACGTTACCAGCACCACCAAGGCCAATATTACTGACACCCTGCTGTGCTAATTTTTCTTCTGTTAAATGCAAATTATTTTTATAGCTCTCGTTGGTCGGTTCTATTTCCAAAGCTTTCTCGTAACACTCTTTGGCCTCTTTGTGTTCATTCAAACTCGAGTATGCCAATCCCATTCTTCCGTAAGCTTTGCTATATTTTTTATCAATCATCAATGCTGTCTTGCAGTCTTTTATTGCTTCGCGATGATTATTTATTTTACTATAAGCTGCTGCCCGATTACAATAGTATACAGCATTACGTCCATCTAATTTTATAGCCCTAAAAAATATGTAAATATATAATTTCATCAATTCATATTTTAATTAGTTTATTAAGTAGCAGTGGACAAGTCTACCCAAATTACAACTTCCTGTAGAAAGTCTCCAATTTTCTGATTAATTTTAATGAAAAATTTTTCATGATACCAGGATCGAAACTTGAAGCTTGTGTCTCTACAGCCAGTAGAATCAAGACAATTTGAAATTGTGAATGCCTTCGTCAGCGGGCAAAAACAAACTCGTTTTGTCTCTTGGAACAAACAAATAAAGTTTCTGCCCACTGACTGAAGGCTTTCGCAATTCAAACTCTGATACTTGTCATTTTTTTAACAGTAATTTCAAATCATTAATTTTATTTACGTAAATGACAGTTCTGACTGTAAGTTTTATAAAAATTAATGGGAATAATAAATAGTATTTATAGTTTCTGCTTAATTATAAATTGCAAATGACAATTAACGCTTACGCTAATAGTTGATGACACCATTGGTCTTAAATTAACTTGTTTCTGACTGGCTGCTGACACTGAAACTTTAAGTTCCAATGCGTGTTATCAGAATGAAACAGGATTTCAGACTGGGGATGATGTCAGCCAACTTCACCCTGGTCTGAAATCATTTCATCCCTTGTCACATAATTTACTATTTATCTTAGCTTTAGGTAGACATGTTTGTACTGAATATGATTACGTCCTTAAATAAAACAAACGCACTTGGTATACTGTTCAATAGCTTCCTCAACATTTCCTTTACCCATTAAATTATTGCCCTCATTTTTATACTTTTCAGCTTCAGCTTTTTCTTCAGGTGTCGCTTCACCCGCTGGCAATGTTATTAAATTTTCTACAGCTGTTTTGTAGCTACTAAGTAAATCAAAATTCGCTGGTGAATCATTAGCTTGCACATTGTACGCACTCTCTAAGCATTGAATAGCAACTTCAAGACTTTCACGTGAGTCTGCTGTGATATCACCTTCCTCTAATTGTTGCATCAAAAATTTAATAATACTAGCAACCAGACCTTTTACCGCCATTATCTGTAATTCAAATAAAATATCAAAAGTCTCTACATTTATTAGCTAATAAATAAATAGATACATAAATTATCAGTAATGTGTATCAACAATCATGCCTTATCATTGTAAATGATTTTTTTCTTTACATAACCTTCATATCTTAAATTTACAGCAACTACTTTACGATATAGTCAATCAATACAATAAACGCATGATCTCTTTAAAAAAATTTTGATTTAAGGTAATGAGTGATAATTAAAAGTAAGTTTTTAAATAAAATAATATATATAACTTACGTGGTGTTATGTACAGTCAACAATTCGTTGTGTCGATACTTGAAAAAAATAATTAGTGAAATAATTTATTTAAAATATTTGAATTATAACTGTCATAAATTTTGAATATTATTCCCAACAATCGATTTATGGATCTAGTAACTATTAATTTTTAAAAAAGTAATTATGTATTATTTGTTAATTATTTTACCGGTGTGTGAGTAACTAAAGCTTTCCACGTCTCTTTTCCTCAAATGGTTTTATTTTATTTTTTTTTATGGGTTAGAGTTGAAGCAGAAAAATTTATCGATTGAGCAAAGTGGCAATGCGCGCTTATCTAATTCTGTATATTTTTTTAAATTGTAATTATTTTAGACCGGAAGAAGTCGGCGCGAAATTTTTAAAATTTTTAGTAAAACCGCCGATTAATTGCTTCTTCAAAATATGCAGTTGCTCCACAACTGTAATAAGGAGGTAATTCAAAATTTACTGACTCAAAAATTAATTTTCATATCAAATGAAAAATATCCAGTTTTTATAAAAGTTCATTCGCTCAAAAAATTGCACTCGATTTGAATCAGTTGATTTTCCGAAACGCAAAATAAAATGTCACTTTAAATGTTAGTTTTTTTTTATGACACTGAAGTTAGCCAACGTCTAATAATTTTTTGATTTTTTTTCGTAAACAATAAATTATAAAAAAAAAAATAATTCGAAAAACTGCACCTGTAGTTTTTTAAATTTTCTACATGTGCATATTTTTAGTTTTGTTTTTTTGTAACTGATTCATTTAAATAAAAATTCAAAAATTATTTATTGTCTGCTAACCAGGGTCATGTTTTTTCAGCAATAAGGTAACATTTGGCCACTTGGGTACACATTTAACTTCTTACTTTATCATCATCATCATCATCTTCGAAGCAAAGTATATTTTTAAGTTGAATATTATTGAAGACATTTTTTAATTGCGTAAAATTAGAATTTTATTTATTTAAAAATATAAAACAATTTATCAAATATAATTCACTGATATATTTTTATAGTTGGACGTAATTAAAATCGTCGACTATTCTGTAACGATCTTCGCGATAATGAACAAGATCATCGAGAAACCGCATGCTGCTTTCATTGTGAAGTTTCGTTAGCACTGGAGGCAGAGGAGTTATTCCAGCAGTTTTTGCTAAATCGTCGTAGTAATTTCCTTGCTCTGGTCCCATCATATGGAAATGACGTTTCTCTAAACCTTTGTCTAGTTTTTTCTTCAACTCGGCTGCTTCTTCAGCGAGCATCGCTTCTTTACTAGGCAATTGTTTTTCATTTGTCCAAAACTTTAATACAAATCGAACCTGGATTTAAAAAATTTATATTATATAGACTTATTGTGTGACAAGGGATGAAACAACAATTTCAGACCAGGGTGAAGTTGACTGACATCACCCGCAGTCTGAAATCCTGTTTCATTCTGATTACCTGCACTGAAACTTCAAGTTTCGATACTGGTATCATGAAAAGATTATTAAATAATAAATTTAAAATTACTGTACCTGAAGATCAAACATACTGAAAGCACAAACATAAAATGGTAAGCCTACAAGAGCAAGTGTTGGATTTTCAACGGATAACAAATGCTTCCAAAGTGGTGTTACCATATTTGAATCAACTTTTACGCCACAACTTTTAGCCAAAAAAGGAAAACTGTACTTGTATCCTTATAAAAATACAAAACCAAGTAAATTAAATATATATACACATATATCTACAATTAGTATTTCAACTATTTATCTATTTTACCTGTACAGTAGAAAATAACATCAACATTTTGACGGTCTCCGTTAGAGAAGACGAGTTCTGTCTCTTCAATTCTTGTAATATCTGGTTTCTAAAAAAAAAAAATAATATTCCTAATTGCCAGTAGTTTTTAAATGAAAGATTCCAGATGACAATTAATAATTACTAATTAGTAATTACCTGAATAACATTTTCAGGAAAGACAGTATGAATAGGATCGCGACTGTGATGACTCAAAACAACTTGCTTGGCCTTGCTCGATATCTCCAAAGCAAGATCCATTCCCGAAGGCCCAGCACCAACTACGACAACCGTTTTATTGGCAAAAGTTTCAGGCACACGGTAATCATGGCTATGCAGTTGCAGTCCTTTAAATTTGTCATGTCCTTCAATGATCGGAATACTCGGTTCAAAATAATGTCCATTGCAGACCATAACTGCGTCAAAAATTTCATTGCTCACTAAGCCAGTTTCCAAATTTTTGACTGTCACGGTCCATTTGGTTGATGAACCAGGCACCTGGTTGTCTTCAGGTTTCGCTGATGGCTCAATGCGCTGAACATTATGACGGAACTAGAAACCATCAACACGATTAATTAATCATCCCAATAATTGACCGTTCATTTGAAAAAACAAGTGTACTTTGATATATGGACGTAATTTAAAGTGATCGCCGTAGCTGTTAAGAAAATCAAGAATTTCTGTCCGTGTAAGATAACTCTTCGTGTTCTCTGGTACTGGAAAATCTGGATAGCCCATAACTTCTTTTGGCAAATTAGTCCTACATTAATTAATTGATTAATAAATTACATTAAACTTTTGAAACCTTCTAGGTTGATGACAAAGACTTGGACTTACCGAAGACTGTCGTACATACTGGAATGAATGGGCAATCCATAATGATCAACACCAATCTCTGTTGTGTAAACCCAAGTACCACCAACCTGGTTTGTCTTCTCGTAACAAACGACTTGAGTAATTTTACCCTGACTTTGAGTATTTTCGGCTGCGAGAAGAAGAACTACGTGACGAAGTGCTGCTAGTCCAGCGCTTCCTGCTCCAACTATTGCTATACGCATCTTAATAATATATTTATATATAAAATAAATATCAAAACACTTAATATTATCGATACAGTTATGATCTAATTCAATTGCCCGCACAACTTAAACTAAAGTTAGAGTGTGAGGTAGGAGAAAATGAACGTACTGGTGGTATCCGACTGGTACTTCTTTTCACTTGTGTTGCAATCACTTGTCCGAGCTGCAGGGATCATATCAAATTAGATAGCTGCAACTTGTTTCTTAATTCTTATAATATATCTGTGGTAGCGTTCTATCTGTTGATTTTATTTTATTTTTACTCATAAAGAAAATAAGAAAATAAGTTAGTTTACAACCGGATAAATTACTAATTTAAACCAGCCGCTATGTTGCAATTGAATAAAAAATATACTAAAATTAATAGTAGACATTCAGATAAATTTAAAATTTTAATTTCTAATAATTTTCAGAAGAAAAAAATCGTAATTTAATATTTTTAATATCTGGTCTACAAAAAATTAATTATAATTTATTTTAAAATAATAATTACCTTAGTGACATCATCAATAAAGTCCCTGATTAAAAGCTCCGATTGCATCTGATTAAAAAATTCTAATTAAAATAATTGAAAAGTCCCGAATTAATCTGATCGAAAGTTAATCGGAAATTGGAAAGTTTATGGGAATAAAAAAAAATTATTATTTTATGATTGAATCTGATAGTAATCCGATTGAGTTTCAATCAGATTTAATCGGAGTTTTTAATCAGATATTACCACTAGTTCTTGATATTTCCTCAATAACTGAGACTTTATTCAAAATAATTTACCGCAGCTCATAAATAAATAAATTAATTTAATAAAAAAAAAAAAAGAAAATAATTTAATTTCTGCGTAATTGAAAACAATCACAGAGTAATTTAATTAACTAAAATTACTGGATGATTAATTTCATTCAGGTTTTCAATCATAGAATTTCATTCCCCCCCTACTTACTTTGATAATATAATAAATAATTTCAATCTTTGTACTATGATTTAATTGACGTATTGATAAATATGGAGAATAATTGATAAGACTGAGTAAAAAATAAAATACAGATGATTAACACTCCCTTGTTGACCTTAGATTCATATAAAATGAATTTAAAATACCTTATCATATAAGTTTTTATTAAAATATATAGTGTGGAGTTATTCAAATAAAGTGTTATTCAGACAATGGATTGAACATTTAAATTACCATCAGTAAAAATGATTTAATAGTAAAAAAATTAACTTTTATTATTCATCGATAACTTTAACGATATTTTCACGCGACTTAACTAATTTTATAGACTATATACAATTAGGATAATTATTTATTGTTATATTTAACTTAAGCTCATTAAGTAATTCAGAAAATACTTTTTTCTTTTCTTCATTTAGTCAAATTAAGAATTATAATATCGATAATAATAATAATAATAGTTATACAATATTCAAAACCTAAGCAAATTATCAGTGATAAAGATCAGATTCCCATTGATTTTTATATAGAACATAAAGTTCCATAGCGATTCTCGCATCTTCAACGGAATTATGTTCCCCAGTTTGGATGTCAATACCCAGTAATTCGGCAGCCAGTTTTTTTAAACTCGGCGTATTGCCTTTGGAGACGCGTCTAAATAAAGAGTACCGCGATGTATCACGTAAATTTTTCTTAGGGTGGGATAAAAACAGTACAGCGAGATCATTTTTCAATGCATGACCAACTAAAATTCGGCCTTTCAGTATTTCTGCGACTTCGTTTTGTACTACGGTAAAATCTTCACCGTTTTGAAGATCTTGAGGACGGATTCCACTGACAGCTGTCCTGTAATCGCGTACTGTCTCCCGAGGTTTTACATACTTGTCATAAATACAAGACCCGTAACGATTTACTATGGACACACGAGCTAGCATACTTTCAATCCCATCTCCAATGCCCACCATCTCACAATCTATTGCTACGTATTTTGTTAATGTCATGTTCTCGAGGTTCATCTCAGCTTTTGCACTTTTATTTTCACTCTGTAATTATAAATTATTTTAGGTAGTTGTTGAAATAAACGACTAGTTTATTATCATGATTTAAATTTTTAAAATAGAAGATCTTACATGTCTATTTAATGACAAAGCTCTAGACTTTTTCTGGTCAGTCCATGAAGTGCCCGAGCCTTTGAAAGGTCTCTTGGGCGGAGTTTTTGGTGTCGCAGATGGTTGATTAACAATATCTCGGAATTTATCCCAGTTAGTATTAACTCCAGGTTTATTTTTGCCCTCCTGGGGACTTTTTGAATCTGAATTTTCTTCTTTTGAATCTTCTAGACTTTTTCTCTTGTAATTGGCTTGGATATAAGATTTAGCAGCCTCAGGATTCATCATTTTTGATAACATCGAACATCTAACCTTGATCTGACCACGTGTGTTTATTTATTTACTTTTATCATAGACTTTTCTTCTTAATTTACTTAAACTACTGAGATAACAAATTTTGTCTAGAAAACTTTAACTTTTTATCAACTAGTAATTTTACTCAACAAGTAAATCCATCTGTAACAATACAATTATTGTTATTACGATAAAAATAATTTATAAACAAAGAAATATATACTCACCTCATTGTCAAATGCATTTAGATGTTTTTTATTTCTAATATTTTCCGAGTTTTACAAATATTTACTTTTACTCATTAACAATTTTTAATTAATTTTTATTTTGTAACGTATTTTTCTAATTTTTTTGGTTAGAGTACCAGGCCAATTACAAGTTCCTTTTTTTTTAATCGTAAAAAAAAGAACACATTTTTATCATCAGAGTTAAACGCGGTCGAGTTTAAGGTGATTTTCATATGAGTAAATATGGCTGACAGCTGTCAGTTTTCGAAATCTTCAAATAAATAAATAGAATAAAATTTAAAAAATGCGGATTTAGATAATTTAAAAATCAGTACTTGCATTTTTTTTTCAATTTAATTATTTTAATTAATTAGTTAATTTATTTTAAATTTATAAATATATATCTGCTACATTCACACTCATGATTTTCATACTGATGATTGGCAATCTTTAGCCGCAAATTATCATCATTATTGATTGATTGATAAGTATAATAAATTTTCATGATACTGACAGTAACAGACAACTTAAAATTTATTGTTTCTATTTTTGTCAGGTTAATTGTCATCAGAAAAATTTTTAAAATTCTTCTCATGCAATTTTTGAATGAGTGTGAATGTGGCAGACATCAGACAAATTTAAAATTATTAATAAATAGAGTAAATAATTAATAAAATGAAATTAAAAAAAAATCCGCATTTAAAAAAATTCAAAATTTATAAGTGCGTTTTTTATAAATATTATTTTTTTAATTATTTACTCTACTTATTTATAATTTTAAATTTGTCTGTCCGCTACACTCACTCTCATAATTTTTGTAATTTTTACCTTTCAAAATTTATTTCATTTATTTAAAATAAATAAAATTTTTGTGTTCTTCTTTTACTATCATAAAAATCTAATTAATTCACAAATAAAAGTTCTAACGTCAGAATCTGCGGCGCGAAATTCAAAAATTGTCACATGACTAAGCTTAGCGTTGAAAACAAACATCATTAATCAGAATGAAAAAGCACCTTAAGACTGTCATCCTTCTCTGATTCATAGAGCGATGTCTATGCAACATATATTTATATAAATACAGTATATATAAATATATATATACTACCTGTATACACAGACACAACCATAAAGTGGAAACGTATTTATCACTCATTGGTTGAATTGATAAAATATATTGTTAAATTATTTGTACTAAATATTGAGCCTTGACTAGTTAAATAAATACTTATCATTTAAATAATTACTGCCTTAAACCAATTAAATATTAACTAAGCATAAAATATAAATTTTTTGAACACTTGTTTGTTGTAACACAGATAAATATTTAAAAGTTACATGTATTGTTTGTAAGCTCATATAAAATATTTAAAAATGTCATGATTGACTTCTGACACGAGGAATTATATTTAGATAACTTAATGACATACGTTAAATGATTACGACAAACCAATATTTAAAATTGGTTAAACAATTTCAGGTGATTTTTTTTACATTTCAAAATATATTATTTTATAAATGTTTATATATTTGTTGTTTTTGTAGGAAGAGGTTCCTTGAGATGATTGAAATGACGCAATATGTCGCTCGATGATGATTTTTGCAGACTAGTTTAATTTAAATATGTCGAGAATAATTTAAAAATTATTGAGACGTTAAGTTTGGCGGGTTCTTGAAGAATGAACGGAAAAAACACTTGCGGGTCCAATCCTGCATATCTTATTTGTATAACCTAAGTTGTTATTTACGTATACAGATCGTTGAAAAAGCATGATGATGATTTTTAATATTAAAAAGTGGGTGAAAGCTTGGCTGCTTTGTGTCTGCTGCGTGTTAGCTCAGCAGGATCCAGAGGTAAAACTGAAATCTTTATCTTGAGTCAATATTACTTTTTGATATCGATTACTTTACTCATTTAAACTGCATAATTATAATTATAAAATGATTTATTTCATTTATTAGAACCGCAGTACGAGTTTGATATCCGAGCAAGATGATCCGCTTTTGCTATTTCTGACAATCAGTGGGTCGTTCGTTGGTGTCGGTCAGCAGTCTGGTAAAATTCGCTGGCGCCAGGACAATGAACCGGTTGTCAAAGTCCCGTATGACGTTACCCAAACATCTCCAATGTTTTTACCAGATCCCAAAGATGGATCCTTGTATTTTTATGGAGCAGGATTGGAAGTTTTTAAAAAATTGCCCTTCACAATACCACAGCTGGTAGCAAAAAGTCCTTGTCGTAGCAGCGATGGGTATCTTTACACAGGCAGAAAGACCGACACCTGGTTCAGCATTGATCCAGTGACTGGAGAACGCGAACAGCTATCGGGTTTCGATGAGCCTGATAACACGTGTCCTCTTGAAACACAAAACACTATTTTTGTTGGTCGCACCGAGTACAATATTATAATGGTCGACAGCAAGCAGAAGGAGCGGAAATGGAACGTCACGTTCTATGACTACTCGACGGTAAACATCGAAGGAGATGACGACTATAATTTCGTTCACTTCACGACTAGTTCCACAGGTCGTGTTGTGACAATGGATCCAAGATTTGGAGCTGTCTTGTGGGAACTGGATCTAGAGAGTCCAGTTATTTCTGTTTATACGATAGACAATGATAACTTAGTATCTGTGCCTTTTACCAGTGTGTCAGAAGACACGCTGAATAATATACTCGAGCGGTTCAGTTCAAAACCAAATGACATACATTTATACCCTGCATTGTATGTTGGAGAACACAGACATGGTTTGTATGCGTTGCCTTCGCTCGTCGACTCCTCTACTGCGACAATTTCCTCAAACGCTGGACACCTGATGCTCGAGGGTCCGCGCGCGATTTCAAATTCACATAAAACTGATGATGACAATGAAAAAATATCTGGCAAAGCAAACGAGGATCAAAAGCTAGACGAGATACCGCAGAACAATAATTTAATTGTCTTGGGTCACTACAAAATGTCGGAGTTTAAGCCTCTGAATCAACCGCTTCAGATAACCGGTCGTTCGGATCCAGTTATTCAGAGCCTAGACATCCTGAGCAACTCGACGGGGAAAATAACAATTATTCTGTCAAATCATGAAGAAATAAATGGGACCAATAGTACCGAGCATCGCAGCTGGAGCAAAGCCATCGCGAACAGTTACAATGTCAGCAAACGCTGGTTAAACCAACAAGAGAACAAAGACATAAAATTGACTCTTGGAATAGTAATTTTGAGCGGCTTCACATTTTTCATGTATATTTTCACAAAAGTCAAAAAGATTGAGAATTTATCCCAAGGCTCCAGGGAAAATAGTCGGACTAGTAATTACAGCGGCAACGGAATCACTACGATACCTGAAGACATCGGAGGTGGTACCGTAAAAGTTGGGAAGATAATATTTAATATTGATGAAGTTCTGGGTAAAGGTTGCGAAGGAACGTTTGTTTACAAAGGAGAATTTGATGGCAGGTCCGTTGCTGTGAAACGTCTTTTGCCCGACTGCTTTACCTTCGCCGATCGTGAAGTCGCTCTGCTGAGAGAATCAGACGCCCATGCTAATGTCGTAAGATACTTTTGCACAGAGCAGGACCGTATGTTTCGTTACATTGCTCTTGAATTGGCCCAAGCTACCCTGCAGGATTACATCGCCGGCAGATACGATCGTAAATCGATTTCTGTTAAGAATATTTTGCTTCAAGCAACTTCTGGACTCGCTCACTTACACTCTTTAGACATCGGTAAGCCTTGAAAAAATAATTTAAGTGATAAGTGAAAACTAGTTACTGTAAATTTATTTTATTTTTTGCAGTTCACAGAGATATTAAACCTCACAATGTATTGCTATCGATGCCAGGGCCTCGCGGCGAGGTCAGAGCCATGATATCAGACTTTGGATTGTGCAAAAAATTACAACTCGGCCGCATGTCGTTCTCACGCAGGTCTGGCGTAACTGGCACAGAAGGATGGATTGCTCCTGAAATGTTGAATGGCGAACGAACGACCTGTGCCGTTGATATATTTTCTCTTGGTTGTGTATTTTATTACGTTTTGTCCAACGGTAACCACCCGTTCGGTGATAACTTGAGAAGACAGTCCAATATATTGTGTGGAGAAAGCAATCTATCCACGCTAAACAATATCAGCAACAGTGATAGAGAACTTGCATTGATATTGATAAAGTCTATGATTGATAGTGACCCTACAAGTAGACCTCCGGCTCTAGCTATTCAAAATTATCCGTTCTTTTGGAAATCATCCCGCATTCTTAACTTCTTTCAGGTAATATATTATTATTAAGGACAAGATTTTGAAATGAATGGTTCAAATATTTGATATTATGGCGAAAATATTGGTCTGATAAAAAAAGTTTTTTAACAAAAGTTGTAGGAAACTTAATTTTCTAAAAAAAATGTCTCTTGTGATTTTTTTATACGACCAATATTTTCACCGTAATTCCAAAATTAAGATTTATAATGAATTATTCAAATTTTTGTTAATTTTGAAATTACGTCTTTCTTATCAGTCCTACGAGAAAATTATAAGAGACATTTATTTTAGCAAATTAAACTTCCTACAACTTTTATTTGAAAAATTTTTTTATACAACCAATATTTTCGCCGTAATATTAAAAATTTGAGACCATTCATTTTTAAATTAAGACAAAAATCCTGGCCCTTAATAATAATTAATTAAATAATTTATTTTTGTACAGGACATCAGTGATCGAGTTGAGAAAGACGATGCAGGTAGTCTTGCATTAATGGTACTGGAGTCTGGCGGAGAACGTGTAGTTGAAAAAGATTGGCGCAGTTGTATCGATATCGAAGTTGCCAATGATCTTAGAAAGTATAGAAGCTACAGGGGCGAAAGTGTCAGAGATCTTCTCCGTGCACTTAGAAATAAAGTATTATATTTATTGTCTAATTAACGTCAAAAGAAAAGAAAATAATATATTTATTACATGATAATTAATTATTACAGAAACATCATTACCGAGAGTTGACGCCAGAAGCTCAGGCAAGTCTCGGCGAAATCCCGGTTAAATTTACCGAGTACTGGTTATCAAGATTTCCACACTTGCTATCACACAGCTGGTGTGTTATGCAAAAATTCCGAAATGAACCGACTCTGCAAGATTATTATCATAATGATTATGAATTTACGACTTATCATGCCTATAATATTGTTGAAGAAATATCTCTTCGACCTTTATCATTTATTAATAATGCTGGGTCATCAGCAGCAGAAGCTGTCCAACCAGAATCTGCGACCCCTCCGTGGAGGATACGTAATACTGTTGACTGGAGTCCGAATCGTTCTAGGTTTCGTCCCAACAGAAAAAGACAAGAGAGACGAAAAGCTGAAGGTCCAATTGTCTGGACTCTACCGTCCGCCAGTTAAGCCTTCCACGGTCTCAATAATATTTACATAACTTTCTTACGCGAATTACCGCCAAAATATAATTTAATAAATTAATTAATTTATATTTTTAATGAAAATTTGTGATAATTACGTCGTAATCAAAAAATATCAAATTTATTGTCATTTTTTCATTTTTTCTGCAGTAGTTTTAAAAATGATAGCAATAGAATTTTTTTTTCTTTTATACGTGAGCACAAATTTTATTTTTTTCGTAATAATTTAATATATTTAGTGATTGTTAAAATATATATATATATATACAAATGTATTTTTGTTGTGAATCCACGAGCACTTGAATTGGGAATGTATAAAAAAGAAAATCAATTTTTAAATCTATATTTATATATTGAATTGTAAAAAAAGTAATGAAAAAACAAAAAAAAACTTAATGATAATTGTAAATAATAATTTGTAAATATAATATTTACACGATTTATGAACTGTGGCGTGAGTTTATGATATTCTATTACTATAAAATAAAAACAATTTAAAAAAATAAATGTACATTTACAAAATATCGTCAATATGACAACTAGTCTTATCAATTGCACTGTGTGATGTTAAAATTTTCATACAAAAAACATCTTGGACTTCGTCGAGAGCAGTCGCGCCTTTGAAATTACGACAATTAATATCGGCACCATGTCGCAGCAGTAGTTCGGCAATATTTGAGTCACCGTTTTTGGCAGCTAGATGTAGTGGGGTATCACCAGTGTAATCATTTACATTTATGTCAATTGTACAGCAATTCAGCAGCAGTTTTACAACTTGAATTTGACTGTAGAGACAGGCGACGTGAAGAGGCGTACGATTTTTGTTTGTCGTTCGGGAGTTTACGTTAGCTCCCGCGTCAAGTAAAATCTGAACCAATTCAACGAGACCAATAGCACTGGCGTAATGGAGAGCTGTCTCTCCTCGTGCATTCGAGACATTTAATCCTAAGGCTATTGTCCGGTTGTCTTGATCTGTTGCTTCTTCCAAAGGCGCGCATTTTTCACAAACGCAAAGAGGATGGCAGAGACGTGGATTTTCATCAGCGGGTTTTACTGGTGGACCTTCAAGTCCCAGATAATAGCAAGCTAGTCTAATGTCCCCGCTGCAGATTGCAGCCAATAATTTGTCAACTTTTTGAATTTTATCCGGGGCCTCTTCACATACTGAAGTATTTTTGTTATTTATAATTTTAGATTTTAATTCATGAGATTGCTGGTGACTGCGGCGATTCCTGACCCGGCGGACCGTTTCCACGATATCTGGATGTTCTTCAAGACGTTTTAGTATGTGACTATTGTGCGCAATAGTCAAGGGCGTCTGGCCACGTCGATTGGCAACGCGTTTTTTAGCTCCATGCTCTAGTAAAATTTCAACGATGGTCATGTAGCCCCATTTGGAAGCATGATGCAGCGGAGTATCTCCAACATTATTAGCGCAGCTCGTATTTATTGACACTCCCATCTGTTCAGAAAAATAAAGCAGTGCTTTGACACAGCCCTCATGCCCACTGTCTGTTGCCAAGTGCAGTGGACTATTTCCTCGATTGTCAAGTAATCTTGGGTCCGCGTTGGCATGCAGCAGAAGCAAAACGGTATTTTGGTGACCTCGCATTGCTGCACAGTGAAGCGGGGTGACACCTTCGACGTCCACGTCATTTGGATCTGCGTGGTGTATCAACAAAAAGTCAACTACTGCCACGTGTCCGCACAAGCTGGCAATATGAAGTGCTGTTCTACCACTGTCGTCCTTGGAGTTAATGCTCGGCCTACTAGACTGCGCCAATTGAATTTCAGTGAAACTGGACTCGCACTTTTCGCACCGACACAGTGGATGGCAGAGTTTTGATTCTAATGTCGACTTCTGTTTCTTTTGATTTAAAATTATCTCGATTTTATCTAAATCGCACTTTTGAACGGCGGTAAAAAATTCATTTACTGTTGCAGCGGTTGATTTATCTTGTGATGACGATGATGTGTCATCTAGAGATTTGACTAGAGAAATTTTTTGATTTTCCACAGACAGTTCACCAGATCTTATGTATTCCACAGCGGCTTCTAAAGTTGTTATGAGGAATCCAACTTCATCAGATTCATTTGACGCATCAGCTGAAAATCTCAATTGTTTCATAAATTCCAACTGCGCAATCCAATTCGGTAAACCGGTACGGACGACAATGTAAATAAGTATTGGTAATAAATCATCAGAACTTATTGTATGAATATTTTCTGATATATTGTGTACTGCGCGTTTCAAACATCCGACTTTACCAAGCACCGTGACAAATGTATCCAACCGTGATAATTCAATTTTACCACGTGCTATTCCTGACTGTATATCACGACGAATGTCTGTTAGATCCTTCAGCTCCAATTTATAAAGATTTTTTATTATTTTATTTAATTTCGCGTCGTCTTGAGACGTAGTCGTTGACACAGCACCCGGTAACAGATTACGTAACCCGTACAAAACGTAACTTTCAACGGCTAATTTTATTGTACGACAATAATGCGGACTTGTTATTTTTTCATGTAATTTTGTTGTATTTATTATTTTATCCAAACACTCGTGATACAATTTTTCAATCAATTGTCGCTGTGTTTCTATACTATTTTTGTAAAAATTGTTTTTATGTAAATTTTCAAACGACTCAATTAGATAATCCAAGTCACGAAATAAATTTTTATCATCAACTTCTGTCCATAAAAAATTCATACAGTCACCGACGTTTGATAAAACCACAACATCATTGTCTAGATCCAGTGATCCAGGTGTCAGCGGTCGTTCAATGCACCTGTTAATTGATAAATAATATTTACCATATATATAACTATACAATGAATCATTATTTTACTGACTGCTTACCAAACTGTATACTTTAATAAATTATCCGTGTAAAATGTTTCCTCAAAAAGTAATCTAGACGTTTTGTTATTGAACTCGTGGTCTTTGAAACTCAGATGACGGTTTATTAACAATATTTTATTACCGGTGATTGTTTTAAATGTCTGTTGATGATCGGAATTGTCATCCTGACTCTGAGGCATCAGCACATGTCCTGACACGTCAGTCTCAGTTACAATATAATTATTTTTAAAACTGCCTGTACGTGGTACGCAAATTATCCAATTGTTATCAACTGTTCTTTTAAATATTTCACGATAATTTGTTTCAAGTGAACGCAAAAATATATTTTCTGATAAATTCTCGTCGTAAGTTGACTCCATACTCGGGCTTGTGGCTGTGATCCATTAATATAAAAAGAATATCTATATATTTATGCAATTACAAGATGTTGGATTCTGTAATCAACCTGTAAAAATAATATTATTATTATTTATTTTAAATTGTACTGTTAGAATATAAACATGACAGTGAAAGTAGCAGACAGTTTTGATATTTTTATATAATTAATTAAATATTAATAAGAAAAAAAATTTCCAATCGTTTCTTTGAACAATAGGGTATATATTTATATACTTTTTATTTATATTTATATATAAATTATTATTTTGAGAGGTTAAAATTCGAATGCTGAAAGTAACCGACATTTGAAAATTTTGTTTTTAATCACAGAGTTAATTGTCATCAGAAAATTTTTAAAAAATATTTAAAAGAAAATCTTGAAAATTCTTCATATGGATTTTTAAAAATTATTGACTGTCAGTATTTACTTTATTTGTTTTAAATAAACAAATTTTTTAATGACTGCTACTTTCAGCAGCAATTCGATAGTCGCTTGCGACACTCACTAATTATTGTACCAGTTATCGACCACTTTAGTATGATGTTTAAATTTTTAATTTAATAAAGATTTAAAATATAAATATATTTAATTTTATTAACATAATTAAAAAATGTAAATTTACGTAATTACCCATGTATTAGAACTAATATCAAATTTGAATGTCACATAAACAGACATTGTTTTTAAATAATTACTTGAAATTTTGATAGCTAATTATCAATTTTTTTGAAAGCTGTCACTTGATACCAGTAACAGTAATTTATTAATTCGCATACGATAATTTTTAAAAAATTTTAAAAATAAAATAAATTTCAAAAAAATTCAGGAACCAGGTCTTGGTTAATGAGGAACTAGGCCCTTAACTTTTTACCGCAATTTTTATTGTTGACAAAAACAAAAAAATTTAAACTTCTCTTCCAATATCACAAAAACACGTGACGTCAGTAAAAAAATATTTGTACTGGGGAAAATAATAATAAATAAATAAAATTATTAAGTTATTAAAAAAATAAATATAAAGATAATAAAAATCCTGTTATAATAAAATAAAATAATTAATTAACTCAGATATTCCAACTCGTAATTATAATTAAATATAATTACTGATTAACTAAGAAAATAAATATATGCATAGCTCGGATACCCCAACTTTTTTTTATGAAATTCTTCATATGTGGATATGATATAAATAAATAAATATACATATATATGTTTGTAAAAATAACAATAATAACCTTAATAATAATAATTATAATATCAACAATAAAAAAAGAAAAAAATGTAGTAGTGATAATGAATTTTCAGCGCATTCCGCAAGATGTCGTCAAGGTTGATTATTTAAATTTAAAAAAAATTAATTATTTACTGTTCCGGGTATTTAATAATGACATTACATTAATAACTGAGCTGTGAGATAAAACTTGTAAGCATTTAAGAGTTTTATAACTCAACTAAAGAATAATTAAATTTGAAAAACAATCAGCAGAAACAGGATAAATTGTACGCAGAACGATAAGGATAATTGAATGTCATAATTATAATTATTGAGAGAAATAACAATAAAAAATGAACAAATATTGCAACAGAGATTATACAATGTAAGGATATAAAAACAATTGATTAAAAATATTTAAAAATTCAAAATAAAATTAAGATTATAGTTTATCGTTTTAAATATTTTTTTGCTTTATTTATCACACAAGATTTAAAGATATTAAGTATGTCGATGATAACACTGTCCAATGAATGACATTTTTCACTTAATAAAAATTACGATAGACGATTATTTAATTGTTTATTTTAATCTTTTTATTATTTACTTTACTTAATTATTTTTATGAATTAATGTTAATAGTAGAAATTTTTTATTTTTTTTTAATTACTTTTTTATTATTATAAACAAATGTGGATCAAGGGTAAAGTTATTGCTGCAATTGTAATAAAAATTCATTTATATTTATTTAAATTTTCTTATATATAAATAATACATTTAATAACAATAATAATACAACATAAAAATTTATTAATTATAAAATTACGAATAACAAGACAGGATCTATTTACAATTTTTGGTTCTTAGCCCACAGGATTGATCAATAAATATATTAATAATATTTATAATTATTATAATATATTGATCCTCCAGGTGCAGTCACATTCAATAACAATAATATTAATAATTAATTAATTAATTAATTAGGTAACAATATTACCTATAAATTATCATGGTAATCTTGAATCTATTTGTCCTTGTTGTTTTTTCCGCCTTTTGGCGCGATCTGCGTGGACGAATTCCGGGTTGTTCCAGTGTTGAACTTCACCGCTTGCGTACAAAATAAATATAAGATTCGTTATTACAAGAACAATAAAAACAATCCAAAAGACTAGTCGCCATTGGGCGTTTGTATTGTCGGGTGTTAGTTCACCCACTACGATTGGAGTAATGATCCCGGTGAATGCCCCGACCCCATTTACCACAGCCATCAGGGTACCAGAGTAATTCGGACTCAGATCAAGTGCATTTACTTTCATCCCAGGATAGAAAGTTCCCATGAGTGTCATGCCGATGGTGAACATCGCGACGACAGTGTAACTGTCGCACCCGGCGTAAGAAGCTGCTACTATAAAAACACCAGGTCCTACCGAAGCTATTGTCGTTCCTATTTTACGTACATTAGTGCGGGATAAATGTCCAGCAGTGATGATCCAATCAGCGAGCCAAGAACTCAGAATACTGCAGATCCACATACTCAAGTAGGGCAATGATGATAAGTAGCCATTACTCTTTATGGAAAATTTCAAAACACTGCTCATGTATTTTGGCAAATCAGTAACCATCGTAAAGAAGCCCCAATCATGACCAATCTGTGCTGTTATCAATGCCCACACTGGCGCGGAGGTAAACATATGACGCCAGGATACCGCTGGAGGTTTTTTGTGTGTATGTGCGCTCATTCGCTCATGAAGAAATTTCAATTCACGTTCTGATATAAAGGGATGCTCGCTGGGATTGTTGTAACACACAATAATCCACACAAAGAACCAAATAACACCAACACTACCAAATACGTAAAAGACTGCGGGCCAACCGACTGTCGAGTAATGCATTATCACACCAGATATTGAAGTGGTGAAGACAGTTCCCAACAACGCACCAGCAAACACCAGTGATCCTATTTTCGAGCGTTCTTCGGGAGGTGTCCATTGAGCTAGCATGGCATTCAATGCAGGAAACGTCGTGCCTTCACCTAAACCCATAAGAACGCGCAGGACAATGAGCGCTGTCGCTCCACCTAGATCAACTGCCAGCGGTGTCAGGAGTGTAAATACTGCAGTAGACAATATTCCAAGACCTAGTGAATACTTTCCGCCGAATTTTTCAGCCAACATACCACCGGGAATGTGAGTCAGCACGTAACCCCAGTAAAATGACGACAAGATAATACCCTGGAGCGATTCATCCCAGTGGTAGGTGCCACTGGTTGAATTCACCGGTGGGTCCAGATGATGGATTTCACTTTTACAACTATTTTCATCGGTAACTGTCGACTCGTTTTTACTCTCCGTTACTACCATCTCGGTTATTGTTATTGACAAGCAAACCCGCATGGTGTAGGCATTGAAAATAGCCAGGAATCCCATGATAGCAAACACCCATCTCTGCTGGATTTGAATACCTAAAGCAATTAATTAATGAATAAAAAATTATTAGTCTTTAAAATGAATCTAAATTCAAAAATTTTTATGCCAACAAATTTATTATCAAAACTTACAGCATGATCTCCACAGTGACAACATAATTAAATAAAAATTTTAAAAGAACGCACGTGGATCCAATCAATATTTCGACTACTAAATTAAATTAAAGTTAAAGTTATTTAAAATTTAAAAATAACTAGTCAGCATTCACTTAAGATTTAAAATTTTAAAAATTACAAACCCGTCACCTGCTAGCTGGCAACGAGTAACTGAGGGTTCAACCACTGCGAATCTGCTTTATATCTGATATCGTGTATCGGCCGGTGCTCTGTGTTTTACCTCTACCTCTACCTCTCTACTCAACTTCGATAAGCTAAACTCTACCAAGCTACTTTGTCTTACTGTCATCTCAAACAACATACTATATTTACAACCGCTATAAAAAAAAAAAATAAAAAAAAAATCACAGTTACTTCAAACTAAACACCAAGAAATTGAGGAAAAAAACTTTCCCGCGAGATTAGACTCGAAGCAAAGTAAAAAAAATTTTTATGTATTTATCCTTTTTTTTTTTTTAATGATTAAACCCAAAGGTAAATGCTTTCTACCAGATATTGATACTCGTTGACATTTGATTATTATCAGCCCGACTAATTGCAATTTTTTTTTTCCGCTATCTATAAATACTGATGCCATCGACAATTGATATGATAAAAAAATGTATATCCTGCATCGGACGTTAATTCATTGTTTCAATAATTAAAAAAAAGTATCAACATTTTTTTAAATCTCGATGCACGATCAAGTGTTGATTTAAAATTTTCCGACATCGCTGCATAAAATAAACAATTTTAAAATTGATAAATAAAATATTCAAGTATTTTAAAAATTTATAAAATCAAATATCGTTAGTGTACGCAACAAGTATTTAATTCAGTGAGTTATTGCATACTATTATTATTATTTTTTTAGAATTATTAGTTATTAGCGATGCAAAAGACGCTGGATTACATTAAACTTGACGACCGTGAGCTAAATAATAATAAATATTTAAAATTTATAAATGACATACCACGGCGTGATATTTCCAGCGCTGGTAGATCTGACATTACTGGTGCTCTGGTCTTTGTTTTAGGAAGTAGTGGAATTGTTTCTGTGATATATATTTTCCTTGGCATTGTTAGTTATTTTCCTGGCGCACTCTTTGCAGTTTATTTCTATTTCTTTATCAGTTACTGGTATTCAAATATATACGATAGTTATATACTTATAATCAGTACAATTATTTAAAATTGTTATGACAGTTGATGTTGATGACCCAACACACACTTAAATTGTCTAGTTGAACATCAGGGCTTGCTGCGATGCCTTATCAGACTCAAAGTCGCGGCCGTACGACGTATCGAAGTCTCAGGAAATTTTTTATATATCGTCCGGCTCACAAGTACATATGCAATTTTTAAAATAATTAATCTTGTCTTAACACAGCAGTTGATCAGACGTGTTTATTATTATTATTGTTTTAACTTTATTGTTGTTATTAAACAATAAACAAAATAAACAATTAACTTTTCTTTCTTAATTATTTTTATTTTTACAATTTCGTAGTACAAAAAATAATTGCCGTTGGTTGTTAATGTAATTAATTTAAAAAATTATTCTCGTATGAACAATTGAATTATTAATTACTTTTAATTTAAATGGAAATTTTAATTCATCTATTCAAATTTATTAATGAGAATAATTGTCGTTGCGCATTAACTGGAAATTAAATATAAAATTTATCCGACAGCTTCAGGGAATAATTAAAATTTTAATGATCAATGATTTTATTAATGGAAAAGTGATTAGTTAAATTAATAATTTAAAAAAATTTTATTAACTAATAAATGGATTTTATTATCTATTTATAGTACAGACATATTTCGTGTAGACATAGATGAGTTGAGTATTAATGGAAGCTTCAGTAATTCAAGTGCACGATAAAAATCACGTGAAGAATTTTGTAAACACGGCAGTATTATCAAAAACATTAACTTATTCACGTTCACGAGTTATCTGTAGAATTAATAAAAAATAAATCTTATAAATATTCTGATTTAATGACGATTGCTACTGAATGATACCGGGGATGTTTTTGACTCATTCAAATTGATAATATTTAAATACAATGGGATTAGTTATTAATCTTAACGAATGAAGTAAAAATATTTTTTTACCTCAGGAATCAGCGATATCGTTACTGAATTCGATTGCTATCAATTAATAAATAATGACATTAAAAACTACTTTCGATATAAAAAAATGAAGTGATACTGCAGTTAGCCGACGTCTAATAATTTTCTAATTGTTTTAAAAAGGATTAATTATAGAAAAGTATTTCAAAAATCCTATGATAACTGTTTTTTTATTTTCTACATGTGCATTTTTAGTTTTTTTATTTTTTTTTTTGATTTGTTGCAAAAAATCTGGAAATTTCTAAATGTCTAACTTGAGAATCATTAAATTAAATGTATAAAAAAAATTAACATAATTATTATAATTAATGATGGCGTATAAAAATATGTTTGAGTAATTCAACAATTACTTTTCTTTTTTTTTAAATTATTTCTTACTATGGATGGAATACGATCACGCAGAATATCAAATTCTCTAATTCTAGAACTGACATACTTCTTCATCGCGGAATCCTGTAAATAAATAAATAATTATGAATTGCTCAAGACATTTCTGTCATTGGATTTTCAGTATCAATTATCAGCTAAATATAACATCACAGTAGAACATAAACAACAAATATATCAGGATATGATGAGTGTGAATGTAACTGACAAGTGGCAATTTTAAAAATTTTTAAGTAAATAAATAAATAAAATGTAAGTGGATTAAAAAATAAAATGCGTATTGAGATCAATGAAAAATAAGTACGCGCATTTTTTTTAAATTTCATTATTTTAATTAATTTATTTGTTAAAAATTTTTGAATTGTCTGATATCTGCTAAACTCATACTCACTAGAATGTGTTTGAATAATGATACTAAAGTTACCCGACGTCTAATAATTTTTTAATTTTTTTTTCGAAATAAAAAATTATAAAAAAGAAATATTTAAAAAATTGCACTTGTAGTTTTTTTAATTTTCTACATGTGCATATTTTTATTTATTTTTTTTTTTTTGGTAATTAAATTGTTGAAAAAATAATCCGAAAATTTTGAATTGTCTGTTAATTTCAGGATCATTTTGAATTTAGGAAAATTTACGCAAGGAATTTATTCTTGAAAAGATGACTCTAGATTCTGCATACTTGCTTACATTTAAAAGTCTGGGATTACTGTCACGTTACTCATAATAACTGGTAACATATCTGGAGAAATGAGTCTTCTGTATCTGAATGGACTTTATAAATTACTTACAAATTGTTTCAAGTAGTATTCTTTAGCAAGATTGTACAGATCTTCAACGGTCCAGGTTAATTCATCAGGTTTGTTGAGCAGAATGTACTTGCAGTTTTTTTGATGCTTGACATGTTCATCCCATGGATTATCAGACTCTTCCCAGCCGTCCATGGGTTTGTTGCACATAAAACATTCAACTGAATCCGGTTCATCTTTCCCTCCGGTTGCGAAAAATCCAGCCGCGGCCATGCTCTCAGAATTGCATGGAGCCGTGGATTTGAATGGCCAGTATGTGTAAGTACTGAGTCGGTTTCGCATCCAGAACATCGAGTCTTTTGGTCTGCACAAGCAAATTATTTCGAGGTTATAAATATTCCAGATGTCATAAATAAAAAAATATCGAGGTAAATGACTGGTATAAATTTAAATATAATAATTGTGGTCTACTTACGGAAGTTCATCCATTATTTATAATTATATATTTTTTAAAATTATATGTAAATCAATCTGATAACTTGTTGTTTAACAAGACGTCAAAAGCCGTTGGACGCTAAATTTGAATTGGCTAGAAAATGGCGCCACTGTTGAATTACCGCGCATGTGTTTATTTTTAAATAATTTCAGAATCAATGTCGTCTATTACCCAGACTCCAATGATCCAGACCACAAATATCTAGAATTCTGTCACTTAGACATCAGTTTCCTGATGATCACTAATTAATTAATCACTCAATCACAATAACGCAGATAAGATTTAAATTTTTGATTTGCCGCCTGCAAGTAAAAAGACTGACTCAAATTAACGTTTCTTCAGTTGGTAAAATTGACTCCTGTCAACAAATACTCACACTGTACATTAAATCTTACACCTACACGTCGTAAGTCAAAGATGTCTTCATCTTTTGTGTATTTATTGTAAAGAAAATAATTTACACATATTTTTATTTAATAATGTCAAGACTATCAGGTTCGTAAAATAAATATACTCCAGTAAATTATTTAATAATTTTTATTTAATCAATGAGCAAGAAAACAATTGAAATAAATAGGTTATAATTATTTGCATTGTGTTTGTAAGTATGATAACAACAAAACTAAAAGACAATTAAATATTTACAGGAAAATAATCGGAGCTGAACAATGTGTACATTAGTACTGAACTCAACAATGGAGACCAAAGTGACAAGTAAAACAAGTAGTTTGAAAGCATTGATACTTCGCGCTTGGCGTGAACGCTGGAGTGATTTGCAGTGGGGAATAAATATAAAAACAATTTTACCTCGTGGAGTCAGTGGTGACGTTTACAATCTAGCTGATTGCATTCTCCAGCAAGCTCTGGTAGGACCGGGACCAAATCAATTAGTACTGTCTTATTTGAAGCACTCGCTGAGCTCCCAGTTGGTCTCATATGCGGCAGTACTCCAAAGAATAAGCAAATATGACGCATTCCACAAGCCGCACTGCATTGTCTGTCTGCTGGAGTTCCTGGAGTCTATTCAGGTGGGCATCACTTGTCGCGGAAAGCCTGAGGAAGATTTGCTGGCAGCTGCTGTGTTGTCTATAGTCGACTGGTTGCTGCAGTGTTACTTGAACACACTGACGAAGATGTCTCAGAGTAATGCCCTGGCTAATCCGCATATTGTTGATTTGATTGATAAACCAGCCAGCATTCTGAAGCAGATGCTAAGCTCTGATTTTCTGTGCGCGATGATGTATCTTGCAAAGTATGACGACAAAGATCTTTACCTGGAAGTTGTAAAAAAATGCCAGGAAATCGAAAGTATGTACAAAACATGCGGGCAAAAGTCACTGTCGCCCGTCGAGGATTCATTGAAAAAATTGTGTAATTTAGAAATAGAAACAGTGGCGCCAAATTCGATAAATTTGAATGTTGAGTCTATAACTTATTGCTTGCAGCCGCTGTTTGCTGTCCAGGTACTTCTGAATCCCAGTACCGAGACTGCGGTTTTTGTCAATCAATTGTTGATGATAAAACGTCTGAAGGGTTACTCCAATCCGCGACTCTACTGCGAAATAATCCGGGCGTGTCTGATGTGTCTACACAACGTCACTGGAACTGTAAAAGAGTCCCAGTGGGGCGCAGTTACTTTTTTAAAAATACCGTTCATCCTCAAAGAACTTCATGCGACGACAGTGACTCCAGGAAGTCCTGAAGAAAAACTCGAGTACTCGCAGGACATCATCGACGCGTTTGAGTTGCTGTTGCAGTTTGCGCCGCTGCTGGACATCATGGACGCGACCTGCTCTTGTAACAGCGTCGAGTGTCTTTTAAATGAACTGCAGAAAGTTAATCTGGTGACAGAAAAACACGTTAAGCAGCTGAGCAGTAGACGCGAAGGTGTTGCCGCCGCGTTGCAAAAATTGGAGTCCTCTAGCTCGCCGACCTCATCAATTATGAAAGTTATCGTGCGTGCAGAGCCAACACTTGCGGGTATTTTGAAAACTTTGTCTGCTGATTACACAAAAATTCAAGAGGCGTTGCTGAGTATGCTCTGCCAAGTACTGAATGGTAAAAGTCTTGATCTTATGCTGGCAGTTGCGACTGTTGAAGGACAACTGAAAAATTTTGTTACCAAACTGATTAAATTTAACGAGTGCAGTAAACAGATGAATGATCCAGTTCCTGGTAAAACAGCAGCCACGCGAGCGATGCTGTTTGATATATCATTTCTGATACTTTGCTCTATTGTCCAGACATACGGGTCAGATATTGTTCTAGAGGAAGGTGGAGACTCTTTCTTCGAGCAGTGGGTACGTGAGTGCATGCCAGAGCGTGATAAGCCAAAGTCACCGCACAAAATGCTACAGAATATCGACAGCACTCGAGTTGACGCGCTGCTCGTGCAAATAAATACTCCGGAAGCGGATCTCAAAAACAGCAACGTAAAGTGGCACGTCCAGTGCCAGAGTGCAATGGGAGCAGTCAAGGAATTGTTGTGTGCCTGGGAGTCGGGAGTTCTTGGTGCGACGGATGTTAAACGTGCGCTAGACGGGTTACGATCAACTGCATGTTGTCTGCCAGTTTGTGCGGCTGCTTGGTTGTGTGCTCACATGAGTATCACGCATCAGGATGCACTATTGAAGCCAATGAACATGGTTCAGCAGTTCGTGACACCTCTCCCGCCTGATGAGATACAAGATGTCAATAATTTTAAACACGACACCAGTATTCTTATGTTTCAGATTATTAGAAAAATGCAGTACGACGTTCATCCCCCGACCCAGTCTAAGACAAAGGTACTGTCAATGTGTCATAATGTTATTTCAAAGCAGCCGATACTTGAGCAATTGGAGTCCGTGTGGCAGGACATCCAGCAAAGGGGTTGGGTCAATATCCAAGCGACTCATACTCTGGAGTCTTTACTCAATACCGGTGGGTCTCTTTGGTTCGTCTCTAATCTTATTAAAGAAGCTCTCAAATATCGATACCAAGAGCAACTGGACCAGGCTATTGATCTTATATTTGCGATATTTCATTTGGATATCGAGAATTGTACTCTAGATCTTCTCAATCACGTTCTACCTCAGTATCTGTACAATTCACAGCAAAGTGAACAGCTCGTGGAACCTCAGTCGTCTGAGCTCGCCAAGTTAGGCGTCTACTGCATACTCTCGACCCTCGAGTTCAACAATTCGAACCCACAGAAGGGAATCAATAGAAAGCGAACTAGACGTGATCTCGAGTCAGAAGAGATGGAAGCGATCTGTGGACCTGCTAATAAACTGTTGCGATTGAATGAGACTGGTGACTCTAATGCTATTTTTGGGTCCAATTCCCCGCAAGCTTCTGGGCCCACCAACAGCACACAGAAATCTCTGGTGCTCCGGGATCCTCTCCTGAGTACTCTTAATAGACTTTTTAAGACTTTCAACTACCTCGCCGCTCGCGACGGCCAAGTGTCTCAACAGACGCACTTTATTCTGCAGTTCCTTAAAATTATGGTGCAATGCGGGAAAGATAGAACGCGTGTTGTACTTCAAGGAATGCCACAAACTCTTGTAAGTTTAATAATTATCAATATTATATTTAATTGCTACAGTACACAAAAAAAAAAAAAGGATTTCTTGATACAAAAAATTTTTACTGGAGAAAAAAAATTTTCTTGAGGCACAAAATAATTTTTTGGGGCAAAAAAAAATTTCTTGGCGGAAAAATTTTTTTTTTTTTGTGTAGTAATAAAAAATAAAACTAATAATTTAATATTTAAAATATTTCAGGTGCCTTGTTTACTGAAAGCACTACCCGAATTATTCACTACCGATTTATTACTCCGTCTCTACGACATCCAGACAACTCCTGGAAGAAAAGCAACAGCGCGTGATCTTTGCATGCTCCGAAATATATCTCTAAAACCATGAGCGTTAAATGTATGAATGAGCGACGTGTGTGCAAAAATAATTTATAATAATTATTATAAAATAAAGTTATTTTTAAAACGGTTAAATAAATCGAACAATTAGCCTACGGCTTAAGACAATAAGAGAAACTTGCATTAAATTATTTTTACATTTAATTTACTTAACTATATATTGTTTAGTGTATTAAATATTAAGCAATAAATTAAATTTAAATGAAACTAGATATAAATAAATGAAAAATTAGTAAAATAAAAATTATAGACGTTTTGAAATGATAAGAGGAATTTGACGTCTTAGGTCCTGATTGCAAGTGTGCAATATCAGCGGAATTGAAAGAGTACAGAGCTGGTGACACGCGCCCGGAAAGTTTTAGTCGAGAGATTGTGCCGGAGTGGATAGGAGTAGCAGAGAGTGAGAGGAATATAAAGCAAGGGGCCATGGATTTGGATGGGTTTGAAGATTGCCGGGAATGGGCTCGGAAGCGGGGATATGCAGGATTCCTTTCCCGTTGTGCAATCGGTGATAACTCACGAGAGCGAAAGACCGTGTCAGAGTTTAATCCTATTGGTGGACGTCAGTGTTACAATGTCGGGATACCATTGGCTTGTATTTAAACGCCGGGGCGTGGTCTTATGGCATTTGAAAGTGGGGACAAGAGTACAGTAGAGAGGAAAAGAGCATCTCCAACCCCTGTATGACATTTTACGAGGACTCTTTGTACAGATGTAGCTGTCGTTGTTATCAATGTCGTACTCCTCTTTTGTAGATACACACACATACTTCCTGAAAATTCAGCATGGCGGATGGGAACACCAAGTCACTTGCTGTTTTCCCCACTTACTACTTTACTACTTTGAAATTTTCCCCCTCGCCCTCGCCCGCGACGTCCTGACGATGTCTCGTAAAACGGATTATACCTTTTGCGGGCTGCTGGCCAGCACTGCCACGCCATCCAGCCGTACTTGAAGAGTCGCCAGTTGAACGGAGTAATTAATTGCCACGGCTCTAACTCTCACCGCGTATTCTCGATAACGATTCTTGGATTCTCGTCCCCTCTACTCTCCTGTATCACCATCCAAACAGTTTGTCTGCACTATATATCTACACAAAAACAGATTAATTCTCGGTCGCTAATCGCACTCGCAGAAAGCTAACTGTCAAGAGTTTAATGCGTCTGCTCTTGTAACGGATACTCTACTTAATTTCAATGTCTATTTACTACTGACTTTATCTACTCGCGCCAGTAGATTACAACGTTTTGGTCAGACCGACTCACTATTTTTTTTTGCCTCCACTTATATTTTATGGATAAAAATAAATGTAATTAATTATTTTATAGATTATTGATCTTTTTTTTTTTTTTTTTAAGGATCATGAGTTAAAGTACTTGGAGTAAAAAAAAATTATAAGATTATGCTTATGATGTAGAAATAATTAATAAATTATCCATGATAATGAACACATCTGTTTATAAATATCTTGTGTGTATTATAATAAGACAAGACTGATGCCTGCAATGATAAACAATTTCCGACGTGTGGTTCATGATCCACGTACTATACACAGAGATATAAAAATATATGTACGATATAAGCATACAGGTATGAATATACACATATGTGAGTATAAAATCCGTAGCTTGCCGGGTATATAAATAAAAGTATAAAAAGAGGGAGTAAAAAATAGCAAAAGCAAGGGAGCAAGGATGTCAGGAGGGATGATTCTCCTCGGAAGGGTGGATGGCCTGGTCGGGTTTGATGATCGGCGCTTGCGCCGCGACGCCGCGTCAAACGTAGCGGCTATAGGTTAAATCCTCGTATACGTTTTTGTTGTTTTTCTCGCGGTGCCTCCTGATCCCGCCTTCAAAAGTACCAGCGGACCAATCGCGTCGTGTATGAAAACCAACTAACATCGGGCTTGAGATCGGGATACTCGACGTTATATCGGGCAGAGATCCACCACGACGACGAGAAACACCAGATACCAGTCGACTTTTGTCAACAGATCAGTTTCGATACTTCATACTCATTATAAATTCAAATCTTGCGAAACAATAAATAAAGATTAATTATTTAAATCAAGTTTTATTTAATTCCACTGAAGATTTTTTCTTTTTTTTCGAGTTTTAACAGTGAGTTTTATTACGTGTGCAAAGATTTTATTCCAGTGATTGTTAAAATAAAGAAGAGTTATTATCAATTATTAATTCAGTTGATTAAATTAATTAATTAAATCCAAATATGAATGGAACAGCCATCGCTACTCCTGACAGCCAACAAATTCAAAGACAATCATCGCAAAATGACACTAGTTCTGAACATCCGCGAAGCCCTACAAGTCCTCTGAGTATTCGTCACGGTATGTAATATATTACATGTATTTGGATATATTTTTAAAAAATTTATTAATAACTTAAAAACTTACAACACTAAAATAAATATTTAAAATGAAATTATTTGTCTTGCTTATATTTATACTGAATTAACTTTTGTTGTAATTAAATAACAAATATTTATTCAAATCAGTTAATTTAATAAATTAAGTAAACGCATTTAATGTAATTTAAATTCTATTACTGCCAAAGTATTGCGACATTAAAAAAACGGTGGAATAATATCCCGCAAGTTGAATAATAATTTTTTACCCCATTGACATAACAAGTGGGCGCAATAAAATAAAAGTATAAGTCTAAGGGTGGGTGCGTATGTATGCCATTAGAGTAATCAAATCTCAGTCCCGTCGGGTGTAACGACGTAGGAATGCCAGAGCACAGAGAACTCCAGGGTTAAGCGACAAAGGAAGCTACGAAAGAGCATAAAATGAAATGAAAAGGAATAAGAGCGAGAGAGAGGTTGAGAGGAGAGACAAAAGTGTACGGTTCTTACTCTCGTATAAGAGAGAGATTGAAGGTGACGGATTTGTAACAGTTCTTTTTGTGACCCTCTTGGCTGGTTCCGCAGCGAGGGCGTCAAATTTCATTAGCATATCAATGCTGGTGGATGCCACGGGCTTGTCGGGCGCCACCTGCGCCCGGTATTATGGGATCATTGCGCGTTGCCTCGCCAACTATACTACTCTACTACTATATCACTATATACGACATGCTCCCAAGGGGTGTGGCGAGAGTAAATTTTGATGAGAAATTGCTAAACGGTCTACAGCCCTCAAATCCCCAGTTATTTTTCACAACCAAATACATCCTTTTATTTTATTGCATACTGACTTTAATATTTATTTTTACTATTATTTTTTTAAATTACTTATTTTTTACTCTACTTTACACAGAAATAGATTTTTTGGAGCAAGAAAAATTTTTCATATGAAATAAAAACTAAAATTTTATTAGGACTAGAAAAAATTGGAGCAAGAAATTTTTTTCTCGGCCCAAAAACATTTTTGAATTCAATTCATGATGAAAAAAATTTCTTAGGGGGTGTAAAAATCCTTTTTTTCAGCTGGTATAAAAAAACGACTAGTAATTTTTGAAAATTATAAACAGTCGAAAAAAAATAAGGATAGATTATTTATTATTGATAAAGTTACTGGATTGCATGGTGTCGCAACACTTGAAGCGATAAATATAATCCCATAAAATCACGATCTGATGAAAAGCGTGACTAATAAAGTAAGTGGGCGACGGGTCTTGTAGAAGTAATACAGTAAGAGTAACAGTAATTCAAATTAAATTGTACGACCCTTGCGTAGTACGACAAAATCACATTTTCGTATTCGTTGACTACCATCAGATACTTTGCTTGTTATGTATATGTATATAGAGATAGAGAAAGAGTAGTTAAATAATGCGTCGAGTATCGCTTTATATAACATCACCCCTCTTATTTTATTATTCATTCTTGTTATTTATGTCCCTTTTATTTTGAAATTACTGCAACATCTATTGTATCTATTTAAAAACAATTATTACAATTATATAACCGGCATTCAATTATTTTAACCGAAATAGTTGAGATAATGTTATTAATATGATACATATACACAGAAAAAAAAGATTTCTTTGCGTGAGAAATATTTTGCATTTTAAATTGGAGACTAAAATTTTCTTAAGACGAAAATATTTTTCGCTCCAAAAAAACTTTTTTTTTTTTTTTAATTTATAATGCAAAAAAATTTTTTTGGGGCATGTAAAAATTTTTTGTGCAAAGAAATCCTTTTTTTTCTGTGTGATATAAAAGTTATCATGAAATTGAGTTTATATATATGTAATAAAATCGGGTATTTTATTTTAGCCCCTTGTGATTCATAAATATTCAATCGCGCCAGAATTATAATAATATTTTATGCAATTTCGATACTTTCTGAGCTTTTTCAAAACTCATTTCTCCATGTAAATTATGTTTACCAAGGACCAAAGGACCTCAGCATCCCTCTAAGCTTCTTAAATTAAAAAGATATATAAATAAAAATACCAAATAAATAAATACTGTCTCTCCTCAGATTTAAAAAAAAAAAATTCTTTGCTCAATCGTTTGTAAATATAAATCTTAATCTTTTTAATTTACTGCTGAGAAATTTAAATACTCAATATATAATTTTTTAAAAGTAATTAATTAAATATCTATGGACTTGTGTCATAACTAAAAATAAAAGATATATAAAAAAAAAAAATTTCCAAGTTATAACCCGTGGTCAGTAACATTTATTTGATGTTATTAATTTAAACATCAACGAATAATATTAAAGATAAAATAAAATAAATTCTGCTGTCGTCAGGATGACAATTGTATAAATATATTTAAAAATTTTAAATTATTTTACCAGTAAGTATACATACAAGCCAATATATACAACCGATTTTTTATTGTGATACTTTTGTTGTATTTAATACACATATTAAGATGCTTTACTTTTAAATTTACTTCGGTCACTGCTCTTTCGCGTATCAGCACGACATTTGTGTAAAGTCTGGCGTATGATATATCAATAATCATAATCAACTTAATTCGAATTATATACTAAACATTTATAACTTTCCGTTATTATTTATTTCGTCTGTCTGTAACAACTAAATAAGTAATAACAATAAAAAAAAAAAATAACAATTATTAATCTTCAAGTAATCAAATGGAAATAATAAATTTTTTTTTGTTATTACAATGATCAAAAAATTAAATAACTGTCGATGATCAATATTAATATTTAAATTGTTTATTTTAAAAAAAAATTTTTTAATCATGAGGAAAAGTAATTTTTATTTTTAATATTTAATTAAAATTTTTAAATTTATTTTTTTTTAAGATTCTGGAGAGTCTAGTATAATTTCACCAGGGCTGCCAGAACGATATAGTCCACTGGGAGCAACAGAATCAACGTCGAGTCATGATCCTTATGCTTCACGTTCGGTACAAGACTGCCCTGTACCGCTGTGTCGTCCGATGCCGTCGGAATTCCCACTGGCTCGGTCTCCTTACATGTCTGCGCTGTCAAATGGGCATCCGCACTTGCTCCAAGTTCAGCATCAGCATCAGCATTCCCAGCACCAGTCCCAGCAACTGCAGCAGTCCCCGCATCAAATGCAACAACAGTCCCAGCACAACAACAAGCCGTCACGTAGTCTGGGGCTTATCTGCGTCGTCTGCGGGGATACCAGTTCTGGAAAACACTATGGGATTCTTGCCTGCAATGGCTGCAGTGGATTTTTCAAGAGGAGTGTCCGGAGAAAATTAATTTATCGGTAATTAAAGTTAAAATTTTATTAAGTTAATTATTCATTTTTTTTTTATGGAAATGTTTTCATTTTTCGGCGCTAAAAATTTAAAAAATTGAAATCTTTTTAAAACGAATTCGAAGTTTGATTATTTGAAATTTGTTGAAGAATTTAAATAAAAGGCAGACTTGGCCATTGGGTACAGAAGAGAGTCAAAAATAAAATATAAAATACAGGTGAAAAATTTTATTTCAGATAAAATTTAAAAATAATATTTATCATGATTTAATATCATTGACGTCAGTTGAATAAAAAAATTTCTTTAAATAATATTTTTTTTAGATTTTTCGGTATTTTATAGCTGTAAAAATTTTCTTAAGAGCTTTTATATGTCAAAATATAATATTTTCAGCAAAATCGGTTTTTAAATCATGATAAAATTTTTTTTATCCAAAATTTTCTGAAAATTTAAAAATTTTACCCACCAATTCTAAATATGTCAAATTATCCCATTGTAATCTACCCCTCCCCCCTCCCTATAATTTTTGAATATTTAAGAAAAAAAATTTTAGTAGCAGAAAAAAATCTACAGTTACTTTGATTCCATTTGATAAGAATTTATGACAGATTGTCAATAGGAACCAATTATTAATAATCAATAGAAAAAAATAATTAATCTATTAATTATTTTATTTTAATTGATTAATTTATTTATATATATTTATATACTTGAATAATTATTCCCAAGATAATTTACTGAGATTACAATTTAAAACTCAACAGCCGTGAAATATTATAAATGATTCTATTATAAATCCCTTGGTCCTGCACTAAGTAAAATCCTCGTAGTCGTTCCCCATCGTCACTAATACCCACAAAATGTATTTTTTAACCCGTAGGATATAATATGCAAGAAGTATAGTAAACATTTGCTAGGTGATCCCCCAGAGCAAAGGACAAGTGTACACGGCTCGTCGACGCGTTGAAAGTTATACCAGTAATTCATATATTATAATAATATGCGTAGCGTGCCATGTGTGCATTGAATGTGTCCAGGTCGAGTAGGCTCATCTTGGATATACGAACCTATTATATACATAATATCAGTAGGCATGACAATACCAAGTATCCCCACATTATGTTCCTCTATCTCTGGCTACATGTGTGCAAGCGTATATGTGTTTGTATCTACAATATAAATATATGTGTGAGCAAAACTGTAGACTACCGGCACGGGCGAAACTATTACACTGCCCCCAGAGACCTGCCATCCATCTCCATCCAATTCTTGTCAGGGCCAAAATCACTTGTTGTTGCTTTTATTCTATATCGTATAAATTTTTTCCTTTTTTACTTTTATTTTTATTCTCTCTTGACTACTACTTTTTTACTATCCCTCTGTAAAAAATACACAGCACACAATATTGACCTGTCAGATGAACCGATTGAAAAATAGTTGTCACTTGATCGTGACTTGGGTTCAAATATTTTAAATATTACTTTAAAATAAAGCAGGAAAAATTTATTACTAATATTAGAAATTTAATTTTTTTTTTTTAAAAACCTGAGAAAATTATTTGTAATGGAAAAATTAAGATTAATTTTTTTTTTTTAGTATTGCAAATAAATTTTTTTGTATCAGATGGCCGTGAGATAGTTGAATCGATTGTAATGCGATCAAAGCTGAAGAGCCTTCGCACAGATAACCAATTATTCTGTGAGGGTTCTAGTTCAAGTAGAGAACTCATTCGACTTTTCTCTCTTTCTCCAGTCTCTCGCTATATCCTCTTATATGTATACCACTAACGCCTTATACTTTGTGACAGATGCGTCCCATAGTGCGCCCACAATTGCGGGATTACCGCGTAAATAAAAGTGAAGATCCAGCCATCCACCAGATGCAATTAAATATCTATCGGGCACTGATACATCACAATTCTATTAATAAATTTATTTAACAAAATAAATTATTTCATTAATTAAATAATAATCATTATTTTGCCGAGGAATTGTGCGCCCTATTACGAGGTGTGACTGATAAAACAACAAATAGTGTAAATCTATACATCTGCATGTACATGTATATGTGTATGTGTATGTATATGCAGATGTAATAAAATAGAGAGAGTGGAATATAGATATATATATAGAGTGAAAAGATACGTAAATAAATGTATGATGTGGTTCTGAAGGGTGAATGTGAATCCAAAAAGGGCACGAGGACGAGCAGTCTTCTCCAGTGGGGTGTGAACGCAAATCAATTTGTGTGTGACCCCTGCCGCTGCCACACGCGTTTCTCTAACGCGTGTGTGTATTCACTGCAGCGGTCTGCCCGTAGCCCTCAGGACAAGATACTAACGCAAACTCGGTGACTACTGACTGACTGATATGCAACAAGCCTCCTGTCGTTTACACATATTTTATGTTATTTTACATGACTGACGGGTATTGAAATCCCACTAATAGCCGTTTTAATTTTTACTTTTTTCTCAAGCCTCAATTTAATTCAGAGACGCAATATAAGGCAGAGAAACTGTCAGACAATTGACGTCAAATGATCAGTGAAAAATTTACCAATGATCATTTTTTTTAATTTAATGCCGGTGCCGCATTAAATGCGCGGAAAAAATTTTTACCGTCATTTTGCATCTAAATAGAAAATAGAAGTGAAGATAAATTTTTTTTGGCAAACAAATCGGATGTTATGTTGAGTGATCACTTGCAGTTTACTTCCAATTACAAGCGATTGTAGATTGATATCGTCCGGGAAATTATTTTTAAAAAATTCATTGAGAAATTTTTGACGTTAATTGTCAGTAAATTTATCGTGATCTGACTGAGCATGAAAATGATGATAATTTCGCTAGATAACAATAAGTAAAAGTGAATATGCTTCTTATTGGATTTTTACTGGAGTCTGAGTAAAAGTATGTGTACACTGGAGATTTAAAAAAGGCTCATTGTCATTACTGGTGGGTCGTGAGGCTCTTTTCGAGCTTCAGAATTCACTGGGATTACTAAGGGATAAGAAGAAGACTACTTGTACTACGTGATCAACCCCTCGGGGTAGCAACTTTGACGATGCCATCTACTCGCGATCGGGGATAACGGAATTAGTCCTAACAATGAAAGTAAATCAAATTTAACGCCATTTTCTCAGTACACCCGATTTAGAAATAAGTGCACTCCAGACTGTCTCGAGTACTAAATGACCAGCAATAAATTTTATATATTTTTTATTTGCTTTTACTTGAAATAAAATGGATTCGATCATCATCATTGATTACAAATTTATGACTTTGTTTCAGGTGTCAAGCAGGAACTGGCAGATGTATCGTCGACAAAGCTCATCGTAATCAATGCCAAGCGTGTCGTCTAAAAAAATGTATGGCGATGGGAATGAACAAAGACGGTAAGTAATTTATTCATATTATATATAAATATATATATATAAAATATTTTTCAAAAGCCATGTGCGACATAAATAAAAAAATTAGCTTGAATGCAGAAGTTTATATCATCTATGTAAGTTTTCGATTCAACTCTTAATACTTTTTGTTCAACGTAAAACACCTGATATCCTTTTATTCATCTACACTGAAACCAATAACATACAATCACACGATTTCCCATTTCCCATTTCCCATCGTCCTCATATCATTCCTTTCAGAGCTCCCAAATATACGAAAACTTTTTTATTGCCTTATTTCCGACGACAATCTCTCACTACCAATCTATCACTTTTAAATCAAATTTATTTCATTAAAACTCCATACAAAATAAAACCCGCATAAATTATTATAAATAATAATAATAATTTACTCACAAAAATTAAAAAATTTATTATTAAATTGTCTTACAAAATATACTGAAAAAATCGGGAGATTACAGATTTTATTTTAATCTGAATCTACTCCGTCACTCGGAGTTCTGGAGTTAAAAAAAAATCACTCCGCATCCAGAGTAAATAGAGAGTTTGTCTTTTCAGAGGAGTGATTTCGGAGGGATCTGGATTTTATTTCAATCCACATTCACTTTGATTCAGAGTTTTAATATAAAAATAAACTCCCCTTTGGAGTGAATTTCCGAGGAAATTAAATAAAAAAAGTCATCCGCTTCGCAATCACTCCAGATTTAATCGGAAAATTTTTTACAGTGTATATATACACTAAAAAATTTTTGAGTAAAAATTTCCCATAAAATTTGATACTGTAAGGACATCTATCCAGTAACTAAATTTTTACTGTGTTGTTAGTAGAAATTGCACTTCATTTACATGCTATTGAGTAGTATATTTTACAATGTGCATGGGAAAAATTTATATATTTACCACATGTCCTCACAGTATCAAATTTTTTGGGTAATTTTTACTAAAAATTTTTCTGCATGTATATATTATATTAGTATAGGTCCTGGTGATTTTCAATATAATAAAAAGGCATCAAAATTTAATAATAAAAATCCATGTATGCCAAAAATATAATAACAAAAAATATGACCATGCGCAATAAATAATAATAATAATAATAATAATAATAATAATAATAATAATAATAATAATAATAATAATAATAATAATAATAAAAATCGTTTATCGAAAAAATTTTCTCTCATATTTTTAATTGAACCATATATAAACACGATGAAAATTACACATACTATCAATATATACACATGAATGCTTACAGTAATCATTAACCGTGTAATATGACTCATGTATACTACGACTACATTGTATATACTGAATAACCATTTAATATAACATGTACATTATAGAATGCTGATCAATGTAGATAACTACACTGGCAGCTCTTGTATCTCAGCTAAAGTACATAGACAAAATAATATATTATATATGTATTGACATGTCACTCTGGTATACAGAGAGTACAGTACTTGTACCATTATCATTATTATTATTATTATTATTATTATTATTATTATTATTATTATTATTATTATTATTATTATGGTTATAATGGATATTATGAAGTGTATTATGTGGTATGACTTAGTAGCAGCGTTAGTTGGTTCACCATGACGCGCTATTCGCTCCATAAACACTGGCACGGTCGTTAGTAACGTAACGGTCACGTGGCCCGACGCCTGAAGGGTTAATTGGAGGAAATAAACGTATGCAGGACAACCAAACGACGAGCACGACAGCCGAGGCTACAGGCAACAGTGGGTTGGTGTCTGTCGAGCCAGGATACAACCCCGTGTATTATATATGTATATATAGGGCCTTCCTCTCTATCTGTATGTCTATGTACGTACATTTACACTCCAGAGTACTGAGTATGACCGACTGTGTGGTGGCAAGTGCGACGACAAGAGAAACCCGCTTGCATTTCGGTGTCGACCACCCGCCGGGTCCATGCAAATGAGAGCTACGCGACGGGACGTTTATCTCTTTGGTCGCAACCTCCACCGCACGAAGGACAGCTAACGTGAGTGAGACGACACGTAACGCATAACACACGGATTCACTGAAATTGAGGGTGGGTTTTAAGTATGAGCAAAAGAGAGATAAAAATAATAATAATAATAATGATAATAAAAACTTAAATAACCAGGCAGAGAGAAAAAACGTTGCAAAGGGCCGTGGAAATAGTAGGAGGACCCCATTAAGCCGCTCAGCAGGCCACAACAACCCACGGGAAAAATTGCCACGTTTTCGTTATTATTATGCAGAATTACTCAACGTTAAACCGCGAGCATTTTAAAATGGGTTCTAGTCTTTACCCCTTTATTGTTTTTTACTTTACTTGGAATTTTTTTTTAATGACATCAAATTTACTTTTACTTCGTGCGTTTTAATGCATCTTTTTTTTTTTCGCGGCGAAAACTGGAGACAAAAAATGGAAAAATTTTTATTGTGCTCTCGACGAAACTTGAAACAGGAAGTTGAGTCGTCAAAAAATTATTGTGCTGCATATAATACTTTTTTGGCAACACAACTTCCTGTTTCAAGTTTGGTCGACAGCATAATAAAAATCCGTAGATTTTTCAAGCCCATTTTTCTCCGTGTTCTTCATAACCAATTTTAATTTAATTCATTGTTATCTAACGGTTATGAAGGTATAACATGTTCATCATAGTCATGCTGTCAAACGCAGACATCGTCTGATATAATTGTGTTACGTAAAATTGACATGGCAAGGGTCCGACGGCGAAAGACAATGAGGTAAAGAGCGAGAGAGGGGAGAGCCAGAACCAGAGCCAGAGAAAAGCGTTATGTAGTCAGTAGAGATTGTAGAATCTGTATAATAAATTTAATAAATCAAATCCTCGGGTCGCGGACATGCCACATTCAGGTTAATAATCAGTTCGATATCTCCGTTAAATGTCTTCCCGTTTATTCATCATTAAATAAGACAATTCTTATTGTCATTATATAGAAATAGTAAGCGGACAAAAGTCTTAACTTAACTTTCCTTAACATCAGCAAGCGAAAAAATTCCCATTATCTTCCCTCTTATATATTATTATTTGGACATGTCGTCCTGCAGCGATACAACTAACTCGCGCTGCATGGAAGGATTGCCTGATGATGAATAATCAAGAGGAAACTCGTTGGATTGTTGCAGCCGTGCAAAATGAAAGGCAGCCAAGGAACACGGCAACCATAAGACCGGAAGCTCTTGTCGAGATGGACCAAGAACGAGCGCTGAGGGAGGCTGCCGTTGCTGTTGGAGTTTTTGGGTAAGCCAGTTTATTATTTATTTATTTATTTATTAATCTCACAATCAGTACAGTATACAGTAGCCGTACGTGAGTTTAATTTATTTTATAATTACCGAGTGGCAAAAAATTTTTAAACATAAAAATAGTAGACGCGAGTCAGGGTTGTCATGTGGACGTATGATAATAGAGCGATAGAGTATAGAGTAATAGGAAAAGCATAAACAACAAGTAATATACACACAGCAGAGAGGATGCCGTTAGCACGTTTGATCTTGGCAGCGTTATCTTCAACATCGCGAGCAACACGAGTTGCTTGCCACGTCGAGCGTGATCTATCATGAAAAATTACCTTTGACTACTTGACCGTAGAAATACTTCAGGTAATGCCTTTTGAACCGTTAGTAAGTTAAAATCAATGTGGACCCGACAATTATATATATCTATATAATATACAATAATAATAATTATAATAAAAACATATAACATATATATTACATGCATATATGACGTATAAAGTATCAACGGTATATTGAATAACGTAATACAGAGTATCAAAATAATTCATCATTTTACATAAAAATTTTTTTTGATAAAAGTTGATTTAATATTTAGTTTATGTATAAATTATGTATAGATATTATATGACAAACGTCGAATCTTAAGTCGCCAGGGCGTCTAATAATTTTAAACTCTTTGACCATACACATCATTGGCTATTATTATACTCGACACGACGTTTTACTCTTGATAAAAATACACATTGATTGATGGGTATCCAGGTGCTAGCTGGTGTTGGTGTCCAGGTTTAGTGCTATGTCACTGTTTATTATCTGAGCAAAAATCGCGCGGGCGCGTTCGCACGCTGATGAGGGAGTTTTTAAATTTTTATTGCAGTAACTTTTTTCGTATGACGACGACGAAGATGAGGATGCAGATGAGGCGGACGAAGAAGGCAAAGACATCAATAGAGAATTGTGGTCACGATGGTCGCCGATATTTTTCTCCACTGGAATGGCGTCTTGGATTGAAGGCACATAAATTTTCATGTCGTTCTCCGACTTGGATAATTTACTCGGCGACTTTTTCTCACGATAAATTTTCTCCGATTTTATTTTCTTTATAATTAAATCGACTCGCGGATTTTCATCGGCTTTGCTTATCAATTTATCTTGGCCGGGCTCTTCATTGAGATCAGTCGCTTTTTCCTTGGCGACTTTCCGCGACCACAAACGCTGGATCACGTGTCTGCGGGTTCGTTCTTCCTGTAACTCCATCTCCAGTTTATTTATCTTAGCTTTCGCCTCAGACAGCTGCATCAAAACACTGTGATACTCGTCATCTACATCATCAACTTGTGACTTTGTCGGCCTAATATGCGACTCAAGATCCAAGTGCAGCCGTTGCTTCATTTGCTCCTGTTTGATCTCCATATTTTTATCCATCGTCGAATTTTTTTTAACAATAGACGGCAGTGATCTCGTAACAGGTTTATTTATCACCGGAACCCGAGTGCGATTAAACCGCGTCTTAATAACGCGTTTATTTCTGGCAACAGTCTTCGGTCTTACTTTGATATTGTTTTCATTATTCTTATTATTTTTATCTCTGTCATCGCTAATAAATTTCTTATGCTTACTCTCTTTAGCAGCCAGTAATCTGTACTCCAGTCTACAGCCGGCATTGTTCTGATCCAGCTTTTCAAAAATATCTCTCACAATATTCTCACTCAGACGACAATTAGATCTAACATCAATAACTTGCAATGTTTTATTATGATAAAGTAATTCAATTATTTTATTACCAATAGCGTCTGTTAAGCCACAAGTTTGTAGATCCAGTGCTTTCAGCCACAAGCTGTCTTGTATTGCGTCAATAACCTGTGCGATTGCGGTGTCTCCTAACGAAGGATTTCCATTTAATGTCAGTCGTCTTAAGCCCGGCATCACTTCCAAGTTCGGCTCACGATATCTCAGTGAATTCTTCCAGGTGTCATGATAGAGGACGAGCTTCTGGCGGCTCAGTGCTGATGCCAAAGCAGGACCAGCACTAGAACTCAAATCACAGTGACTTAAATTAAGCGATCTTATGCTCTGTACATCAGCAATTGTGCGGCAAATCATTGCGCAACTGTTGTCACCAATGTAGCAACGTTCGAGTGATAAATATTCAAGTGTTACTGTACTTGCAAGACCAACACACAGTGCAGCCAGACAATCTGTCGGCAAGGGCACTCCTTCAAGTTCAAGACACGTCAGTGCACTTGAGTTTCTGATGCACTGCGCTACGCTGTGGCTCAAACACTCTAATAAATACCGGGTTAACACTACCGGCCTCTTTTTAATTGTATTTGAATTTGCCGCCGCGGCACGAACTTTACCTTCGGAATTTATTTCTTCGAGCGGCTTCCGTAATTGATATTTACTTCTTACGCTCACGGATTTCAATGTACGGTCGAGTGATAGCGAATTCAGTATCGGTATCCAGTCATCCATTTTTACGCGATCGGTTGTGAAATCTAATCTGTGCGGTAATGATACGCAAATTACTGGCAATGGGCGCACACGGTGCTGTTTACATAAATCTATATAACAAGCTGAAAAATTTTGGCCTCTCGGTACTGTCGTCATCTTTTGATTAAAATCACTCAATATCGATGATATTTTAATTTTATTAAACTTTTATTTATAACCTTGTTTATTATTCTTGCGGATGATTCAGTGAGTGACGTCATTTGCGTGAATTAAATATTTTCATTTGGTATAAGCACTTGTACACGTAAGAAAAAACACAGTACATGTAAAATAATTATAAAAAAAAAAAAATTATTGTTAATTAAATATTGACATGTGTAATGTGTCACGCGATTTTATGCGGCAATTAACTCTTTAAACAAAATACTATCGATTCTTTTTTTTTTTGTACAATAATGTAAAAAATTTTAATTAAATAATCTATCGATGATAGCTTATTAAATATATATCATAAAAATAAATTTATTTAAATCCTGAGATATTTTTTTTCATTGAGAAAAAAATTTGAACCTTGACGCGATCTTAGAAAAGAGTCTGGAGCTTAAGAAAATTTTTTAAATTATTTTTTTTGTTTTCTGCAGAGGCTGAGATGAAGTAAAATTATTACCAGAGATCGGAATTTTTTTTTAAATCAGTATCACTCTTATGAGAAGAAACAGAATCATGTTAACAAAAAATATTATTTATTAAATCTCACGATTCTCATAATTTAAAACTGACTCATTATAGAATCCAATAAATCAATAACCTAATTAATTAATCATTTCTATATTTATTTTATTTTATAGACCACCAGTATCATTAGCAATGGCAAGATATGGAGCACCGATGCCACTATCAGCAATAGCGCCAACATCAACAGCAAATCCACCAGCAGTTCCAACCCCTCTACCCCAACGCGAAGATCCTGACGGTAATTATTCAAAAAATTACTTTAATTATCTTCATTATTTTTTTTCTTCTACACCAGAAATATTTAACGCGGAACATTTAAAAAAAAATAGGAAACGCATCCGAAGACAGTATAGACGTCACAAACGAAGAACCATTGACAGCCCAAAGAAATCTTTGCTCGCAATTGCCCCCCGTGATGACATCCCTTTACTCTCCAGCCAGCGCCGAGACAGTTTACGAAACGAGTGCAAGGCTGCTCTTCATGGCCGTGAAGTGGGCGAAAAATTTGCCTTCATTTGCCAGCTTACCGTTTCGCGACCAGGTGATACTCCTAGAAGAAGCATGGTCTGAATTGTTTCTTCTGAATGCCGTTCAATGGTGTCTGCCTCTCGAATCATCATCGCTCTTCAACGCCGCGGAACTGACAGCGCTAACTCTGTCTCCACATTCTCATCCACACTCAGGAATGCACGTCGGTGAAGACAAACCGAGCCAAGTTGCTGCAGATATTCGACACCTTCACGACACTCTTCAGCGATACAAAAATATGATGGTAGATCCCGCAGAGTTCGCTTGCATGAAAGCTATCGTTCTTTTTAGACCAGGTAATTTATCAATAATTAATTATTTTAAATGCTCTCGATAAATATTAATTAATAAAATTATTTAATTAGAAACTCGTGGACTTAAAGATTCAAGTCAAATTGAAAATCTTCAAGATCAAGCACAAGTTATGCTAGGACAGCACGCACGTGCTCAGCAACCCGGTAGACCAGAGAGATTCGGAAGACTTTTGCTAATGCTATCACTGTTAAGAAACATACCGGCGTCACGAGTCGAACTAATTTATTTCCATCGAACTATCGGTAACACACGAATGGAAAAAGTTTTATGTGACATGTATAAAAATTAATAATCAATAGATTATTAGATTATCACTCTCTCGTAAATTTAAACTCATGTTTTTACATTAAATGTTGCACTAATCAGTTATCCAATAGCCTAATTCATTTTAATCAATGAAAATCTGGCCTCACATAATCTTGTAATTGTATAATATAATTGAAATAGTAATTAATGTTATTATTAATGATAGATTAAGTAAACGAGGCTTTTATAATTATATATATAATATATAATTAGTGATATAGCCATAAATATATTTAATAACGATAGAAAATTGTGCGATTGAGTTATAATTCAGTAGATTATTTTAAGAAAATGCTGTATATAAATGCAATATATACATAATGTAATATTAATATATATATAGTATACATATTTATTTACTGTGTTCTTAGACTTAGATTGGATTATATTCATTTTGAATCGTAACACATAAATAAATATATGTAATATTATTTACTGTCAGTAATAATGATAATAAAATTATCGAATTATAGCATTTGCTAAAAAAAAAAATAAACTATCAAATCTTTTTAAATTTATGTTGTGATATAATTGTCGTTGTATATAATACAAATATATATATATATATAAATAATAAATATAGATTCAATAAAATTGGATCGTTAGACGCGGCAATGTTATAATTACGTGATTGTAATAAAATATAACAAGTATATAAAATTTATTTATTTAAATACCATATTATCTGTTTTTATTTATTTATTTAAAGTTTTTTATTTTTTATTTGGTTGACTTATGGTGACTTCAGTTGATAAATAAATATTTAGATTTATTTATCAAATGTAATCCTTGACTTTACCCTAAGGATTTGTCACATATGGCGTCTTGTCGCACCAATCCCTTGATATCATGCGCGCGTATTTAATGTATAATAAATTACAGATAATAGTTTATCGATGAGACTTTAATCAGGCAATTCAATTTGACAAATTCATTGGATAATTAAATAAAGTTTTTATTTATTTAATATTTACACAGAATAAAAATGATTTGCTCCAATAAATTTTTTTTCTGTGTACTGTAAAAAAATTTTAGAGTGAACGCGGATTAAATCCGGAGTGAATGGATGTGGCATATATGAAATAATTTAAATATATATAAACAATTTCTTATGGACACAAATTTAATAAATTAAAAAAAAATATTGTAAGTTATAAATATTTTAATGAAGACAAAATGAAAGTGGATGGTCATAAATGGACAGTATAAATATATACCTATATATGAGCGAGAATATGAGTGTGTGAGGAAATGTGCGGGTGGTGGTCGTTGGAAGTGAGCATAAAAGCAAGTGGGATGGTCGGGTAGTATTGACTCGATTTTGCGGTACGGAGGCGGAGTTTTCGACCCCCCACGAAGCTTCTAAATCCCCTGAAAGCATATATTCTGGATGTAAGAGTAAAAAGTACCGCGGGAGTGAAAGAGAAAAGAGAGCAAAAATAAAAAAAAATAAATTTTAAAAACCCTATCTCCTACTGATGCTTCTGTGTCAACTTTTATTTTTACCTTTTTTATTGTTCACTTTATCTGGGGCTCTTGTCCCTCTCACTCCGTCGTTGGTCATGAAACTGAATTCCCGGTGAAGGGAATCCACGGAAAAGGGTCACCGGCAGTAGTAGCAGCTTTAGGAGCACTGATTCAGCAATGGCGTCGGGGTTTGTTGTATTTCGCTTTTCGAAGTAAGCTCTCTCGCTCTCTTACTCCATAAATCCCTTCCCGGCCGCTGGTTTTCCGACTCTCGTTTTAACCCAGAGCTCGCCCAGTCAAACCAACACATCCAATGCTGGATAATACCTGGGTATATCCGCGTACAGAATAACGAGCAAATGCGAATCGTTAAATCGTGATAAATAAGGATAGTTATAGTAGTAGTAGGGGTTCATATACACGCACACACAGATTTTAAATTGATGGAAGTAGATGTAGAATACGAAGAGGTAAATGTGCGCAGATGAAAAGCGAGGGCTGTATTATCACTGTCAACCAGTGCCTCCATTTATTTTATTACATTATCATACCAACGCGTTCAATAGAATCGAATTTTACTCTTTCAAAGTAAAAGGGGATTCATTTATTTTAGATTTTAAATTTACTTTTACTCTTTTTAATTATCACCATTTTTTTTATCACTGAATTACTGATAATTATTTTTACTTAGATCATTAATTATTAATGAGTTTAATTATATTTACTGGTGTCCATAATAGAACACGTAGGATTGCTAGGTCTATCTTAGTAACTGATTTGTTTATCGAGTCTATGAAAATAAACCGAGAATTGTAAACTCTCATGTGAAAATATTTCATATACATTATAGCTCGTAGACAGTGAAAGCATAATATTTTCGCGTCACGTACTCTTGAAGATTACTCGTCGACGAGAGACCGTTCGCCTTTAATAAAATAATAAAAAAGGTCCGCACTCTATTCACAGATATTCACAAAGGGTAAATAATGCTCTCTATTTCAATTTTACAATATACGTACGCTATATAAATTTCAATTCTTTTATTAAATTTATTCATTGGCTCATCAATAACAGACTGTACTAAATCGGGAGTGAATTCGGAGTAATTACGGATTTTATTGCAGTCCGAATTCACTTGGAATTTCGGAGTTTTACAAAAAATTACTCTGCTCCGGAGTAAATAAGGAGTTTAGTTTCCGGCCGATGATCTAGACTTTATTCAAACCCGCATTTACTCCGATTTTGAATTTTTAAATTGAAATAAACTCTCCTTCACAGTAAATTTTGCTCCAAGGGAATTAAAAAAATCCAGTCATCTGCTCCAAATTCACTCCGGATTTAATGTGCGCTTACTCTGAAAATTTTTTACAGAGCAATAATTTATAAACAAATAAATAAATTTTATTTAATGGACTAGAAAATTTCTAAGTATTAAAATAGTTTGCAGTATGATCTATTGCAGGGGATTGAGTTATTGTGAACCGTTTTCCGGCTCGTGTAATATCGATATGTACTACTACTTTGTACTACTGTGCCCTCACGTATTATTTCCCTCTCACTATTCGCTTGCACTCGAAAAATCAATAAGTAACTCTCTGACGAGTTTATCGTTGCTATTCGACATTCAATTTTACTCCAATAATTGTCACTAAACTATAAAAAAAACAATAAAAAAAAAAATGTACCACCTTTAGGAGTTTATTTCAACCGTCTAAATAATTTAGTGAGTAATTTTTATTTTTATTTTGAATTTGAATTTATGTAAATAATGCAATAATATTTTTTTGAAAAATTTATGCAGTGGATAAGAGCAATAGAAATAAATAAACGGAATAGATATAGTTAATGAGCGAATATAACTCGGTTTGATAACATATATTGTATAAATATATAGGTATATTTTGGTATTACATAATAATCTAATGGCTTTAACGATAAAGCAGCTTTTAAACAACGAGGAATATCTTGACGTAAGTCATTGTTGCATGAAATGTGTCAAAGGGATTATGTGCTCGTCTTTCCGAGGGGTAAACCTGTGCGGTGCGATGTCGACCGGGTGATTTTAAAACCCTCTGTGAGTATCTGAGAGAGGAAAAAGACAGTAAGAGATGGAAAATGAGGGAGAGAGAAAGAGAGCCTCGGATCTTGTGTCAAAGCCACTGAATTATCATCTTCGCTCACATAAATTTATGTTATATAATTATTTGAATCTTTCAATTTAAATCCATCAGCTGCATGCCTTCTATTCACACATTGACTCGATTTGAATTTCTGATATAATGATAAAAAAATTTAATAATGATACTGAAGTTAGCTGACGTTTAATAATTTTAGGATTTTTTTTAAACAATAAATTATAAAAAAATAAATATTTTAAAAAATTGCACCAATAGTTTTTAAAATTTTATACATGTGCATTTTTTTAGTTTTTTTTTTTTTTTTTCATAAATTAGTTTTATAAATTTTTCTAAAATGAAATGTCAAAAATTTGACAGTTTATAAAATTAATATTGATATTAAAAAAAATGATTTACTTTTATTACACTAGTGACATCTAACAAGTACCCAATTACGTTCAATTGTTACCATCAATAGATATTTTATTTTTTTCATGGAATGAAATTAAATAATTGTAATAATAATAACAATATATAGAAATTCATTAATTAGTTGGCACTAAATTTTAAACAAAGGGTGCATTCAGAAATACTCTAACTCTAACTCTCGCTTGGCTAAAGCTAGAGCCACAGCATCTTCGAATGCCCAGTCTAAAAAATATATTCAAAATTTTTTATTTTTATTAACTATTTTCATTACTTGCGCGGTAAATTTAAATATTTGAATAATAAATTATTAGAAACGAGAAAAATTAAAAATCGTGTCAAAATAAAATGGCGGCAGAATATGGTCGAAAAATATTTAAAATATGAAAAAAAAACACTTGAGTGTTTGAACAAACCTTGGCGGGAAAATAATATGCAGAAGGGTGTCCAAATACACTTGGAGATTTGAATTAAATTGCTCCAAGTGTATTGCAGCTAAAAAAACGTCACTTGACTGCTATTTCCCACCAGACGATGCCAGATGATTTTGATCAGGAACTAGGAAGTTATTAGCAGCAGCCATCAGCAACACTTTACACTACCACTGAACACTCAACACTTAACGACACCACAGACACTTTGCACAATTTAAATTTTACAAACACTGCGCAATTTAATTAAACAATAACTATAAGCAACAAATTTAATGGATAATTACACGACCTAACTGCAATACTGTGTTTCAATTCAAACGTAAAAAGATCTGGACTACTACTGCCATTTTCTATGATACTGACTGCCGCTATCGAACCGTCAGTTGATACAAAACTATCGATTTTGCGATTCATCGACCGCCCCCACTCTAGCAAAAATTTGAGCGTCGAATACAGTGACGCGCAGTCGTGCCAACTTGGCGCGAAATTTCAAAATTGAAATTTAATCATTTTATTAAAAATTATTTGTGTCAATAATTTTATTAATTAGGGTGCATTCGGAAATGCTCTAGCTCTAGCTCTCGCTGTGTGGCAACTTACAAATAAATTTGAAAAATTTGAAATTTAGAATTTTCGCGCTCTACAAATCTAGTGATTTATCTAGAGAATTTACCTGTCAACTGACACAACATAAGTCCCCAGAAAAAGTGGTTCTCTATCAGCTCGATATGTCGACTTAAATAATTAAATATATCTGCGTTGTAGTTCGCAGTTTGCGTAGTTGGTGGAGCGAATGAATAGAAGACGGGAGGTTGATTCGGCGCGTCTAAACAATTAAATATTTAGACAATATGTAATAAATTGTAATTAACTACCGTTTCAATTTTTAAACGGTGTCAAGACATTTGTCATCGATTTTTTATTATCAGAGGTACGTCGAGTAATTTAAATATCAACGCATTTTCACTAAAAATCTAGTCTGATTGTTTTTGATGCGTCGTTGTCGTGTGCCTCCCGTCTTCTAATAAAAACTTATCAGTAAAATAATAAATATTAAATAAAACAACAAGTGTCTTACAATTACAATCACAATAATCTACAGTGTCATCACTGTTGCTGTCATCGTAAAAAATTGACTGTTAAAAAGTATAACAAACAGTAAATACGGCATTAAAAATGGCAATACTACCACCTGATCCAGTTTATGTTCTACGTGGTGACATGGGTCCTGTCCACAGTCTCGATTTTAGAATTTCTCCTTACGTTGAGCACCTCTACGCTGGTGCGGAAACTGGAAATATTCATATTTGGGACCTCAAAGTATTTTAAATTTTCAAATTTTATTTTTATTTGTATTTTATTGGTACTGATAACAATTTTTTTTAGAGACACCGAGAAATTTGTAAATTAGATGCTATTAAAAAACAGTGCCTAGCTCTGCATACACTTGACGATGAATATTTAATTGTACAAAGAAAAGACGGTTGTCTTGATATTTGGAACGCTGATGGGTCTAATTGGATTCTTGATAAAACTATTGATACCAATTACTGTGGATTTTGCAGGTATTTATTTTTAAATCAATAACATTTAGTAGGGTTGACACTTATTTTTTTAAATTACCCTTCAGCAGCTGGAAGGTGGAGGCAGACTTTTTTGTAGAATCAATTTATTTTTATTTTCCCATAGTTCCGGTTGTTGATTTTTTATTTTATTTTTTTGTATTAAAAATGACAGATTCGATAGAAAAAATTTAAGTGGCAACGATAATTTACTGATTTTAAATATCGGTAACTAATAACATAAAATTATAAATTCATAGAGGCGCGTAAATTTAAATTTATCTAATTTTGACCATAAATTTGACGTTTCGTCCTTTACTGGAACTTCTTATCTTTATTTTATTGAATTATTATTTATTTATCGTAATTAAAAATATCAAAATACTAATTATTGCATCATTAAACCTGACGTATGTCTCAAATATATAGTAGACGACAGAGTTTATATGATCATGTCCCAATAAAGGGACGAAATGTCAAATTGACTGTCAAAATTAAATCATAAATCGATTTACTGTCTGCCTTTCTATAAATTTATAATTTTATTAAGTGGATCTGGACATGATAACTAATAATTAATAATTAAATATGTTCTAGACACCAGATTTTGACTGATGACATTCTTCTTCTTCCACTACCTAATTCACAGATTGGTGCGCTGTCACTGACAACTCAGGAATTCGTTTATAAATTAGATCCAATGATATCTCAAGTACCTAAACCACTTGGCGAAGTTATGGCGATAAAAAATTGCTCACTTGAAAACAATATAATTCTTGTTGCGTACGAAAGCGGTGACATAGCAGCGTGGAATTTAAAAGAACGTGTTGTCGTCAGTTGGTTGAGTACCGACTCATGTCCTATGGCTATTAATTTTGACAGCTATTGGATGCGGGGAATCATCGGGAACCCAACAGACAAAATAGAGGTAATATAAGTAACTTATTTTATATATTTATTTTTTTTCTATACTTTAAAATATTTATTGAATGATTGACAGGTATTTGATCTGAACAAAAGCAACCAACTGATTCACAAGACATCGATAACACTGAAAAATAGTGGGACATCTGTGCTAGCATCAAGAACCGACTCGAAAGTTTTTGCTGCTGGCGGTTGGGATGGACGAGTCCGGATATTTTCCTGGAAAACGCTGCGACCCCTTGCTGTCCTCAATCAACATAGATCTAATATTTTTGATATTATTTACTCGAAGGAAAAAGTCCAAGCGTTTAATAATAAAAATCTTATGGCCGCAGCTGGCAAAGACGGCACTGTCTCGCTCTGGGATCTCTATAATCAATAAAAACTATAAGATTTAATATCTACCAGTCACAATTTACATTTTGTTAACAAAAATTTATTTTAACTCATCCTAATCACGCCGATTAGTTTGTATTACTAAAGAAAAAAAAAAAAAAGAAAAAAATAAACCGGACATTCTTAAAAATATACTTTTTAATATTATATATAGATAGATAGATATCAGCCACCTGACAAAAAAAGTACAACTAGATAAATTTTAAATAATCAGTATTTGGTACTGATTATATATAATTTATAATTTAATTTAATTTAAATTATTCTTCTGCACATCAAAACATCTACAATTGTTAAACATACACTTAATTTATTAATTATTATAACTATTTTTCACAGAGCATCACGTATATTTATCTCAAAGCACTAGATAAAAATAAAAAAAAACAGACTATTTGTGTTTTAAATTAAATTAAAACACAAGTAATTATTTAAAAAAAAACAGCTTCTAGAACTATAACAAATTTAAAATTTAAAATTTAAAATTTAAACTGGTACAAATTTATTTCGTCGCTTTAGTCTGAGATCCTGATCAGAGGATCCGGATGTAAGCCGTCTTCGTTTCCTCAGGGGTCTGGGAGTGGTATTTCTCACAGCTGTCGCTTGGAGTTTGGGAGCAGTCGCGAAAAAAGACGAACCCGTTGAAGCTGTGGACAGAACTGGCGACGACGAGGTAGATGAATCCGAAAGATTTGTTAACTTTTCACTAGACAAATTCGGACTATTGGCTTGCGGTAAAGACTGACTGCGTCGAGAGAGATCTTGAGGACCTACTGAGTCTCCATTTGTACAAGGGCTTGTTTTTTCAGTGTCTGTATTTTTCGAGTTGAAAAATTTAGCGAATAACGGAATGGGAATAGGAATAGGCAGAGGTATGGGTATAGGAATCGGGTAAGGGACCAGAACAGTGACCGGTGGCAACAATCCGCCCTGAGTATTTGAAACTTTAGCAGCACCTGGATGGAGGGACGACGGAGATCCAGTTGGCGGAGGCGGCGAACAAGTTTCAGAATAATTTTTTCTTGTGAATTGCAATGGTATCTTATGCGCCGCGGGATTTGTGAACCCTTTGGCTGTGCTAACTCCCATTGGATAGTGACTATGATTGTGCTGATGATAATGAGGCTCTGGAAGCCACATAGATTTACCGGAAACTCGACGCGATCGATAACTCGGCTGACGTTTTACTGCATCTCTTACCAACAACTTTCTCACATCCTTGATAAATATCGTTCCTTCTCTCGAACAATTCGTCGGCGGCGATTCCTTAGAACTTTCAGGTGAGGAACTCGTTGATCTTCTGCAGTTTTTAATCGTCGAACTGTTGTTATTATTCAGAGAGATACCCGGAGTAATTGAAACGTGAGACGACTCCGTACTTGATAATGATTTAGATGACTCGGTGATGCGTTCCTGTAATCTCCGGCTCTCCTCATCTTTCAGCGACTCTCTGATGGCTTCTTCAACATTTTCGTCGTCATCAACGTACTCCACATCCAGTTTACTATTACTTGGGTTATTGGTATTTATACTGCTGCTGCTACTTCTATTGTCAGACGATTGCAAGCAACTGTCATTGGTATTTTTTTTTGGTAAATCGTGAGATTCATCTTCCGGCTTGTCGCAGGCACTCGGCCAATCACTGGGTTCGTCGTCAACGACAAGCGCTTCGTCATCTGGACTAGGGGGTGCGGATCTACAGTCTCTTAACCAGAGCTCCGGTGTTATCAATCCACCGCTACTTGGACTTGTAGGTGATGCACTTGGTATTCCATGCAATGCCAAGTGCGCTTGTGTTTCCCGGCAAAATATGTTCATTTTATATTGATTTAAACATTTATCACTACAAAATTGAAGCTGGCTTTCACCATCCTGTGAAATAAACCATAGAAAAATTTATAATTAATTCAATTGATCAATTAGTTAATTAATTAAAAAAAACTTTTATGCGGGGTAAAATAGACCTCCTAAAAAAATTTTTAAATACCGAAATTTAATTTTTTTTGTTCAAATTTTTGTCTAACAAAACTCGTAAATTTTCTAGTTCGAAAGATTTTTAATTATTTATAACTTTGAATGTTGAATAAATAATAAAATAAAATAAAGTGTTAATTGACTATCCGTCATAAGCCTGGTCTGGTTGACGTAGGAAAAATTTTTTTTTAATAAAAGTCTTTTACTACCGTGCGTTTAGTTTTATCCTCGACTACTCGTTATAAGCCTGTTCTATTTTACATGGTTTGAATTCGTCGATTTTTTCCAGTTCTTAGTTTATAATTCTGACAATTTTAACGGGCTGGTACGAAATTTAAAAAAAAGCAGTTAAATGAGGGAATCTGTTTGGGCTCAGTAACTGCTGATTGAGGGAAAGAGGGTCATTAAGGCAGACTTATAACGGATAGTCGACTGTCATTGGATCTGTCATCTTAAACTGCAGAACTGATGTCAATTTATTTTCATAAGAATTTTTGTCTGTTTCCTCTGTAAAATTAAAAGAAAAATTTTAGAAGGCCCATTTTGTCGGGAAAATTTTAACTCAAAAAAATTCAAGCCTTTCTTTACTTACATGAAAATCGACGTAGCTAACGGAATGTCTGACATGCCGGCACCAATCGCAAGTTCGCGCTCGTTTAAAAGCCGCGCGTCTACCGGCAGCAAAACAAGCCTCGCTGCAAAATCTATTGGAATTAGTGAATCCAGAATTGCTGGTACCTTCGCAAGCCAATGATGCACTCACTGGTTCCCATGTGCCGCCAGTATGTCCACACCATGAGCATGACGTCGAACGATCTATGACACAAATCAATGAACGAATAAATCGGCCGGCTAATTAATTATAAAAACAAATAATTAATTAATAGTAAAGTTATATTTGAACATAATAAGCCAGCAGGTTGATGGAACAAAATAAAACCAACAATAGCACGGGTAAGATTCGGCATCATGAAATTCAAGTGCGTGCGCGATCTTGTTTCGCGTCATATCGCGTTACGACGGAACACGAACCCATGCCCAGTTCCTCCCCCTCCTGCTGTTATACACTCATATATTTTGAGTTTGTTAGTTCAATAGTATTATTAACATTTCACGTGAATAATATGACTTTACTCATGAAATAAATATATACATATTTATATTTATATTTATAAATGATATATAATATTACTAAAAGTATTAAAAATTAAAAGTAAATGTACAAGTACAAGTACATGGGTATTATTATAAATTTTAACTTTGAACCAAAGCCCAATTTTACACTACACGGTATCAAGTATCGAGTTTATTCTATACTGTTCTGTAAATAATTACAGGTATTCCTCTCCTGCGTCCTCCTCGTCATCGTCAACCGGATGAGAGCTCAGTAGAAACGATACGTTGGGACGGAGACAAGCGTCTCGACTCCTTTTGCTTATACGAACCATTTTCCAGTACACCAGAGACCTACAGAGCGTCTAGAATTTCAAGCACTGCTCTATACTGTCTATTTTATCTATCTATCAGATCCAGCATCCAGTTTATCTGCAGTCGCCGGTCTCCAGCAAACGCGCTATTGCTTTATAGAAATGCAGAGTCGAGTGAAGAGCAGATTAGACTGGACTGGACTAGAGTATCAAGCAAAGCTGGATTCAAATGTACAAACTGTCTCATATTATTTTTATTTCATTCTCATATATACTATATTATATACATCTATATACTCGAAAAAATTCGCGGATTATGTACGGAGTGGATGACTTTTTTATTACTTAATACCCTCGGAGTAAAATTTACTCCGAAGGGGAGGAATTTTAATATTGAAACTCTAAATTCAAGTGAATGCGGATTAAAAAATTTTCTATTTACTCCGTATGCGGAATGATTTTTTTTTTTAAGCTCCGGAACTCTGAGTGACGGAATAAATTCGAATTTAAATAAAATCCATAATACCTTCAAATTCAAATTGAATGAAAGCCCGATCACTTTGAAATCACGCCGGTAAAAAAATAAACTCATTTACTCCTTATGCGGAGTAATTTTTTTTAAGCTCCGAGTGACGGAGCGAATTCGAATTGAAACAAAATCCGAATTTACTCCCAATTTTTCGCCGTTTATAAAATAGAGGAAGTTTGAGTTTGAGAATATAAACTTATGCTCCCGAATTTCAGTTTCAGGACACGGTCTTCATATTTATTTACTACCGTTCTGCGTAAGTGTATTTTTTAGGTATCAATAATACACATAATTAATTTTAAAAGCCTAAACAAAACATATACAAATAATAAATTAAACTTAATACTAATAGTGTTGCGTTGTTTAAACTCTACGCCATTCTCGTTTAGAATTACTACTCAGAATATACATAACACGAGTCTGCTGATGATGACAGTACCAGAACAGTTACGGAACTCTAAAAATAATTTTTGTACTCACGTTCTTCGATTACATATTTAAGTTATACTAGTATCCAACCAATATATTTACTCCTACTCAACACTATCAATATATTTATATATATTTACTTTTAATTATCACTTGCAAGGCAAATAATAATTATTTTATTTTATTGTTCGAGTCATGCAAGCTTGAAGATAAATAAAATCTAAAACTTGTTTTTTGTTATATTTTAAATATAATATGTAGTTGAGGTTCATGTATTCGAGTACAGCCAATGTAACGAGTATTTAAATCCGCAGCAGGAAACGGTATCAAGTTACCTAATGCTATTCCTGATGTATAAATGTATAGATTTAAATTCGTGTACTCGAAACATAATAGTGTACATATTTTTTTTTTAATTAATCAAAAATAATAAAAAAGTATTCGTGCTAGTATTGATATAAATGTCATAGTGATGAAATAATTATAATTATAAAATAAAGGGCATGTTTTTTTTTTTAATAATAGAAGTATGCAGATATAGAGACGTAGTTGCTGTACAAGACGTTGTGATTAATCACTTGCAAAGTTTAGCTAAAATAATTTAGCTGTAACTAGTTAAGCACAGATAGTCTAGTGCATTGTGGTCCTTGAAAGTTGTTAGATATTTAACGCAAAGGCTTGTTCGTTAAGTAAGATGCTGGTATATTAATTGAGCACTTGCCAGGTTTCACACTTTAACAGTGTATGATGTTATGAACACCGAAGAGCAAGGATGATGAGCTTTACGCCCCTTGTGGTATGTTATTATCTAACTTGCTAGTTTCTTATTCGCCCAACTATCTCTACGTAAGATGTCTTCATGTAATCGTGTTACGGTAATTATTGCAACTTAAAACTTTCAATTAAAAAGTTTAAACTAGAAAATAATTACACTGCAAAAAATGGGAGTCAACTCGGAGTGATTGCGGATTTTATTTACTCCGTTACTCGGAGTTCTGGAGTTTTAGAAAAAATTACTCCACATACGGAGTAAATAGGGAGTTTATTTTTTCCGCGAAGTCATTTCGGATTGATCTGGATTTTATTTCAATCCACATTCATTCCGATTCAGAGTTTTAATATTAAAATAAACTCCCCGGCTGCCCAATTTTGAAATTCAGTAAGGGACAAATTTTTTATGTCAGTTACTGAGTTTTGAAATTCGGCAGCCGTTACCTTCGGAATAAATTTTACTCTGAGAGATTAAATAAACAGTCAGCCGCTTCGCATTCACGGGATTTAATCCGCGTTGACTCCGAAAAATTTTTATAGTGTAATAATAATAATAATTACCGGGAGTATCTGAAGCAGAATCACTATTTTCAGTAACTTTAGGACTTGCTGCAGTTCCTTGATTGTCTTTAGATGAAGTGCTGCTAGTTTTATTAACTGGTGACCGTGACATTCGCGACTGCGGTGACTTTGATGACCTACTTTGTAAATTTATAGACCTGCTTGATCCTTTATCATCTGCGTAATTAATTACTCTGTCAGATGCCGATTGCCGGGACACTGATTGATAAATTCCCCGTGGTCTTGTAGCGAAATGATTTAAATTGAGACCACGTGTGCATCTACTGTCAACTTTACCATAACCGTACCAGCCTAATAATTCGCTCATTGCCTTGGCAGCATACTCCTGTAAAAAATAACGATTTTTATTTGAATTAATATTATTTATTATTTACAGCTGCGTTTATTATTTTTTCTCTTGTTATTGTTTATAATTTTTATTTTAAATATCATATTTGCCCCACCTTAATGGAATATACTGTACACCATATTCAGTATACATACGTGTATAATATTTCCGCGGAGCGAGAGAGAACAAATGTGAAATAGATATAGGTATCATCAGGAATATCGCGTATAACGTTCGGATCAATCCATTAGTCGACGACGAGCGGTTTCAATTACAGCGCGTGCAACGGGCCATTTTTACTCATCTCTCATCCTTTCGTATCAATCGGTTATAAATAATGCCTACCATGTGGATTTTAAATTTAAAAAATTTTTATTAAATGCACAATTTTTAATTTTTAGTACACAGAAAAAAAAGGCGCCACAAATATTTTGCATTATGAATTGAAACCAAAAATATTTTTTCGCTCAAAAAAAATTTTGACAAATTCAAAATTATATATAAATAGAGTAAATAATTAAAAAAATAAAATTTATAAAAAATGCACTTATTAATTTCAAAATTTTTTAAATGCGCATTTTTTTAAATTTTATTTTATTACTTATTTACTCTATTTATTTATAATTTTAAATTTGTCTGTCTGCTACTTCCACGCTCATGAAAATTTTTATTTTCAATTTATAAAACAAAAATTTTCTTGGGATGAGAAAAAATTTTCTTGGAGCAAAAAATCCTTTTTTTTCTGTGTACTTATGAATAAATTTTTTACTGTAAAAAATTCGGAGTGATTACGAATTTTATTTAAATTTGAATTTTCTCCGTCACTTGAAGTTCTGGAGTTTAAAAAAAAATTACTCCGCATAAGGAGTAAATAGGGAGTTTTTTTGCACTGAAATGATTTCGGAGTAATCTGGCTATTATTAAAACCCGCATTTACTCCGATTCGGAGTGAATTTTACTCCAAGGGGATTAAACAAATAAACAGTCATCCGCTTCGCATTCACTCCGCAAATTGTTTACAATATAAATCAATAATTATTAATTAATTAATCCAGAAAAAAAAATATAAAGCAATTAGTAAATTTAAAATAATTGATAATTTATAAATAATAATTATTGTTATTATACAACAGACTTAAAGTTTCATATTACGTATATATGATGCACATGAAATCCGAGATAACCGGCTGTCTATATCATAGTTTGTTATATGAGATATATTCCCGTATAGTAAAGTAAAAAAAAATTTTATAATTAAAAAAAAAAAACCATGATCATGATTTAAGACATTGACATGTCAAACGTAATGTAAAGTAACGCAAGCATATTTTAATATTTAATAACGTATGTCAAAATATAATAAGAGAAGAGTGGATCGAGTTACTAAAATTTTGATACTCTCAGAGCTCTCGTACATTTATTATTTGCTTTACTTTGCTTGTTACTTGTAAGCTGGTAATTACAGGTAAGACTCACACGTGGGACTTAATATTTAAGTTTAACGTACAAGTGGACAGTGGATATGTATTACTCTGGTCATTTTATATCATGTAACTTCTACAGTCTATATAAGTATATATGTATGTATGTTTGTATAGAACATAATACAATTGCGGACGATATTATAGTTTCCAAAGGATCATTTGCAAGATCTTGAATTACTGATTTACGCTGAAGGCGGTCTTGTATTTCTCGATATGATACACTTGACTTATTCTCGTTTAATCTACAAAATAATAGTAACTTATATATATATAGACTGTAAAAAAATTGGGAGTGGATTACTACCCTTCGGAGTGAATTTTACTCCAATCTGATTAAATAAATACGTCATCCACTCCGAATTAATTTCCGGATTTAATCCGCGCGTTCATTGGAAAATAAAAAATAAAAAACGCGCCAGTATTCAAAAAATAAAAATGAATAATTATGAGCTTTAATAAAATAAACGATTGGCAAGAAAGTAATAAAAAAATTCAAAAAAATATTCTTGCAAGTTTTAAAAAAAATTTACCGGTGCGCTTGTATACTCAAGGTTAATTAATAGAGAATATAAAATAAAAACAAATGTTTTAATTGCATATGTAGTATTTATTTCCCGCGTTAACTAGCAATCGAACAGGCTGCATTGCGGCTGATGGTGTACAGTGGAGATGCCACGAAAGTATACACGAGTAGTCCCATACACTGTAATTTCGTAAACTTTTCAAGCACGAAAAGCTTTTTGTACGGATATTTATCATGCACAAATTACTTATTTTTCTTTTTTTTTTTTTACAAACTAACGAAAAATAAAATAGTTATTTTCTCATTAAACAAAAACCAAAGCAACTTATCATCACTGTTATAATTTAAACAATAAAAAATATATAATATTTAGCAGAGGTTCAAAGATTTGTGACTATTCCTGTACATTAGCAACCGAGGGTTTATTTAAGACTTTGCGTCAGCACGTGTTTGGTCTATTAAAAAACAGATTTTAAGTACAAGAGTTTGTAGCTCTGACGTGTAGATTATTTTTCACAAATAATTTATCTGTTTAATGACTTTAATTTTCATCCAAGTTTGAGTCAAGGAGAGGTGGCTTTAATGTTAACGAGATAATTACAAGCAAAGACTGAAAGACCAAAGACGTATTGAGTTTGAAATATGTCGTGCAGTATGTAAAAATCGACGAGATATAGACACATGAGTATAAGAAACCAAACACGCTCAGGTGAACATACAAGGTAAAAGGTATATAATGATGAGAGGCAAGCCGTTGGTGTTGCGTTTCAGCCTATTATGATTCCGAATAAATCAGGCGAAGGAGAAGTGTAACACGAGACTCTGCTTCTCTCTTCTCACATAGATATATATACATATACTATATAGCTTATCTATATATATATATATATAAGTATAGAATACATAAAACATAAACTTTTCAAATGCATTCTGTCACATCGTGCGTTAAAAAAAAAAATTAATTTTTAAATAATTTATAAACGTCATAATTTTAGTTGTCTGTCTATTACTGTCTGTTACTACTTGACATTATGACTTAAAATTTTAGAATTAAAAATAAATTTAAAAAACTTGTACCTTAATTTCATCTTCAGATGGTTCTTTTTTTATGTTAACTGTTGAATTACTACAATTATTTAAATGAACTTTAGTTTTATTTTTTTCAATATTACCCGCGCCGGATAATAGAGACGATTGTTTATTCATCACTCAAACACTTAATTAATCACTCACTTGCGCACTACTGATAAATAATAGTAATGTACATATGTAGTAAGTACACTTAAATTGTCAATGTATTTTATGAGTTAAATTTCACTTGAAGGAAAGCGCGCACAATTTAAATTCGGTAAGCCACAAAATATTTATATTTAATTATCTAAGTGATGCATGATAAGACGTATGAAATTTATTAAAAGATTGTTTTCGGTGGATAAAAGTTTGAAAATATAAATAAATTTATCATTGTCGCGAGGACGTATGATGTACACAGCCGATGTTTTAAAAAGATATTTAACTTTGGTGGGTTGATTTAAACCATGAGGAATTCATCCTCACAGAACTCGCTGATAAAAATAACTATACGCGTGATAATTATATATTAAACTTGTAACTTTATTTAAAATATATATATATCTATATATTTATAAATTCAAAACCCAGGGGAGATAGCACGCCACCAAGTTAATGTATTATATTAAGAACCCGCGCAATGTGATCCCAATATATGTTTAAACGCGTCGGTGGATTGTGACCGACTATTTGCCGCTACCGTCGCTGCATGACCAGGCGTCGCGACGCCGCTTATGATCTCTACCGAAAGCTCACGATTATTACCGAACTCATTTATTTATTATATATACATACATATATATTACATTGAAATTATAAAACACGTGAGCTTTTATATCTACGCTTCAATTAGTAAATAAATATTTATTAATTACATTCTGCTGTAATTTTATACATTTGAATTAAATAAATAGCATGGATTAAAAATTAATGATATTTTTTATTTTTCAAAAGCATATTCAATTATAAATTTTAATTTAAAACAATTAATAACATGCATTTATATTTATTTCCATTAATATTTAAGTACTTATATTAATATATCCCCATTATTATTAATTATTTATTCCCATAATTATTGTTAATTTTTTTTTTAATTATATATATATATATTTGAATCTACAAAAATAATTTTTTAAAATGAAAAAATATTTTGTACTTTGATTTTTAAAAATTCTTTGTGCATTAGACTATAAATATACACTGTAAAAAATTTTCGGAGTGAACGCGGATTAAATCCGGAGTAAATGCGGAGTAAATGCGAAGTGTATGACTGTTTATTTATTTATTCCTTTCGAAATAAAATTTACTCCTAAAAAAAGTTTAGTTTAATATTAAAACTCCGAATCAGAGTGAATGCGGATTTAAATAAAATCCAGATCACTCTGCTAGAAAAAAACTCCTTATTTACTCCGTATGCGGAGTGATTTTTTTCTAAAACTTAGAAAGTCCAAGTAACGGAGTAAATTCAGATTCAAATTAAATCCGTAATCACTAAAAATTTTTTACAGTGTGATAATTCATTTGATTTTTTTATATATATATCATTAAAATTTATAACAGTATTAAATAATTTTTTTTTATCGATAGTGAAATATTAAAAAAAAAATTATTGATACTGATCAAGTATAAATTTTATAAATAATGCATAGAATAGAACTTATTAAGAATTAAAAAAAAACTAAAACTCGGGTAGAGTTTTAAAGTAATGAAAATAAATGCGGCAATTAATATGGAATTTAAAATATTGAGCAAACGGTGAAAAATAGCATTAAGTATCCTCGCGTATTGTAAAGTTGTAGACTTTAATCGATATCGCAAGGTGCAGCAGGTTCCGTGTGCCATAACTTCTTAACATGATAATAAATCCAATCGTTAATCTTCTGAAAAAAATATTTAAGTATATATTTAACAATAAATAGGGATGATGATAATTTGAAAAATTGAATAGATGAAAAGAATAAAGATAGGAGAGGAAGAAAAACTCTAATAAAATACAAAAGTAGAAAAGATATTTTATTAACAGAAGAAAAGTTTTAAATGAAAAATAAATAAAACAATGAAAGTTAAAATAATAATAATAATAATTATTGTTGTAAAGTTTGAATATAGAAGTAAGCAAAAGCTTTATAAAAATAGTGTAAAGTACAAAGAAAATGTTGTAAAGTGTTTAGAAAAAAAGAATAATTTTAGTAATTAATAGGAGTCATAATTTTCTTGTGTGTCTCAAGTCTTGATTTAATAATGGCAGACTTTCTGAGTACATGGCAGCGGCGGGAGAAAGGTAATCACAGTCATTATATTGTTTACACGAGTAATGCTTATTATAATTATTGAAGATCGTTGAGTTATTAGCCGCTGCCGGACAATGATGATCAGAAGATCGTATTATATGGGTAGAATTGTACAAGCTAGACTTAAATCTCGTAGGAGTTGCATTGGCAGACAAGTTTGCTCGTACAAGTTGTTTTGAATTTCTATATGACCTACCTTCCAATTGAACACTGCCACCGCTGAGTCTTGATATTGAACCAAATCCTTTTTTTGCTATTCCTACAATTTAAATATTAATTATAAAATTTATTATACACTCGACTACTAGTCATAAGTCTGGTTTAGATGACGTATTTAATTCTATTGATCAATTAGTTAATTAATTAAAAAACGTACTACAAAAAAAGACAATTTTAACGGGGATTAAATTATATTAAAAAGTATGAAAATAATTACCATCAAGACAACAATCAGCATTTATAGATCCGTCTTCTAATTTATCTGGATCTTCAACTTTATCTTCTTTTACGCAATTAATAGCAAACATTACTATCGCTCCAATTATTGGGGGAATACCAGCAACAACAAATGTCAAAGTATATGAATCTAATAACAATAATAATAAATATCAATTTATGTTATTTTTAAATAAATAATTTAATAAATAATTTACCTGTGTGGTCAATTAACAAACCGCCAATCGGTGGGCCAGCAGTTAATGGTATTGAACATATACCCAATAAAAATCCAATAGCTTGAGTCGCGCCACTTTTACCGCAAATGTCAAACGCTATTGGACCTAACAACGATATGAAGCATCCATCAAATAGTCCAAATAAAAGAGCGATCACTACTAAAGCTGAATAATATGGTGGAGTTAATGGTAAAAGCATTGTAAGTATTCCAATACTGATAAATGATATCTGAAAATGAAATTATGTGTTATTTTTAAAAAATATTTATCAATAAGGAAAATCTGAGATTAATGGGATGTTCGGGTGCTTGTTTGGGCCACTAGGACCCAAATAGCACAGATGTAACTTTTCGATGTGATAGAGATGTCTTTTAAAAAGAAAAGAAAAATTTTATTTTAAGAAAAATAAATTAAAAAATACCTGTTGTAACAAAATTCTATTGATTCGCGGTAAATCAGCGATGTAACCAAATACTAATCTACCAATTCCTGATGTTATTCCAATACACATTACTGGAACTTTTCTATTAAATTCTTTTCCAAAACTTTTAATAACAAATGATCCGATATAAACATATGGCACAAAGTAACTAAAAAATTAAAAAAATTATTGAATTAATTGAAAAAAAAAAGCAAAGAAGAAAACATCAATAAATTATATTTAAATTAATAACAAACCCAAATAATGCTAATGGAATAGCGCTAGCCCAAACAACATAACGTTTTTTTTTCCAAATCGATAAGTTGATCGTAGCTTTTTTACATTTCGGATCTTCATAACTTGATTTGTCTTTAACAGACGATTTTTCTTTCACTGAAATTATAAATTTACTTAGCAAATTAAAGTTTATTATAATTATCATTAAAAATGAGTTACAAATTTGAAAAAAATTTCTTAGATCAAGTAAAAATTTTTTACGCCAAGAAATTCTTTTTTTCTGTGTACTTACTTGATATGGGCTTGAAAAGAACCGCGCACAACATTATGATTAGAGTAAGTATAGCCAGACTTCTCAAAGCTCCGACCATTCCAAAACGATCGAGTAATGCGCTCATTACATACGGCATTATTGATGTAAATACCGAGCTTCCAGCAGTTACAATCCCATTGGCAAGACCCAGGCGGCGTTTGAAATAGTGCCCCAAAATTACTAAACTTGGCGTGTATGCTAAACTTGCGCCCGTTCCATACATAATACCATAAGTTAAACATAATATTACCACCTACAATTATTTTTAAATATTAATTAATTAATTAATAGTTAATCATTTTATTAAAGTAACCACTACCTTTTGAATAACAGATTTCTATTATTTACATTTTGAAAAAAATTATTTATGAAATATTTTTTATACATGCGCGCTCTTTTTTAAAATTAATTAACATGCATAAAATTCATGATTTTTTTTTAATTTACAGGGTAAAAAGTCTGTAATATTTCATATATTTTTCTTATGAAAAATTTCAATCAAAGAAAAAAATTGATTTTACTGGGCTTTGAAATTAGACAGGTAGTGGTTTCTTTAAATTAATTAAAATGGAAAAAATAATAATTACATCTTCGCAATATATTGAAGACAATAACATCCCAGCAAATGCTAATAATCCACCAATAAATGTTGTTAATTGTATACCTATTTTATCAGTTAGAATACCAGCAATTGGTGATAAAAAAAAAGTCGTTCCTATTGTGAGTGAACCAACGAGTGCTAAAAAAGAAAAATAATTAATAATTAATAGACTGTAAAAAATTTTTAAAGTCAACGCAGATTAATTCGGAGTGAATGTGAAGTAGACGAGTAAAATAATTTTGAATTTAACTTTGTCCTTTTGATTTAAGATTAGCGGCCGATAAGAGTAATAGACATCCGCCCGTCAAATTACTCTATAATCTAGCAATCTACGTTTTCATTTTCCAAAAATGTCCATTTGTTAAAAAAAAAAACGCGGGAAAAGTTTCCATTTACTGCGCAAATGCACCAAGGAAAGTAGCGTTCGCCGACTTGAGTGCGATAAAGAAAAAATGCAGACCCCTTTTATAAAATCTAGATTGCTCCGAAATCACTCATCTGAAAAAACAGACTCCCTATTTACTCCAGGGTAATTTTAACAGCCTATATAAATTTTTTTCCTTTAAATATTGAAATTAATTAAACATTATAAATGAATTAATATATACAGTAATGACAGCATGTTTTATTATACCATGTTAAATAGTTTTACAGTTCATTGGGTCTTCGTAATATAAAAATATTAAATAATAATTAATTAGAAAAAAAAATAACAGTACTTGTATTTATATTTATATATGAGTAGGTGGGTCCCGTTGACCCAAGTATTCTGAGTCGTTAACGTTAATCCGTCGTTATTAATTTAAAAATAAGTCATCGGTTATTATGAGATTAATTGATCGCAATTGTCTAATAATTGTGTGTACTCTCTGCCACCCAGTGAGCAGTGGATTTGTTAATATATTTATTAATACATTATTTAAGACAAATTATGTGCCTACTAAGACAAATCAAGAGATATGTCAAACATAAAATCACCAGCACAATAAATATAACATTGGAGAGGTCAAAACACTCCGATATTCTGTTATCAAATACTGTAATTAATATAATTATAATATTATAATACAGTTTTTTACAACGAAATATGGGAAAAAAAATATCTATTGTTGCCTATTAATTTAAAAATAATCGAGATATCCTCGAGCACAGTTCAGTGACCAATTTATACACGTTTTATCTTATTTTATTATAAAAATCTACTGCCTACTGATCAAGTACAAGTAAATTTAATTTTTAAAATAAATACAAGTAAGTTTATTTTGAAAATAAATACTTTAAGATAATAATAATTAAATGATACTAAAAATAACTAATTACTCATTAAAACTTTTATTATTTGATATTTTATTTTTTAAGTCGTAAATTTTTATTGCGTTGTTTTTTTTAAATAAATATCAAAGTATTGAAGAATAATTTTTTTTTGTATGTTTTTAGCAATAAATTTTGGAAAAAAATGTGGCCGAGAGTAATGAAAAAAAATTTTCGTCAGCAAATTCAATGTCATATAGAAAGGAACTGAGAAAAAATAATGACGGCTTAGTCTGGGAATCGAACCCAGGTCTTCTGATATCGCGTCAACTGCCCTGAGTTAATATATTATTATTATTAATAATAATTACTAAGTAATTAAAAAAATACTCGATTTTTTGTGAGACTAAGAAAGGGCGACCTTATGTGTTCTATTATGGGCACCCTAATAATTAGGCTTCTTTATAAAAAATTTTATATATTTATTTAGACACTTGGATCGAAATTTAACTGATTAATAATCTTATTAATAATAAATTAAAAATAAACTTACATGCTTTGGCTTCAGCGCTAGTCTCCCCAAGATCTTTTAACTTTTCCGTAAGCTGAACTTGCATCAAAGAATACGAATTAATAATACTGAATAAAATCCCATTGATAATAAAACTCCCGAGTAAAATCATCCAAGCGCGTATTCCACCATCAGGTGGATTATTTTGATTGGCTGAAATTTTATCTTCCTTAAAAGCAGCTTCCATCAGTCTAGAGTTATTTTGGCTACTGAAGTAATTTTGCGACTTATATTCATCCGTTAAAAAAACAACAGATTGCTGTTCAATGAATGGATTACGTTCTTCCTGATTATGATTACTGTTAAATTTATCCGATTCGTCTTTATTGTTTGTTACTACGATTACTGCCGAACGTTTTGTGTCGTCGAGAGCCATTGTGCTGTCTAAATCAGCATTTGGTTCATTATAATCAGTCACTGTCATGACTCGCTCTATACATTACTGATGAAAAAAACCACCAGATGAATTTTATCTGCCACTGCGTAGGCCTAAAAATAGGTTCCTATTAAATTATTTTATAATTTATTTTTTATTTGTCTTAATTAAAGTCTACTTAGAGTGGAGTCAGGGCTCAAGTGTTTAATCTAAACGATATTCTGTATCAGAATCACTGATTGTTTTATTAATAAGACTTTCATTGATCGATTGACTTATTGATTGATCCATCGTGCAAAGAATTTTCAGAAAGACTTCTCTACATACAATGTATATAAATATCTCAGTTTATTTGTTTACTAAATAAATATGAGTAATATAAAATACGACATGCGTACGATATATTACTCAAGTTTCAGAGTTCAAATAAAACAGAAGTCCAATTCAAATAAATTTTTAATTAATTGACCGCTTGTTTTTAATTTAAATTGTTCAATAATTAAATTTTTTTTTTATAGAAATTAAAAAAAAAATAAAATTATAAAATCCGATTTCCGGTAAATTATTAGCACGACGTATTAAATTTTTTTAAATAATATAAATAATTAAAATTATATATTAATTTAAATAAAACTGACTCGAGTATTTTTTAGTTGATTCAATAGATTATGATGAAACAAATTATCTTTATGACTAAGCCATTGATTATGAAGTAATTAGTAATTTTAGTTTAAGCCGATAACAAAAAAGGTATTGAAAAAAAAATTTATGTATTTTTTGTTTTAATTATAATTTAAAATATTCGAGGTAAAACGTAACGTACGGTACCATTATCGATGCACGTGTCAGACGGATAATAAAATATGCCAATAAAAAATTATTTTAATCACCATTGTAGTTATCAGTACGTCAATTGATAAATTTATATATTTACATTTGCAATGATATATCTGTCTGAAAATTATTAATACCAGTTTTAAATATTAAGTGCGGGAAATTTAAAAAAAATTAATGGGTTTCAGAGTAAAGTTATTTAAATAAAAGGTGTAAGTTTATACAAAATAAAAAATATTATTTAACTCACAACAGAACACGAGCACAAGGATTATTTCTGACTGGCTTGCGAGATGCTACTGCTGCGGTGAACCAACCGCGACATGTATTGTCGTTTGAAAACTACTACTTGCAAATAAACCTCACAGTATCTACTATACGAGACGCACATATATATTTATATACGTATATATATATCAAGACGTTTTATATTCGTGGTGTTACCATGATCTTTGTCTCTTTATCCTTCTCTTCCTCCCCCGATTGCCCTGTCTCTCTCTTCGACATCGGTCTCTTCTCTTCTCTTCTCTTCTCTTCTCTTGATACTATTAGAAGCTTTACTAGTATCATTACTTCATATTAAACTTAAATCCTCGCACCCTAATCTAACTGATATCACTATGCGCAATAGTTAATCTCATTTAACTCTCTTTTAAATTATTTCCCGCGGTCTCTCCCCACGTCAGCGTATGTTTATATTATTATTTACCAGTACTGTATTGCAATTTACACTTATACGTAAATACTTGACAATAAAAAAGTAAACTTACAACTCGTGTTTACATCCATCTTCCAACACTGTATTATTATTATTATATTAATTCAAATATATTATATTACATACATATGACAAGTTCACACGCACTCAATTGTAATTACATATATTTATTTGACTTTTACAATTAAATTACTTCATAAATTGCATGTAATTTTAAAATTACTTTACACTAAAAAATTATTAAATAATTAAATAAAATGATCCTTAAGTTAATAGACAATTTAAAAAAATTTTTTTTTTTCTAACAAATCAATTAAAAAAAAAAAAAAAAAAAAAATGCACGTGTAGAAAATTAAAAAAACTCTAAGTGCTATTTTTTGAAAATTTTTTTTTTTTATAATTTACTGGTTTGAAAACAAATCCAAAAATTATTAGACGTCAGCTAACTTCAGTATCATAAATAAACGCGATAACTTTTTTTTTTTTAAATAAATACTGTAGTTAATTTAATTGTTGAGTTTATGTATATAAATGTAAAACTAAACAGAAATTGTAACGAGTCTTGAACTATTTCCATATATATTTGTCCCTTCTATTTTCGCATGCGCATAAGAAAATAAAGACAGTGACGTTTGCGAGCAGGTAAAAATTACCTAGAGCTTTATATTTAAAATAAATAAATAGAATAATGATTAAATATAAAACTTATGTCTAGTATTTATAGTTAATGAGACAATTATAGGAAAAGGTTGATAATGACATTACGATTGATTACTTTTTTATCGTGTATTGAATATGCGTACATGATTTTATCAAAGTCAAATTGCTTATGATACATGACCTACTAATGCAATACATGTGTATATTTATATATTTACATTTATATAAATATAAACATTACTTACTTAACATATAACAATTTTTCTATGTATTTTTTATAAATGCGCTCACGCAATCTCTCCTCCGAGATCTAGACGATCCAATAAAATGCGATGCGACTAAACTGCCCCGGCAGATCACTAAATATTTCCTCTACTTAGACAATCAAGGTCAAAGATCATAACTATATATTGTAAGCTCAGCTGTTCACTCAATGGACAGTGAAGTCATTAACGCCCGCGCAATAACTCGCTCCTATTCATAAAAATTTTTTTTTGTTTCGTTATTTTTATTTTATTTTTTTTAATTGCAACTAAAATGTCAAGTAAACAATTGATTAATTCTGTTGACACAACTGTTGGTGAAACGTTATCTGGACTTTGTAGTGCTTATCCAAAATTGGAGCATCATGAGGCTAAAAATGTTGTTCTGATAGCGAATGTAAGTTTTATTTATGATCCTAAAGTTAGAAGATAATTATTAATGTGACAGCAGACAGTTGTCAATTTAAAAATTTTTAGATAAGAGAATTGGATGTCAATTGAATAAAATTTTAAAAATGCGCATTTATAGAATTTCAAACTCAGTATGTGCATTTTTTTATTTTTTTTTTGTTTAATTCGTTTATTTTTAATTTAAAATTTGTCTGATATCTGTTGCGTTCACACTCAGACAATTAACAATTTTCGAATTTTTTTTTTAACAAATCAACGACAAAAAAAAAAAAACTAAAAAAATGCATGTGTAGGAAATTAAAAAATCTATAAGTGCAATTTTTTAAAATATTTTTTTTTTATGATTTATTGTTTCTAAAAAAATCCAAAAATAATTAGAAGCCGGCTGACTTGAGTATCATTTATTATTCAATTAATAAATAAATTTATTACTTATTTTAGTATAGTAATCGTAAAGATAAAGTATCAATAATTAGTGGTGGAGGTAGTGGACATGAACCATTTGCTGCTGGTTTTGTAGGTACCGGAATGCTGACAGCTTCAGTTGCTGGTTCTGTATTTGCTGCACCACCTCCTAATCATATTCTCCATGCTTTGAATTCAGTTTATAATGATGGTAAATTAATATGTTCATATTATCTGATATTTAATTAATTTGTTTACTTGTTGCTTCAGCTGGTACATTGGCTGTGATACCAAATTATACCGGTGATTGTTTGAATTTTGGAATAGCTATTGAAAAAGCTAGACAAAAACATCTCAAGGTACTCATAAAAAATATGTAAATACTCAATAATAATATTTATTGATTAAAGAAACTCAAGTATACATTCTTGTCAAGAATTAATCACTCGGTTTTATCAGAAGCCTTGAAAATGAATATAAATTTTAATTCGTTTAACTGAATAAATAATTATTTAATCAATAAAATATATGAGCAATAATATTTACTTATATGAGTTTTGATAGTTTGGTAAATTAAATTTTTTTTATAAAGATTTCAGAAATAATAATCGGAGATGACTGTAGTATTCCGAAATCTGATCAAGGTCGGGCTGGTAAACGAGGACTTGTTGGTATATTATTTGTTATTAAAATAACTGGAGCAATGGCTGAACGAGGAAATGGTATTGATGAAATATTATACCATGCTAAAATACTGGCGGATTGTATAGCAACTTATGGAGTTGGGTTACGCTCATGTTCTTTACCTGGTTTGCTTTTATTTATTTTCTTTTTTTTTTGTTAAACATATCTATGACTAATAAAAACAATAATAATAATAATAATAATAATAATAATAATAATAATAATAATAATAATAATAATAATAATAATAATAATAATAATAATAATAATAATAATAATAATAATAATAATAATAATAATAATAATAATAATATTGTTGCACTTCTTGTGATCAAATGTACTGACACTTTTTTTTTTTAATAACGAGTCTATAATTTTTTTTTTGTTCATTAAATGCAGACTACAATCTGCCTAACGACAATAAATAATTGCGATGATATACACGTGCAGATTAGAGCTTTACCGTTGGTAAAATACTCTAGTGCGGATAAAATATTAAAAACGCGGTGAAAGGTCCAGGTTTTGATACACTTAAGACGTGTGGGTTCACTTCTGGGCTCTAGGAACCCTGATTAAAAAAAATGATTTACTTAATGATGAATTGATATCTATATAGTATTAAAATTAAATAGTTTTGAATCATTTCTAATGGGAGGTCTTTCACTAGGGGATTCGGATGTATGTGAAGTCTGACTTGAACTAGAATTACCAGCTGAATTTTTAGGAATGCTGCTATTGTTGAGGGTCTCATCTCGCAATTTTTAAAAAATTTTACTGTAATATATTTTATTTTACGGAGAAATGCCATCAGTTCAAAAGTTTATGTATATACATGTACGTATGAAATATATATGTGATAGACGCGATGTCAGATGGATGCTAATTACGATTTTAATCAGATCTTAATGAAACTTCTTTCGGAAATTACCGAGATCAAAGTTGAAGATGAGGAAAATCAATCAAATATTTTAGAAAATGTGGGTGTTTGAAATTTTTTAATCAGGGTATTGCCAGGTGTCACTTTTTTTAAACCCCAGATGTGAGAAATCAAATACTCGGACAGAAAAAAAAATCAGAACTAAAAATTAAAAAAATTTTATTATTAAGTTTTGTTTTTATTAAAATAAATTAATTTTTATTAATTATAATCAAATTTTTGTAAATTAATTAACCATTTAATGAATAAAAAATTTCAGCTTGATCTTTAAATTAAATAAATATTTTTTAAGGACAAAATATGCTGGTCGATATGCCAGCAGATGAAATAGAAATAGGACTTGGTGTCCATGGAGAAGCTGGATATCGTAGAATAAAAATAAAAAACGCATCTGAAGTAGTTGGTACATTACTGGAAACTATTTCTCAAACATTATCATTACTCAGCAATGACTCGGTAGCTGTTTTGGTAAATAACTTTGGCGGCACAAGTCAATTAGAACAAGGAATCGTCATTAATGAAATAGTTACACAACTGAGTAAGTAAAAAAAATGATAATACTTTTTTTCATTAATATTAAAAATGAATAATTATAGGAAATAAAAACATAAAAATATGCAGAGTTTATTCTGGAGTACTAATGACATCATTAGACGCTGCGGGGGTTCATATATCTATTTTAAAATTGCCAGAAGAATATAAAAAGTTATACATTGGTTGTCTTGATGACACAACAGAAGCGCCCTGCTGGCCAGGACGTGCTTACAGTCTTCCTACATCAGACTGCATTGATAATAAGAAATTAATTGCGAGTGCGCAAGTACCTGATACTAAAGATTTAAAAAAAAAATCAATTGGTCCAAAGTTAAATGAGCGAGAGAGCAAAATAATTAAGGAATGTTTGATAAATGCATGCAAAGCAATTATTAATAATGAAGAGACATTAAATACGTTGGACCGTGGCTGCGGTGATGGCGACTGCGGTTCCACGCACAAAAAACTGGTTGACAGTAAATAATTTATTTCAGAATTATAAATAAACAAAGTAATCAAGTAACTGATATTTAAATAAATGATTCGAACAGATATTTTAAAATCTATGGATACTTTGAGTACTTCGTATCCCGTTTCATTGCTTACTGAGCTGTCAGAAATAGCAGAAGAATGTATGGGAGGGACTTCAGGAGCTGTTTATAGTTTGATGTTTACAACAGCGGCTTCAGCGCTAGCAGACTCAGAAGCGGAAGCTGGTTGGCCTCAATTGTGGGCACAGGCTTGGAGATCTGCTATCAATGGTGTTATCAAGTACAGCAAAGCAGATCCAGGCGACAGAACGATGGTTTGAGACATATTTTTTTTTTTTTACTTAGCCTATCAAAAAAATCCATAGGGGAATCCAGCCTAGGTTCTTATGTGGATTCCTATATGATTTTCTATAGGAATCCAGATACCTACAGCTTCCTATGGGAATCCAGATACTGATGGTTTCTATATAAATTCTTATATAAATCCATAGACTTCTATAGTAATTATTATGGATTCTTACATAATTCTATACTTTTCTATATGGATTCCTATGGGTTCCCATGTAACTTTACATGAATTTTTTTGATAGGGTATTAATCCTTATTCTTATTCTATTCACCAATTAATTTATTGACAACAAAAATTAATAAGCAGATTAAAAACTTTTTTTTAGTTAGACGCATTAAATCCTGCGTGTGCTGCATTTACCGATCAATTAACTCACGCTGAATTTAATGTCGTTATTAAAAAAACTGTCGATGCAGCCAAATTAGGATGCAATTTAACCAAACAAATGATTCCTAAGTAATATAAATTATGTATATTTAATATTAAGTATAAGTAATAATTTATAATTATTTATTAAAATAATAAATTTCAGAGCTGGACGGGCTGCGTATGTAAAGCAATCGAAATTTTTGAATGACGTTGATGCAGGAGCATTTGGAGTTGTGATTTGGATTAATGCTATTGCTGAAATATTAATTAGAGAAATAGAACAAAAGTAATAATGGACTAAATTAATTGATTAATAAAAAATATAAAATCTAAGAGATGTATAAAGAACTTACATGTATAAAATCTTTGGTACATTAATTTTAATAACGCGTGGACCAATATTTCATCTGATGAACAATTATTTTTTTATATATAAATTGTAATAATAATAATAATTTTATTTTAATAAAGAAATGTTGAATTAAAAAAATGTATCGCGATTTATAAATATTGTGGAAGAAAAAAAATATCTTTATAGATAATTACATTAATTATACTCACACACACATGACATATGACATATGACAAAAATGACGGACTTTAAGAATGTATGCTGATGTGTACACAACAACAATTGGCAATTATGCCCATTTTTTCTTTGTTATTACTCACAAATAATGAAAATTTTTTTTCATCATATCAATCACACTTATCGAGTGCTTCAAGACGCTCGAGTAGAGGTGGATGGCTATGATGCCATCCCGAGTAAAGTTTGTCGTACAACGGGAATGATAAATTATCTTTGTGCAATTTAACTAATGCACGTTTTAATGCCGCAGCGTGGCCAAGTTTTTTACCAAATGCATCAGCTTGGAATTCAAAACGCCGTGAGTTTACAGTCATCAGGAACCCAAACAGCTGAAATGATAATTTTTTTTTTTTTTAATTAAAATCAATTTATTTAATTAATTATTTATCAAATTAATAATTACCGTATTCAGAGGAGTTAAAATATACATCATAACAACAATGAGTCCAATGAAAATTGGCTGGGAATCAGTGAAACCAAAAGCTGTATAAATTGGTTGGTAGTTCAATAATTTAGCAAAGGGAATAAAGTTCATGACAAAGCTTATCTGCAAATAATCAAACAAATAAATGAATTATGTTAATTAACGTTCAATAATTATTAGAATTTATTGGAGAAAAAAAATTACCTGAGCTAATGCTAAGCCCTTAAGAGTATGACTGTATTGCCAGTGACCCAGTTCATGGACCAAGATCGCGAGTACCTCGTCAACTTCACAGCCGTAATCTTCTTTACCTTTGCCATCAGGATTAACATTAGCCTGAGAGTATTCTTTGACGAGGGTATCGAAGAGGACTATCCTCTTGTGCTTGTAGAAGCCGTACATGTAAGCGTTGGAATGAGAAGATCTCTTGGAACCTTCGACAATGTACAGTTTATACAGTGGAAAATTCAATGATGCCGCTAGTGCTTCAATCTTCTGCTTCAATTCGCCCTCCGGCAGCGGCGAATACTTGTCAAATAGCGGCGCAATAACTTCCGGATAAACTACGGACATGAAGAGTGTAACTGCTACCGTAAATATCCAGACGTAGAAGAAGAAATAGTCCCCGCCGTTTTTGATAATCCACACTAGTCCGCACAACAATGGCGGCCCGATTATTTGACCTACCATGAACTTCAGTAACTGATCTCTAATGAAAAATTTCACCGTCTGTAAAAATAAGTTATTTTATTAATCAATTATTTTGAATATTTAAATCTATTTAATTTAAAAATTACCTGTTTATTAAAACCATGTTTTTCTTCGAGGACAAAGACGTTGTAAATTTTAAATGGCATGTCAATAATTGTTGATACTGTGTTCATAATAATTAACACACAAGCACTGACTATTATTTCGTTTGACGTATCCAGAGCAAGGAATTCCGTCAACATGAGACCCCATTGCCAGTAATAATAAAATGCGTACGTAAGTATTACGATCTATTGAATAAAATAAATAATTAATTCAAGTTGTGTTTAGTCGCCTTGAAAACTTTAGTAATAAAAAATTTACAGGGAAATGCCGGTAAAAAAATTTACGACTGATATTAAAATTTAGTATAAATATTAAATAATTTATTTATAAGAAAGAATTTGGGAAGGAAAAATATTGGGGGGATAGAAAAATAGAATAGACGAAAAGGAGCTTGAGCTGCGGAGGACTTCAGCTACATCTGGTCCTGTCCAGCAGTAAGAGGGAAAATAAGGGATGAGACAGTGGAGATGGACAAGTAGAGCGATGGAAGTAAGGAACAGCTGGTTTAGGAAATAATAAACGAGTTATGAGCAATAAATGATAAAAAAGTGCAAAGAAATAAAGAAAATCAAGGATAGGAAACCAAAAATTAAAACCAGGAAGATAAAGAAATTAATACATAAAATTATAAAAATATAGTCTGTGAAAAACTAATAGTTGTAAGGTAAAAGACCTAGTATCCGATTAGGGAACTAGTGCCCAATTACTCCATGTATTTTTATATCAGTACTTAGTAAAATTTAGTAAATATAGATATACAAATACATGAGTGATCGGGTACTGGGTCTCTTACCTTACAGTAAAGAAAATAAATACATGTAATATTAAATAATTCATGTATTAAACTGATAAATTAATCAATGAGCTGATGATAAAATCTACCAGCCAACTGATTATCAACAGATAAAATAAATAAACTGAGCTAAAATTCAAAATGTCTTCATGCGCATGGACAAAATTTAAATAAAATTATTTGTCCGGTTTTTTAGATGATGATAAAATTTTTTTCAACTCGCGGTGTAATTAGTAATATTAATTAATGCTTAATATGTAATTTACCGTATTGACAATCGTTGCAAAAAGATCATGAATATTGCTGTAGGCATTTTTATCAAGCGCATAAATTCTGGCTTTCTGATACAAGTCTTCAGTCATCAAACCTCCTAATGATGTAGGCAGTGATGTCAATGTTTGCATCAATTTTCTCTGCAATTAAAAATTAATTATAAAAAAAAAAAAAAAACTATTACAATTACAATCAAATACGAAATAAAAAAATGCCACGTGTTGTAAAATAAAAAAATAATAACCTGACGCAAACTCAAATAAAGCTCCCAGAAATAAAGTATCCAAATAACAGCAAGTATTGAATAACGTATGTGCTCTTCATTTTCCGTTAATACCGCCATTTTAATAAATAAACAATTTCACGGTGTTTATTAAACAGAAATCGCCGCGTACACAACACAGCGTCCGGGTTCGGGTATAGCTCCGGGTCTGGATGATCAATAGCAACGGCAATGGTGTAAATATATGCGATTATGATTTTAATTTCAGCTGTTCTTGCTTTAATATTTTCCTACACATGCTAACACACTCGGAAAATCAGACGCAGATCCACAACTACATGGTAATTACTCGTACTAAAAGTAATTCAAAAGCCGGCCGGTGAAGACGCTGTTTGTTCAACACGTGGCGGGATACTACAGGCGAATTAAATTTTTTTAAAAGCCTGAACTAAACCATCTACAGATTTTATTCACCGTACCCTCTATCTACACTAGACCACTTGGAAAATCTTGACCTTTAGTGAAGACTTATTTCAAACCTAACGGCCACCCACATCTGCGAGTAGCCCTTTGGTCCTTTGTCTTCTGCGAAGTTCAAAAATAGATTCATTTTCTTTCTTTTTCGAGGATTCTGTCAAGGTTACATTTGAATACATAAAAAAAATTTTTTTACATATCGAGACATTTTTTTTTGTATTAATTATTTTAAAAATAAAGATGGTTAGTTACAAAAATATTACAAAAAAAAATTATTTCAATAGATCTTGTTGTTTAAATTAATTTCTTTTTTTTTTTTCGCTTGATGGTTCCAGCTTCCAATGGATTTTATTTATCAAGAAAAAATGAGCTTAGACACATTTTTAACTTGACGCTGACAAATCGGACAACGTTTTGTACGTTTCCAAATTTGAATCGCACAAGTATAACAGCTAAATATATGTAATATTTTACCGTGAACAAAAGCACCGTCTTTTGGCTTAACTGTACAAACGAGACACTGTTTAGTGTCGCTATCATCAGACTTATCGTTTTTTTTAATATGATCATTGATACTGATCTCATTGCAATTATTTTTCCCGCCAGTTAGCGGTAAGCAGACATCAAGTGAGACAGAAGTTGAGGCTTTATTGTAATCAATTTTTTCAACATTAAACAATGAGTCTGATGATGTTAAATTATCGTTATCAATTTCTGATACCGACAATGACTGCTGGCTGTCAATTGCCGAGTCACTTTGACTTTGACTACCAATCGCCGAGTCGTAATGACCCTGACTACAATTTGCCAAATCACATTGACTTTGACTACCATTAGCTGAATCTGTTTGACTCAATCCCAGACCCGAGTCAAAGTGCGTCAGAGATTGTGAATTAGACGTCGTTGCCACTGATGATGACTCACTCTCTTCATTACTTTTATTATCAAAATTTTTCTTACGTCGTTTCCGTTTCGGTCGTGGTGGAAAGAAATTTTTTTTGAGCTATACATTCATACAAATTAATTAGCTGCATTACTATCGACAATAATCAATAAATATTTTGACTACTGCATGATTTTTTAGTGATTGTCAATTAATGACAAAAACTTACTTGGAAACATTTTTCGCAGTGCGTAAACTGAGGATTTGCTTTCTCCTCACGACACTGTATGCATCTATAGAAATAAAGACGCCCAAAGTCACTGTCTACTGATGCTATTGATTCATCAGTTTCTTCAGAATAATCAAAATTTGAACTACTTAAGCTATTCCGAGATAACATTACTTTGACTGCAGAAACGTCCTAATTTAATACAATAAATAAATTAAGTATTTAAAAAAAAAATAAAAAAAAAAAAAGTAAATGCTGCTCATAATATTGGAGGGGAATAGAGTACCTCTGGATCAGATGATGATATTCGATCGTAATAAGGATTATCAGACTCAGATTCAGATGCAGCCAATTCGAACTCAACTTCAACTGCAATGTTTGCGTTGTCATTCGAAGTGCTGATCCAAGTTGTTGATGTGTCTGAAGTATCTCTAGCATACTCTGTAAAAAATAATTAAATAGTTAGATGTAAATAAATTAATAAACTATTTAATTAATGAATTAATACATACCAGTCTCTTGGTCTTGCACACTGTACATAGACTCAGTATCACTGGCATCAGTTCCTAGTGGTGATTCACTCTCCAATGTTACGTACCAAGAATATCTTGGTTTTTTAACATTAGATTCATGATCTTCGTTTTCTATGAACAAAAAAAAAATGTTAATAAATTTAATAAAAAGAAATAACGTAAAATAAGTGTCCAATATGAGCTCAGTTTATTTTTTCACTTGGACTTATTGAGAACAATATTTCTGAAGTAAGCAGACAGTTTAAAATTTTAAGATTTTTCTAACAAACAAAATGCAGGGAAAATTAAATGACAGTAAAATCAGTGGACATCTGAAAATTTTTAAAACTTTTGAAATAATAAATTGAAATGTTTATAAAATAAAAGGAAAAAAATGCATGTTTAGAAAATTTAAAATTCAGTAGATGAATTTTTTTTAATTTTATTATTTTAATTTTTTTATAAGTAATTATAAAATTTTCATGTCTGCTACATTTACACTCATAAAAATAAAAATAAAAATATGCACGTGGAAAATTAAAAAAACTATAGATTGAATTTTTTAAAAATTTTTATCGTTTATTAAAAAAATAAAAAAATTATAAAACGTCGGCTAACTTCAGTACCGTGATAACGATGACTTTTAAATAAATAATAAATAAAATTTAAATAAAAATCCATTGTTTTAAATTAATAAACTATCAATAACTCGTTTAAAAATTAAAAACTTGTAAAATAATTTGAGTAAAAAATTTTACCATCATCTGATCCTTTTCTTTTCCATGAAGAAGAGCCAGCTTGATTCAACGGACCTACGCACACATTTTGAATGAAAATTATATTATACAATAAAAAAAAAAGTAAAAACGTTGTTTTAATCCAAGAACAACCATATAAATAAAAGCTTAAACAATTAAAACCGATACATACCAGCTGGCGGTGGTTGGATTGAATTCAAGAGGCTCATAATTGTCAAAAGTTATCCATTGGTAAATTTAAAAAATTAACGTAAACTACAAAAGAAATAAAGAACGCCTAGACCGCGTCCAAAAAAATACTCAAGGTCTTACGTACTCCACAACCACAGTCTAGTCTACAAGTTTACTCCCGCTTATTCCAACTATACATTCATTCTCTTCTCATTCCCGTATTCGCGTGTAGTTAGCGTACATACATATACAAATTATTGTACGCGATGTACGCACTGTAGTAAATTCTTTACACAAGAATCGACACGTAGGAACACGTTTTAGGTTCCATATTTATATATATATATATATATATATATATATATATATATATATATATATATATATATATATATATATATATATATATAAATAGACAATAGTAAGTCGCATTACACAACTTCGTAAATATATATATATGTGTGTAGATAATAATGTGAAGTAACTGACAATTATGAATTTTCAAAATTTTTGAATGAATAAAAAAAAATGAAAAAGTGCGTATTTGAATAATTGAAAATTTACGCGCGCATTTTTAAAATTTATAAATTTAATTTTAATTGTTTATTTAAAATTTTGAAATTCTGTTTGTTACTTTGACACTCATCGATAATAATGTAAACTTTGAAATTTTAAATTTACCCGTTGAGTTTAAATATCGACAATATAGAGAATATTTATAAAAATAAAAAAAATGAAAATAATAATAATAAATATAAACTAGAGACAAACCAGATAATTGCAATTGCATTTAAATAATTGATATAAAAAATGAAAATAGATTATTGACATGCGCTTAATTAATAATTAAATAATGCACGTGTAGACATACGTCATCAGTAGTGTAATTTTTAAAAAACAAAAAGCTGACGAAAAATGATTTAATTATTTTTGAAAATTTAGTGTGTAATAAAATTACGTGGTAAAATATCTTTGAACCACGTGAACATTTGGTATAGGTGGTAATTGTCACGTAGTAATTTTGAACTTGCGTCCATTGGATTCTAGGAATAATTTTTAATAGTTCGAGATAGCTGAGTGTAATTAAGTGGGGGTTTATTTATATAAAGGTCAAGGACTTGAGTTTCATCAGTTTGTATTTGTATTCATAATAGTATCGGATAGAGGAGTTTTTTTAGTGACAGATACCAGATGATCCAGTAACATTAGATGCTGATTACTTTTAATATTATTGAGTATATCTGTATATATTATTTATTATTTTAAAAACATATATTATTTTTTAAATGTATAACGGGAAGTTTCACATGTGTTTTATAAAGATAAGAGTTTGGTTGTGTACGTGACTTAACTAAATACAAAACTGCACTGATGATTGTTGAGGACGATAATAATAATGATAATAAACATTTAAATAAATAATTAGTGGTGTTGCAAGTTTAAAGTTGGCGGAAAAATTATTTAAAGTTTTCATTATTCAACTGAGCGCTACTATTATCTATAATAGTGACGTTGCATCACTAACATATGTATTATAAATGCAATAGTATCAACTATTTTTAAAAATGTCTCGACTAATATTAATAATATTTTTATCTATATTTAATTTTACATTTGCTAATTACTTTGGATCCCATAAGCAAAGTAATGATCAGTGTTTTTGCAAGGTATGTTTACAAATATTTATTATTTATTTATTTTTATTGGTAGTTTTGTGTTTAACCTGTTGAATAATTATATTTATTGTTTAGTAAAAACAAATAAATAATTAATTATTAATAATAATAATCATCATACATTTTTTTTTTCAGTTAAAAGGATCAATTGATGATTGCAGTTGCAATTTTGATACTGTTGATTATTTCAATAATATGAAAATATATCCAAGACTGCAAAGTCTTCTTCTGAGAGATTACTTCCGGTTTTATAAAGTTAATTTGAAGAAAGATTGCCCGTTTTGGGCTGATGACAGCAAGTGTGCTATCAGATACTGTCATGTGCAGCCTTGTGAAAGTGTAAGTTATATATTTATTTATATTTATATTTATTATTTATTGTTTATAATTAATTGTTAATTTATTCAGGATGACATACCAGTCGGATTGAAAGGAGACTTACGCACAGACACTCATGACTACCAGTATGAGAATCCGTATGATAAATATTTGGCTGAAAATCAGCTGAGTGATTGTGAGCAAACTGCCAGGGATCACAATCGAGAGCTTGGTTATTTAAACACGACAATAAGCTCGAAGAATTACAAAGAATTTGAGAGATGGCAATATCACGATGATAATTTGGATAATTTTTGTATTAAAGAAACTAGTCCTGGTGAATATGTCGACTTGCTGCTAAATCCTGAAAGATATACCGGATATAAAGGACCTAGTGCTCATAGAATATGGCGGAGTATTTATATGGAAAATTGTTTTAGACCTGATGCTTCGCCGCATAATTTTATACAGACTTCGAAAGTTAATGGTAATTTATTTTTATTATTATTGAGGTATAAGACCTAGTACTCGATCAGTTCATGTATTTGTATATTTATATTTAGTAAATATAGATCTATAAATATATGAGTGATCGGGTACTAGTTCCCTGATCGACTACTGAGTCTCTCCCCTTAAATTTATTGGTTTTAATAAATAAATTTTTTATTTAGGAATGTGTTTAGAAAAACGTGCATTTTATCGTGTAATATCTGGATTACACGCTAGTATTAATATACATTTATCCGCAAAATATTTATTATCTAGTCAAGATGGCATGACATTTGTACGTGAGAGTGGTGAATGGGGGCCTAATCTTCCAGAATTCCAGCGACGTTTTTCACCGGACATGACTGGGAACGAAGGACCCGAGTGGTTAAAAAATTTGTATTTTTTGTATTTGTTAGAATTACGTGCACTCCATAAAGCTGCGCCTTATCTAGAACGCGAGGAATATTACACTGGCAATGACTCTGAAGACGATGATACTAAAATGGCAATAAAGGATATTTTGCAAGTAGTAAAGTGCGTTTAGACTTTTTAATTATTTATTTATTAATTTATTCAAAGAAGAAAATTAAGAACTTAATTTTTTTTCAGGTCATTTCCTGATCACTTCAATGAAAGTCTTATGTTTAACGGCGGATCTCAGGCGAAATTGTTGAAAGAAGAGTTTAGACAGCATTTTAGAAATATATCTCGTATAATGGACTGTGTGGGATGTGATAAGTGTAAATTGTGGGGTAAATTACAAGTGCAAGGTATTGGTACTGCACTGAAAATATTATTTTCAGGTAAATTTGATGAGTGGTCGCCCAGGCTGACTTATTTAAATAGAAAACAATTTAATCTTGAAAGAACTGAAATTGTCGCTCTAGTTAATGGATTTGGAAGGTAAAAATTATTTATTACTATTATTAATAAATTTAATTATCAGACTAATAATTTATTTATTTTACAGATTGTCTGAGAGTATATTTGAGTTAGACAAATTCCGGCAGATGATGAGATAATTCCATCCAACTGACATATTTTTCCATAGCCCAGTAAAAAATACATCACATGAAAACAAAAAAAAAACAATAGATATTACTTATAATTTATCGATAATTAAATTAAGATAGCATTTAAATATCGAAAGAAAGAATTTATTTAACGAGTTTTAAGTACTAGTTAATTTTAACTTTATCAGGATTTAATTAGACGTGACTAATTTGAAAATTTATTTAAAAAATTTTACTTAGAAAAAAATGTGGTCTTGATATTTTAAAAACTTACATAATAAAATAATATATTAAATAAATATATAAACTTGCAATACAAATATTGGAGGATTTTAAAAGTGCAAAGATAATTTAGATGATTATAATATTGATTGGAATGATTATGATATTATTTACTGACTGTATAAAACAAAGTACACTCTTCCGATTGACACATTTTGATACCAAAATCTTTACACAAATTTATTTTTTATATATAAGTTTCTTATAAACTAAGAGAAACAGATATTATTAATGATAGTTTCAGTAATTTGAGGATTACTATGGTGTAATTTATCTATTGAATATTTATCTACATGTCTACATTATTTATAAAAAAATTTATTACTGTAACTCCTAATTCTATCTGTGATAAATTATTTGTTTGTCCAATTATTTTGTGTTTTATATAATGTAGGAAGTAAGAGTAGACTTTTATTGCAGGTAGAATTTAAAATTAATCTTTATATGTATTTTAAATTATTTAAAACAGCGCATTGTTTTTGAGTAACAACTTAAGTTATTGTAATAAACTATCGCTACTTTAATTATGTTTAATTATCATTTATATATTTATTTGTTATTATTATTTGTTTAAGTTTTAATAAATTAATTTATAAACAGCTAATTTTTTATAAATCTTATAAATTTAATTAATAAATTTCCTCACATAAACAAATTAAATTATTTTTAAAAATTAAAGCAGCAAAACTAAAATTTTTAATTTAAAAAAAAATTTATTACAAGTTCGTAATTTTACTGCAGTTTTAAAAATTTTTTGTCTGGATTTTTTTTAAAAAAATGTCCGGGTTTTTAATCTCCCGGTTCTGAGTTCAAAAAAAAATTAGTAGCCATATATAAAATTATTTAAAAAAGTAGTTGGTATTTCTTTCATTTAAATTAATATCTGATTTCTATATTTAAAAACAAAAAATTTCTATTGTTTACCGTTTTCGCGGTAATTTTTTTTTATTTTAAATTTTTACCGCATTTATGTCATTCATTCCGTTGACAAATTCCAAATTTATTCCTCTGTTTATAACCTTAAATATATGATGGATATATATTTTGTGTAATATATATAGATATACAATATGCAACGATATATATATATACATATATGTGTATATGGCTTTTACAGGAATAAGACATGTCAAAAATTGTGTGATGGCCGGATTAAAGGTTAGTTTTTAATTAAATAAACATGCTCTGCACATAATAATTAATTGATAAAAAAAATAACAATAATATGGTATATTATTTAATATATATATTATAAAATAACAATCCAATAATCACTCTTTATAATCTCATTGTTTACATAAAATTTATCGCATTTATCAATAATTTGCATTTAAAAAAAACAAGTTATTTTATTTTTATCCATTATCAAATTATTTTTTGTAATTTTTATTTTAAAATTTAAAACTCATATATTAAAATAATTAAAATTATAAATTTTTAATTTTCTTTTAAGATTTGTTTGAATTTTTAAAATGGTTCGCATTAAAAATTGTAAACAATAAACAATAATTTAAAATAAAACAAAAAAAAAATTAATTTTTTAGGATACTAAAAGTCAGTTACCATTTGAAGAAAAATGGCCCTCAATGCGGCCAATAATATTAAAATTACTGAAACAAGAGCCAGTAACTCAAGGAGAATGGCAGGATTTATTTTATTCAATTTATACGGTTTGTCTTTGGGACGAAAAAGGCCCGCACAAATTACGAGATGCTTTAAAAGAAGATATTATGGATTTTATAAAACAAGCGCAACAAGTAATTTATTTTAAATATTTTATTAATTATTCAAAATCAATCCAAAAGTTCCTTGACAACTGATCCTCGACAAGTTATCACACGACAATTGATCCCACTGACAATTTCATAAAATAATTAATTACTATGTCATGAGTAATTAAATTCACTGTTATAAATATAAAAAGTTAAATTGTATAAATGAATTGTTGATGAAAAACAATTGTCGATGAAATCAGATGTCAGTGGGATCATTTTGTAGGGATCACTTGTGGTATAAAATTATCGGGATCAGTTGACGGCACATCAACTCCAAACCCATTTATAAATTTATTTGTCATAAATATAATCCGCTGATGTCATTAATAAATAAATTACAGCGAGTCCTAGCACATCAGGAAGAGCAAGCGTTACTAAAAGCATACATCCAGGAATGGAGAAAATTTTTTACCCAGTGTAATTATTTACCTACACCTTTCCGTCAATTAGAATCCTCATTGGCTGGTAAAACTAGCAGTGGCTCTGGTGTACAGAAAAAAAATCAATCTGAAGAAAGTCTTGTCAGAAAAGTGAGTCAGCAATTTATTATTTTGAATTAATTAGCTAGGGGTTGGCTCCATTAGTTAATTGTTTTATTTATTTATCAACAGATGATGTTAGACAGTTGGAATCAAAGTATATTCAACGACATAAAACAGAGACTACAAGACTCGGCAATGAAATTAGTAAGAGCTGAAAGAAATGGCGAGGCATTCGATTCTCAATTAGTGATAGGAGTACGTGAATCATACGTCAATCTCTGCTCTAATCCCAATGATAAGTTGCAAATTTATCGCGAGAATTTTGAGGCCGCGTACATCGAAACTACTGAGTCCTTTTACTGGGTGAAAGCACCGGAACAGCTGCACGCACACGGGGTTGAACACTACATGCGTTATGCTGAGGCTAAATTACGTGAAGAAGAGTTACGGGCACAAAAGTATTTAGAACCTAATAGCTCAAGTGTACAATTATTGACAGATTGCTGTGTTAAAGTACTCGTAGCGACTTTTAAAGCTGCTATTTTAGGAGAATGTCCGCGTATGATTCGCACTCATCAAACAGAAAGTAAATATTTTATTTGAAATATAAGCGTAATTAGTATATTATGTGACAAGGGATGAAATGAAACGATTTCAGACCAGGGTGAAGTTGGCTGACATCACCCACAGTCTGAAATCCTGTTTCATTCTGATTACCTGCATTGGATCTTCATTATGGATGCTGGTATTATGAAATGATTATTTATTTTAAATTTACAGAGTTACGTTTGATGCTGAAATTAATGGATAGAGTACCAGATGGGGTCGGGCCGATGTTAAAAGACCTGGAAGATCATATTTCTAGTGCAGGACTCGCGGATATGATGGCTGCTGTCGATGTAATAACTCAGGACTCAGAGAAATATGTCGAGAGACTGTTGGAGCAGTTTCGTAAATTTTCAAAACTAGTTAAAGAAGCGTTCGATGACGATCCTCGTTTTCTGACAGCTAGAGATAAAGCTTACAAACTCGTTGTAAACGACGCGACGGTATTTAGACTTGAATTGCCATCAAAACAACCACCGGGAGCAAGTAATGTCGTTGTAAACACTAAACCTAGTAGTAATAACAACGGGCTTCCGGAGTCAAAGTGTCCGGAATTGCTGGCTAATTACTGTGATATGTTACTTAGAAAAACTCCACATAGTAAGAAACTAACGTCTGATGAAATTGAAAGTAAATTACGTGATGTGGTAAGTTATCAGTTATTGATAAAAATTATTTATTATTTATTTTGCAATAATTTTTTAAATAAATTCTAGTTACTAGTGTTGAAGTACGTCCAAAATAAAGACGTTTTCATGCGTTATCACAAAGCGCATTTAACGCGCAGACTAATTCTTGACACATCCGCGGACTCGGAGAAAGAAGAAAATATGGTCGAGTGGTTGCGCGAAGTTGGAATGCCTGCAGATTATGTTAATAAATTAGCGAGAATGTTCCAGGATATAAAAGTGTCTCAAGATCTCAATCAACAGTTCAAAGAGCAGTGCCGCGCAGCGATCGCTGACAGCATAAATATTAAAATATTGAACGCTGGTGCCTGGGCGCGAGGTAGCGAACGGGTCACTGTTAGCTTGCCATTACAATTAGAAGATTATATACCCGAGGTTGAAGAGTTTTATAAGAAAAAACACAATGGGAGAAAACTTCAATGGTACCACCACATGTCCAATGGCACTGTACGTCTTGATTATTTATTTATTAGTTTTTATTAGTAGGAAAATAATTTAATTGTAAATTTTTTAGTTGACTTTTTCAAATGAAGTTGGGCGCTTTGATGTTGACGTAACGACATTTCAAATGGCCGTCCTTTTTGCCTGGAATCAACGTCCACGTGATAAAGTATCTTATGAAAATCTTCAATTAGCAACAGAGTTACCTGATCCAGAATTAAGACGTACTTTATGGTCACTTTGTGCTTTTCCTAAACTTAAGAGACAATTAGTGTTAGTTGATCCACCGGCTTGTAGTCCGAAAGATTTTTCTCATAATTCAATATTTTGGGTCAATCAGGAATTCGCTATTATGTTGGTTTTATTTTTTAATAATCAGTACAATTACCAATTAAGACCATTCTCACAGTGCCCACTTTTTTTAAATATTCAATGTCACAAGTGTATCAAAATTTTATCAATTAATTTAAAAAAGAATTAAAGAGATTTAGATTTTTTTTTAATTACTTATAGTTAATATCAACTGGGAGTTAAACCAAAGTTGGAAAATAAATTTCAGTAAAATCTTAATGTCAATTTTATAATTCAAATTTTAAAATTTAGTAGGCGAAAATTTACTCAGCAAATTTCTTTTTACTCCTAATTGATAGTAACTGTAAGTAATTTTTTAATACGGTTTAAAGTCATTGCATATTTTTTAGTGTGGGCACTATCTGAGCACGGCCTTAATAAATTAATAAATTAAACTAATAGTTAATTAATTATTTTTTAGAAAAAATGGAAAACTTCAAAAAAGAGGAAGAATTAATTTAATTGGAAGGCTACAATTGTCTACAGAACGTAGTAAAGAAGAAGATAATCAATGTATTGTTCAACTTAGGATATTACGAGTTCAGGTAATTAGTATTTTCTTTTTTAATTATAAATAATTCAAGTATATTCATCTGTTATGGTCATAAATTAATGGTTTTATGTTTTTAAATTTTAGGAAGCGATTATTAAAATTTTAAAGATGAGGAAAAAAATAACAAATGCGCAGTTGCAAACGGAATTAGTTGACATATTAAAAAATATGTTTTTGCCAAGTAAAAAAATGATTAAAGAACAAATTGAATGGCTCATAGAGCATAAATATATTAAGAGACACGACGACGATATCAACACCTTTGTGTATATGACGTAAAACAACAATATAATTTTTTTCATTTTATATATATTTTTATAATATTCATAAAACAATAAAAAGTCACGGCTAAGCCCGACGAGTAATAAAAAAACTATAGCAATGATTAGGTGATAATTTAAACGATTCGTCTGTTGAATGTCTGTGTAAAAATAATTAAAGCTAAATGTAATTTGCTTTACTATTTTTTTTTACTTTGAATTGATTTTTTTTTCTTTCACTGATCGAATGTCTGATCATATCACGCTAGATTGCTCGACAAACAAATTTAAACGATCAAATACTTTGATCTGAGACGCCAGTTTCAGTTAAATCTTAATATCAATGAGTCATTAAATGGCTATAAAAAAATTAATTGTTGTAAAAACTTAAGGATTCAAGTAGAATAATAAATTTTTTTTTTTCAATTAACAAATAATTCTTGAAATGAAAATGTAAACTTCTGATAAATTTAACTCAATTAAATTTATCAACTCAGTCTCAGGCCTTCCAGTGTCGTCAATTTTTAAATATAAAATAAAATCGACGGCCTACATTATTTATAAAACTGTAACAATTTTGGATAAATTAATAAATAAAAAAATTGTCAACATTAAAACCTCAATAAAAATTTTTTCTTAAGGGACACTAGTGTGAAATTTTGAAAAAATCGTTTTTTTTTTTTAATATTTCGATAGTCTAGAAAGTAAGAGACCCAGTACCCGATTACTCATGTATTTATATATCTATATTTACTTAATTTTACTAAATATAGATATACAAATACATGGAATATTCGAATTTCCAGTGCATATCTCAAACAGTTTTTGAGTTACAGCCATCTAAAGAGCAGCAGCTCATCGGTTTTCAAAACTTAATTTTTCAAATTTGCTGCAGTTATAACTCGAAGACAAATCCGATCGATTTGATTTTCATTGCAGCTTCTTTTATATATTTCTCCATACCATGGACCTCCAGTTTTATGATCGAATAGAAAATGTAATTTTGGCAGGCCAAAAAAATCATAAAATTTTCGCGCGAAATTTAAAACTTTAAAAAACCCGTCATTTTGAAAATTTAAATTTTGTTTTCAATCCAGTCATGGCACGGGCAATACCTTCTAGTTTAATAAACTTTTTAGTTTTTTTTATTTCTTGCACTGAAAATTGCTATCGCAGCAGTGGGGGGACTTTTTTTGTAGCCTTAGGAGATTGCGACTCTCGCTGAATTTTCAATCGTTTGGTCCAAAAATTTAATCATATATTTATTATATATCCACAAATATATTCTTGAAATATTGAGACATTCCAGACAGTAGTTTTCTTTAAAAAAATTCCTAAATGATCTTTTTGTCAGACGGTCGCACAAGTGGCGGTCCTTAATAAATAAAAATTTTTTCAACATGAAATGAATTTCCTTAAAATTACAGATGTCAAGAATAAAAATAAATTGAATATAATTTTCTTATACACTTTATATTTGATTTAATTTAATTATAATTTTAACAGTCGATAATTTTTTTGATAACAATAAATCCAGATAAATGGATCAGCTCTTAACGACTTGAAAACAATAAATTTAATAATTTATTATTTTAAATAAAAACAGCGTCTTTGTTCCAAGAATAAATAATTTATGACGCCTTTTTGTTTGTACATAATCATGTCAACTCACATGTTTTTACATAAATAAATATGTAATTACACATTTCACACATGCATACATATGATTACATGAATTTATTATTTTTTTTGTTTTCACATTTCAAGTGTATCCATTTTCCAAAGATATTTAAATTATCAGGATGTACCAGACATCCAAATCACACATTTTTATTTGTTTTGTTTGAATTCACATTAACATCAATGCCTATTTAAGTAGATAAATAGATTGTAAACTATCTATTATATTTTAAATTTTTAATTATTTTATTTTTTGTATTTAGATTCAGTTTAGATTAAAGATACAGTCAACACTGATAATTTTAAGAGTAGATCATCAATAGTTAGCAGTAGTTATAGCGAATATACTTAGATATCAATTGTATTGATTACACAAAATCTTTTATATATTTCAGTATACTCGGATCAATTATTTTTATCATTTCTTCTCAATAAATATATAGTAAATTATGCAATACCAGCATAATTTCATTGTTTTTTAAAATACAATTAGCCTTTTCAATTCGATGTCTTGAGCATAAGCTTGATATTTTTTCTACTATTTTTTTAATCATAATTTAAAATCGTTTTTTTTTTTATGTAGATTTTTACATACAGCTAGAGATTAAAAGCGTAACAGTATATTTCCTTTAATTGGGGTTTCTGATTACAGCCAAAAACGTTATGATTTTTTTCATCAGAATTTTAGGGCCGGTTTTTCAAATCGGGTTTATTTTGATCGGGATTTAAATTAATAGATATTTCAGCAATAATTTAATTCCGGATTAAAAATAAACCCGGGTTGAAAAACTGGCCCTTAATTGAGGCTATTCTCAGACAGTGCCCAATTTTTGAAAATTTTCAATGAACTGTCACAAGCGTATCGAATTTTTTTTAATTATTTAAAGAAATTAAAGCATTAATTGAAAAAAAGGACAATTTTGCTGAGATGTAGATTTAAAAAAAAATTACAGTTGATGTCAATTGGGAGTTAAACGAAATTTGGAAAATAAATTTCAGTAAAATTTTAAAATTTTGTAGGAGAAAATTTACTCAAAAAATTTCGTGTAACTCCTAATTGATAGCAACTGTAAGTAATTTTTTTTTAATCAATTCATAAAATTTGAATTAATACAGTTTAAAGTCATTGGATATTTTTAAAAATTAGGGGGGTGGGGGCACTGGCTGAGAATGGCCTTAAGCACAAAACATCAAAGATCTTATCAAGTATTATGCTAATTTATTTTTTAAAATTTTTTATATTAAATACCATCGCTATTGTTTTATTTTTTCCATTCCATTATTAAATCTTTGGTCTCATTATTATTTATCAATAAAATCCGTAGCCTATATTATTTTAATTATTATTTTGTTGCAAGTTTGATTCCTATTTACGAACAGTAGCCATTAAATTGACTGTTACTTTAGCGTTAAGATAAATTTTATAATAATGAGCATAAGAGAGATTCTTTTTAGACACTGCAATATTTAAACGGAGAAAAAATAAGTATAGATTATAGATAAATTGACATTTTATTTTTTAAATTATTTATTTTATTTTTTTATCTTATGTAAATACTGAGAGGTGTCCACTCACACAAATTGCCATTTTGTTTTTTTATTTAAATTTTATTTGTGAATTTGACAGCATTAATTATCATATGGAATTCATTTGTTGTAGTCAGCATTTAATAATTAACATTTAAATGTGGCGCGTTAATTATTTAAATGCCTGATATTTTTTAAAAAATGATATTCATATCACGTGGATGGATTTTAATAATTTATAGCCATCGTGGACGACATTTTACCCATTGATATTTATTTAATGCTCTGGACAACGTGTGTGTTGTATAGGAGCTCTGTTTGGTGGATTTGTTGCTGCGTTTTCACATACGTGTACTATTATTCCTGGTTGTCCAGAACCTCCCGGATGTAATTCATGGCTTTCACCTGCAGAATAATGATTTTAAATAAAATATTGCTTAGAAATATTATAAAAGATTCATCTACCTGGCGACAAATTAGCAATAGCTGCTAATAAATCATGATTAACCAATGGTTCGTCTTCAGGTCTGGGTTCCCAGCCGACTGGTGGTGATGCTGGAGGTGAAATTAAAAACTGTTTTGTTAACGCTGGCGGATGAAGATGTTGATCTTCCAAATCTATATAAATATGAATCACAAATTAATTACATAAATTACGGGGCCGTTTATAAAATACATTACGCAAAATTTTATTTTTTTAGACCCCCTCTATTTCTTATTGTGTTACAAATAATAGACCCCCTCTCCGTACACGATATATAGCAACGAATAGTACACTTATTTCTACATTTTTAAATATCCATTACTTGCAATAATAAAATTTGAATAAATCATTAGAAATTTTTTAAAACAAATAAATAAATATTTCTGTTGTTTATCACAAGCCCAAGGATTTTTCAAATGTTTCAAAATATCTATAATCAGCATTGCAATATCTTCTTCTTGTTCTTGATTATCAAAACTACCATTTACTTCATCATCTACTCACTCTGCATCTTCTGTACCAGGGCTTTCATCCCCTGATTTGCGCAGTAGCTCTCAAGCTCCGAGAGAAAAATTTACAAAATTATTTGATGAGCTGCGAACGGAACGTTTTCTTAGACCCTGATCCCTTTTCCCCATAAGTGCGAACGTATTTTATGAGCGCCCCTTATAAAATTACCTTACAATCATATATTTTATTTAACTACAAACCTATTGGCGTAACTGGCTGAGCAAAATAACAATTAATATTTGTATCACCAAATTTAGCTTGATGCAACTGTATCCTAGCATGAGCAGCAGCACTAGGTGATTTATAATTCACCCTCATTCTTCTAAATGATTTGAAATATTGAAACGACGCGTTCTCACCAAATTGTTTGAATAATTCTTCAATTTCAGCCTGCAATAAATTAAAACTCCCAATAATGTCAGCTGATAAAATAAATAGCAAATGTAAAAATACTTACCTTAAGTTCATTAGATTTAAACACACGAGGATCAACATTTGTTACAATAACAGACGTAGGTAAATCTTCATCATGTACTAATTCATCAAGAGACCTTATATTCGTCCGGTCTCTGTCTTCCTCCAGCTCAAGCTCTAGCTGCTGATAGTTAGGATGTAAGTTTGGTAGACCATCGACTTCATTTATTATAATATTATCATTTTCTTCTTCGTCATCAGTCAATCTCGGCTCACGTTTATCCATATTTGTCACTACAATAAATCTATAACTAAAAAAAATATTGATTCTTCACCGTCACACAAAAAACAAACCGACATAAAAAAAAATTTATTCTTGTTTATAAACAAATGTAAAAATAACTTTGAATTAAATTTTCAGTATATGTCAATTACATATTTTAAAATGTCTATTAATCAAACAATACGTGCAATTAATTAGATTAATTTGTAATTAATAATATTCTGAGAGTGCATTTTAATTGTCTCAGTACCAAAACAATGTGTAATTAATTATGACAGTAAAGTAAGCAGACATCTGACAATTTTTATAATGTTTATAAAATAAAAATAAAAAAATGCATGTTTAGAAAATTCAAAATTCAGTATATGCATTTTTTAAAATTTAATTATTTAATTTTTTTATATGTAATTAAAAAATTGTCGTATGTCTTCTCTATTTGCATTCATTAATTAATTTTATTATGATTACTGTGTTATTACCTTTTTATATATTTATATATATATACTTGTATTCAACAATTCAATACGTTTTAAATATCACACTAGTATATTACATATAATAATAATAATAATAATAATGAATTGTACTATTGAATTGTTTTGATGTTAATTATTAATTAAAAATAAATTCCACTTGTTAGCGTCCGATAAAAATCTTCAATTACTTAAACATTATTTATTTTTTTATAAACAATTACTTAATAATTATTTTCAGTGTATACACACTTGCACTTACACATAAAACATAAATAATGAACAATGAGAGAGAAAGCGTGGGCACGAAAATTATTACAATGGATGACGTCATTGTAGCTCGGTAATGTAGAATTCTTGTAAATAATTACTTATATTTATTTGTAATTTATAATCATTAATATAATTACTGGTAATTATCATTATAATTACAAAAATTTAATGATATTTTAAGTTATAAATAAATTTATATTGTTTTTAAAACTGTCAGTTTATTTGTTAATTCAAAAATTTTTAAAAGCCCGCCAATAAGCTGGCGCGAGAGGGCGGTAATGGTTTAAATTAAAACAGCTGACTTCAGAGCTCTGAGTGTTTTTGGCTGTTGTTTATAATCTTTTTAAAAATATATATGTTTATTATATATTTGAAAATAGTTTGAGGTCTGATGTAATTGTGGGAATTTTAAATTTAAAGTAGTAAAGAAATTAGTAAATAAAAATGTTTGCAAAAGGTGTGATGAAAAAAAAAGACGCTAAAAATATAATAGCTTCTTATTTGTCTAAAATAGAGGACGATGAAATAAAGTCAGAGTTGGAAGCAATGTCGGGGTTAGAATATAACCTCCATGGTGGAAAAGTAACTGACAATATTATATTTTCTTCAGGTAAAAAGACTAAAGCAAATGCAGTTAAAGAAGCGATTAAGGTGAGCGAAAAAAATACAATGGATAGTTTTAAAGCCATCGTGAAAGACAAAATAGAAGTTGAGTCACAGATACCCTCGTACATGTCATCAAATGTATCAGCAGCAGAGCTAAAAAAAATAATACAGCAAGCGGGTAATAGTTCTGAAGATCGGTACAAAATATTGGAGGCACGAGACCGTTTGATGCGACTGAAAAAAGCCAAAATTCACACGCTTTCAATGGCCAAAGTCACGCGAGGAAGGTGTCCGGACATGTGTCCGGAGAAGGAGAGACTTATGAGAGAATTCCAGCGGCAGGTTTCGACTTACGAGTTGGTCGAAGGCAATGAATACAAAATAGATCATCAGATTGCTGTGAAACAGTACTCAAGATCATCTGCTGATCAGGAGGAGCCAATGCCCCAGGACTTGAGGCCTGTCAATGTGCTGAAGATGACGATGAGTTATTTGCTGCATGAAATCGCCGATTTGTGCGAGCAAGAAGGCTCCAATCTCGCTGAATGGTACCATTTTATGTGGGACAGAACACGTGGGATAAGAAAAGACATCACGCAGCAGGAGTTGTGTTGCCTGGAATCAGTAGCTCTGGTGGAACAATGCGCCAGGTTTCATATCGTGTCCAGCGAACGGCTTTGTGCTGAAGAGCTGTCAGTTTTTGACAGTAAAATAAACACTGAAAACTTGACCAAGTGTCTGCAGACACTAAAGTACATGTACACTGATCTCAGAGAAAAAAAGATCTTCTGCAAAAATGAACCCGAATTTCGCGCCTACATTATTTTATTAAATTTAAACAACACAAATTTTATTTGGGACTTGCAGACACTACCGGAATCCATAAGAAAATCAGCGCCAGTTAATTTTGCTATCAAAGTTCATGCCTCGATCCAGGCTAAGAATTGGGTCAAGTTTTTCAAGCTTGTCAGGAGTACGACCTACTTGAATGCTTCTATTTTGATAAGATATTTTTTGCAAGTAAGAGTTGAAGCATTATCTGTTATGATAAAAGCGTACTGCAGGACAACGTCAATTTCGTTTCCGCTGTATGAGTTCATTGACATGCTGGGATTCGAAGACGAGAACGAAGCGATTGACTTTTGCGAACGAGCTGGTCTTAATATTAATGAAGATAAGATGTACATATTATTGGACAGAAAGAATATTTGTTTACCGCCGCCAGTTTCTGGTCATTTGAGAGCTAAAAGCCTCGTCGAGTCCAAGAGAATAAACATGAATTACTCGATCGGTCAGTGTATTGCTGGAGGAACTATGCCTGAGCAATTGTACATCAGTCATAAGCCGCACTGCAGCTTCGACGCCCAGGGTTATCTTAGAGCTGAAGCGATTAATGCTTCTGATCAGAATGGCGAAGCTGAAGAGGTTGTGGAAGAAGACATGGAAGAAGAAGAAGAAGAAGAAGAAGACTATAGGGAAGAAATTGATGAAGAAATGGCTGAAGAGGACAAGGAAGAGATGGAGGAAGAGCTGGAAGAAGAAGAAGAAGAGACTGAGGGAACTGATGATCCCTATGAATTTATGGAAGATACTCCAGATGCTCCGTTAGTTCAGAAACTTGAGCGTAAACCGACGATTAATTTTTCAGATGCCTTCAAACAGAGCAAATCTGTTACGTCACACGATCAAAACTCGACTAAAATTCCGGTGGAAGACAAAAAAATTCAACCAGTCAAAGTCACAGAGAGTTCCAAGACAAGTAAAATATTCAACTCTTCGGTATTTGCTCAGCCTGTTGGAAATTCTTCACCTTTTGCTACAACGACTGCATCAAAAAGTATTTTCACTGGAACGCCTTCTGTAAATATATTTTCTAAGCCACCGTCTGTATTTTCTGCTCCACAGTCCGTATTTTCCGGGCAATCGACTTCAAATAATCAAACTGCTGTGTTACCACCAGCGGCTTCATCAATATTTAGTAATAACTTTAAAAAATTTGAACCATCAAGCTCTGCACCAGCTCCTGCTGTGGCCGTGAATGCGGAGTTGGAGGAGAAGAAAAAGAAACAGAAGGAAGAAGAAGAAAGAGCACAAGTATTGAAAAAAATTGATAAGGCTGCTGAGCAAATTGCTAAAGAAATAGAGCAGGAAGTCATCAATGATCTAAGTGCCACTGTCCTGAAGGAAGTAATCGAGGAATCTAAAATTATTGACAAACATTGCGAGAAAATTTATGAAAATTTACTCGATCAGGTGATAAATGATTGCTGCAGATCTATTTTGCAGCACGAGTTGTACATTGAAAGAAAAGTTAAAGAGCTCAGTGAGCGCGTGAAGAGAAGAATTGTTTGCAAGTACGTTAAGATCTGGCGGAAGCGGGTCATTAGGGGAAAGTTTCAACGAAAAGCTTTGGACAACACTCCTGTTTGGTTGCCTCATCAAAGTCTAGGTCAGTGTGCCAAGAGTATGTACAATAAGGAACAGAAATTAGCCATCAAGCTGATGCGGAATTGTCTTCTGCCTGACGATTCTGATGACAGAAAATACATCGATCCCGTAGAGGTGACAGCCTACCAGGGAATAAAAGAAAATTCAAAGACACTCGACATTGAAACGACACCCGTCTCCTACTGGAAAATGATCATCTCGTGGCCTTCATTAGAACAGCGACCTCTTCTCCGTAGGTATCAGAAAATAATGAACCAGTATCTCTGTCCGCGAGACCCTTCTATGGACCCGATAATAAAAATCTACCAGCCAAATCCGTATGAAACCTTGGCGATGTGCATAAAAAATGCGGAAGGTTCTCTGGAAGATCATCATTACACTGGGACAGACGGACTATTTTTTATCGCGACCACGGACGAAGACGCCAAAGCTGTTGCTCGAAGACTGACTAAAACTGTCCTGGCTAGACAAAAATTAATGGCCATCCCCTTAGTTTTTATAATAATCGGAGCGAATTCTGGCGCGGGTATTGAACCCACTGCGGAGCTCAAGAGCCTCGTGAAGTCTGGGTACATATCAGAGTACGTGATTCATAATGAAAAAATAATTGACGAGAGTATTTTGTTAAAATTAACCCAGACTGCCGTACGGTGGTTGACAATAAACAAGTCGCCGCCCGTCCCCTTGGAAATGGATTCGCTCTATCAAGTTATCGACACCTGTTTGACTGAGGAATTGTGGCTCAGAATAACTGGACATGCTGCCTACAATTCAATTCTATCAAGAGCACTAGAAGAACCGAAATTTGTAATTGATCTCCACAATGAAACTATCAGTCACTTGATTGAAATTTTACTTGATCCAGAGAATACCATGCACACAAGTTTTCCTGATGAGTTAAAACCATTTTTACCTAAAGAATTTACACTGCCGTGTACTTACGAGTACTTTGATGATGACTGGAAGAATGAGGAGCACAGAGTACTCGTTGAAAGGATCATCAATAATTTATCTCTGCCACCATGGCCGTAAGTATTTTGATGCTTATCAAAGTACCAGGTCATTAATCAACGTCTTGATAATTAAATAATTTTTTTTTTTTAGATTCCAGTGGCCTATTGATGATCCAACGCAGCTTCATAAGTCCATCATCAGCTACAGCAAAGAAGCTCTGAAGGAAAATTATCAGGCCTCGAATATCTTCAACAAATTATTTCTGCTTACTGACGAAGACCACGTGATTAATTTTATTCAGATCGTTATTGAAATAACGAAACATAAAATAAAGAGGATCGACCAACAAGTCCGAGTGGTCTTTAATAAAAATCACTTTAAACATTTTTGTTTACTACCCTGGTGGTTAAAATCGAGCACGCTGATGGACTTCAAGCCCAAGTTTGTTGAAGACCCGTTCGTCGAGCCGAGGATTAAGAAGCAGAGACTAGCAGACAATAAAAATGAAGCTGCTGAGCATATTGAGAAGTACGAAAGCTTGTGTTCGATTGATGACAAATCGGATGACGACACTGATAACGAAGACATTCATAACGCTTCCGTAAAACTAGAAGCTTTGTTATCACAACATTCATTATCTAGTCAGTTGTTAGAGGAAAAATTGAAAGCGGCCTTATGTAATAACTGATAAATGACAGATAGATTTTTTACTCTTGTGAATTATCAAGTCTTCGATAATTTTAGCCACGTTTTTGATTTTTTATTTTCTGATTATACGTTTTTTTTTTTTTTTTATATATATTGGAAATTATGTATCTTGTATATATTTACAACGAAAGGTAGAGAAAAATAGTGATAAATATTTTCTTAAATGATTACAATAAAATTATGTATCAAAAATATGACCGCTCATATTTTATTTTCATTAATTGCTGCAGTAATTATAATTATAATTTATATAAACGTTTTAAGGAAAATTTTAATTATGATTGTAATTTTTATCAGCTGGACAGCAGAAGGGAAAGGACAAGTAAATTTTGTAACAATTTAAAATTTTTTAAATTATTTTATAAGCAACAAGATAATTTTGAAAGAAATACATATTGTTTTAAAAATTAATTAACATCGAATCATTCATTAATTTATTTACTGTCAATAGTTTAATCTTTTATTTTATAAATACACAATTATTTGAAATATTTAAATTCATTTAAAAAATTTTTTTTTTTAATTAGAGTTTGCTATTTTAGTCAGTACTTTTTCTTGTTTATTTTCTTCAAAGAATCGTCTCTACGTCTCTTGAAATACTTGAGATTCTAATCTCACAACTTAAATTTACTTACGATACTAATCCAAGTTTACTTTTGTCTTATCTCCAAAACCGACCCTGATTCTCCCGAGCAGTAAATTGTTTTTGTTTATGATCTTAAAGTTATCAGACAAATTAACAATTTTCGGATTTTTTTTTTTCGAAATCAATTTAAAAAAAAAAAAAAAAACTAAAAATATGCACATGTAGAAAATTAAAAAAACTATAGGTGCAATTTTTTTAAATGTTTTTTTTTTTTTATAATTTCACTCCAAGTAAAATGTCAAGTTAATTATTAATTTTTTCCCTCATAATGAGTGTGAATGCAGCAGACACCAGACAAATTTAAATTTATTAATAAATAGAGTAATTAATAATAAGAAAATAAAATTTAAAAAAAATGTACATTTCAAAAATTTTGAAATCGATAAGTGCATTTTTTAAATTATTTACTCTATTTATTTATAATTTCAAATTTGTCTGATGTCTTATAATCTTTCTAATTTGAAATTATCGACACAAATCAATAATTTAAATAATAAATTATTTTTTTTAGTCAGTCGCAGAGAAATTGACTGCAAAATAAACTAAAAAAATTTTTTAAACTGACAGTGAAATCTTATAAAAAAAAAAAAAAAAAAATTAATGACTTATTAAAATTTTATCAAATTAAATTTTTAAGTGAATAAAGACTCGTGACAATAAAGTATTTAACAAAACATTACTATTAAATAACAGTTTAAAATATAATAAATATACATATAATGTCATAAAGATAATTGATGCTTTAATTAAATATGATAGTTTAAATTTGATAAGGAAGTCATGCTCGCTGTACTCGTTAGAAAAAAAAAATAATTGAACAAAGAATGAGACATGAAATGTCAAGTATCAAATATTTAATAAAATAAGTAAGTGTAATTTTAAATACTCTTATTACATGTAAATATTGTATTAAGTTATCCCGCTTGTCAATATAATTTAATGCGCAAGTCTCTTAATTTATGTTATGTATCGCCATATATATTTATGTCTCCTCTCATTCTCACTTAGTAATTTTTATTTTAGTCATCACATCAGCATATTATCAGATAGTCATTCAGTTGCTATTGTGAGTTAGAATGTGCAGGACCTGGTAATATGTCACGGTCAGCTGAAATTTTGAATTTGAGTTTTATTTTTATGCTGATGCTGTAAAAAATTAACAACCGGAGATAAATTTAAAAAAAAATATATTATTGTTATTTGGGATTTATAAAATACATTTTATATGAAGTTGTTACTTACTAAGTAAACAATTTTAATTAAAAACTAAAATTATAATAATTATCAATATGGTGGAGCCTATTTTTGATTATCAGTTTCGACTTATACTTATTGGTGACAGTACTGTTGGAAAAAGTTCATTACTTAAATATTTTACTGATGGAAAATTTGCAGAGGTAATTAACTATTTATTTATTTGTCTTGTTTTTTATTACGAATTCAAAGTTTTATTTTTAACGCATGAGATATTTTATGATACTGAAAGTAGCAGACAATAAAATTTTTTTAAAATAAAAAACTAAAATACTGAGAAAAAAATTGAAAATTTTTTATAAAAAAACTAGAATAATATTTTTATGTATTTTAGGAAAATTATATTTTATTTACTTGTAATTTAATTATGAAAATTAAAAAATTGTCTGTCTGCTACTTTTATTATCATGGAATTTTATTATTTTATTTACAACTTTGGTTTATTTTTTGATAAATTATCTGCTAGATTTAATAATATCACTGCTATTCTATTTATAAACATTTATTCCAATTGTCAATTGTGCAATTTTTGGTGTAAATATAAAATGTCCACCTAGATTTAATCATTTTAAAGGTTAGCTTTGTTATTAAATGCGTAGTTATAGTTTTTTAAATTTAAATTAACCATATGTACTTAGTGTCTTTACTTTTATGTTAATTTACATTGTCGTCTAATTCAACAAGTCATTGTCATAGGTCATATTTTTTTTGTTAACTATAATAAGGGTTTTTTTGGTTCAAATAAATTATTTTTTTATAATTTATTTAAATAATTATATTATAGTTATCAGTTTATTTATTTAACGATACTGTGATTAATTGGTTTTTTAGCTGTCAGATCCAACGGTGGGTGTTGATTTTTTTGCACGGCTGATAGACGTCGATGATGGTACAAGGATCAAATTACAATTGTGGGATACTGCTGGTCAAGAAAGATTTAGGTAATTTATTTATTGTGTATAAATAATGAGTAATTGATAACAATAGGGTGCATTAAAAAAATAACAATTTTTTTATCAAAAGCTTCTTGAACTTGTTCATAAAAAATTTAATCGCTAGTATGCATACCAGGAATTGTAATTTTATGTATTTATTTAACAGTAATAGCTCAGAGTACAAATGATATTTATTTCATTTATAATTAATATGTTTGTTGATTTATTTTTAACTTCCCGCCATGTAAATTTAAAATTTAAAAAAAGAGCCAAGTTATTGGTTTCGGTTCGATTTTTGAAAATCGAGGTCCCATCAGACTCTTAATGTTTTCAGGTCTTAGGAAATTATTCTGACTATTTACGAGTGGACACTTGTGTTATGTGCACGTGTTTGTGTGTGAGGCAAATCGGGCAAGTTCATGAGTCATATATGGAAAAAACCTGAAAAATACAAATTTTAATCTTTACTTTCCATATAACTTGTGAACTACTCAACCAACGATTTCAAAATCTATTCAGATTTAAATCTTGATGAGCCTTTAAGATTGCCGCCAATTACGTTCAAATTAATTGATTCGTTTCAAAGATACCGCACAACAAAAATTAATTTACATACACACACATGGACGTCCACCCGGAAATAGAATAATTTCCAAGGACTTGAAAACGTTGAGTCTGATGGAAACTCGATTTTTGAAAATAAGACTGAAACTAGTAATTGCCTTTTTTTTTTAAATTTTCAATTTATATGGCGGGAAATTATAAATTTGTTATTTGAATGCTTATTGTTAGTTAATGGAATAAATTTTGTATTTTAGGTCAATTACAAAATCATATTATCGTAATTCAGTAGGAGCATTATTGGTATACGATGTATGTAATAGAGCAAGCTTTGAACACATTCCCCAATGGATGATGGAAGCGCGTCGTCATATTGAACCTCATCGGCCAGTATTTGCTTTAGTTGGTTGTAAATTAGATCTTGTAACTAATGGAGGCAGACGAGAGGTATCTAAAGAAGAAGCGCGAGCGTTTGCTGATCAAAACGGAGTTCATCATATCGAAACAAGCGCCAAGACTGGGGTAAATGTCACCGAGGCGTTTCGTGCCGTCACTCAGGAAGTCTACAATAGAATTAAAACCGGGGAGTATAAGATCGAGGACGGTTGGGACGGCATAAAGACTGGATTTGCACGCCCCGGTGGTTTAGATTTTAATCTAGTTGAAGCTGAACCAGCCAAATCCTCCTGTTGCTGAGGTACTTTCTTTATTTTTTTTTTTTTTTATTCCATTACCAAATCGTTTATTTTTATCGTATACATATAAACTTTTCACTTAATTATACAATTACAAGTACTGATTATTGTTGCCAATTATTGATTTATTAAATTTATAAAATATTTGAAACTTGTACTTTTTTGGCGCCACTCAAAATATTTAATATTTTTGAGGCGGGATTCAAATTTTTTACAATCTCAACTTTTTTGTATATAGTTTGTAAATTTTTCAGTAAAAAAAAAAAGTTATTAATTATTTCTCGATAATTGGTTTGAAAATAGAGTAAAATTTTTTAAAAAAATTTAAAGATAAATACTTTAGTGATTAGGAATATTATGCTGTAGATTTTTTTATTTAAAAGGTATAATTGTGCCTTCTGGATCATGAATGTATTTCTTTAATATAATTGTTTATAAAAAAAAAAAAAACCTGTATTATAACTATAAAGTTTAGATTAGATCTTAATAAACTGCTTACAGATTCACGCTTCGATCAATAGTAAATAATAATAATTAATCAATACACTAATTTTATAAATTTCCATATGAAATTTAAAAAAATATATAAAATGTAAATACAATATAAGCCATAGAAATGAATTTGTAATCAAGTCTTTTACATACGTATTTAATGTACAGAATAAATAAAAGAAAATAATTAAAATTTTTTGTTTAAAAATTATTTTTTAAAAAAATATTAAGAAAATTTAAAAAATCAATGGTTTACTTTATTACGATTTATATTTTCTGTTATAAATTTATGATTAAAGATATAAATTATAAACATTTTTATTCACAAAGCATACAATTTTTAAAAATAAATAATTAGTTGTTACTATAAGTATAATTAATTAATTAATTAATTAATCAATTTTGAACAAAAAAAATACATGGGCGCATGTATATGTGTAAATACCTCGTGTAGTTTTCTTTAAAATATGTACTTTGATGTTTCTATTAAATAAATAATGTAAAGATATAATAAATATATGTGATATATTATTTATTATTTACAATAAATAAAAAATAATATTAATTACTCTTTTAAATGAAATTAATAAATTTATTAAAACAAACTAAATGATAACATGGAATGTGGATGGAATATTAAGATGTCAGTGAGATTCAATAACGTAATTATAAATATAAACAATAAGAGTGTGGGAATAATTAGTACGTGAAAATTATTTTTATCGGGCGAGATAATTTTAATTGTTTGTAAATTATCAGATAATTTGTTTAGCGATGAGCTTACAATCGAGTAGAAATTTAATTTGAATTTAAGCGGGATAATTTGAAAATTTATTAAAAAGTAACTTAATTATTTAATAATTTTTTATCAAATCGCGTAAATAATTCCAAAATGACATATTTTTATTCACAAAAATTTCCTTTTTTTAAAAAACTATTCCCACACTCTTTATAAACAATAATCATAAAACATTTTTTATCTAAATAGAATATATATACTAATTAACATACGTAACTTGATTATGTATATGTATGTAAAATAACAACAAAAGTATATAATTTTTTTACACATCGAAAAAACAATTCAATTTAAATTATCAATATTCAATAATAATTTATAATTAATAAACAACCAGGCGCGCTTTGACTAGAAGGACCGCTATATTTATTTATTTATATTTATATATTTATTTATACTTGTTTATTACTTTTAATTGATACTATTATAATTGTCTTAATCGTTTGGCAAGAAGTTTTTCATATAAATTTACAAAGTAGACCAAGAGTCTTGAAGTTTTGATTAAGCTTCCAATCTACATTTTACTTTTACTTGTTTATTTAAACTTTTATCTATTAATTTTATTATTCTCATCATATTATTATTATTATTATTATTAATATTATTTTCTCTTCACTATTAATTCCCGCGATGAAGCATCAATTTCTTAACTTATTTATTTACATGTCGATTAATAATGATCTATATACAGATCGAACGTATTATCAATAAGTGAAAAATAAAAGGGATTTTATTTAAATAACTTATGATTTATAATAAGTCATTTGGTTCTTAAATATTTAAATACTAATGTATACTATAAAATCTTCAACAAAAATATTAAACAAAATAACAAAATCTTTTAATTTAATTAATTAATTTAACTATTATTATATATATGTTCATTATTTCAATTATCAATTCGCGGTTCGCGTCAATAAATTATTTAAATTAATTTTTAATGCCAAATATATTATTAACGTCATATTTATCAATGACTAAACTTTTTTATTAAATAATTTATCCTTTAGTCCGATTAATAAACAGTTAATTAGTAGTTAATATGCAACGTGAGATAAACTATATTTAATCGTTATCAACATTCCACGATTTTTAAAATTACTTTATGTAAAAATCGTATCAATTACGGACGAATTTGTTACAATTAAACGATTACCTATTTGCCAATTTGTTTTTTTTTCTTCAGTGAGACATGCTTCATTATTTACCTAATAGTTAATTGCTTTTATGTAATTATTCCAAAGATTGACAGCCGAAGAGAACGTATTCTTCGCGGGAGAGCCAGAATGGATTGCCTTCGACATACTCCGGTGGTGTTTTATCTAAAAAAATTAAAATATATGTATATATAAATATATTTTAGTCTGCTAAATAAAATCGATGTTTTTTTGGTCCCATTCGAAAATTACGTTAAATGTAACTTAGAAAAAATTGGACACCAAGTTCGGATCAAGTCATTTAAAAAACGCGTGCTCGTTTAAATCAAATTTCCCATTTGAATAACGTAGGAAAATTTTTTTTAACTTTGAAATCTTATAACTCGTTAACGGATCAATAAATTGAAACCATGACAAATTTTCGTAGAGAATCGAACGCTCTACAAAAAAAGTCTCTTATAATTTTTTGATAAATCTGACCGTTAAAAAGTTACTCGTTTAAATTCAAATTTATCATTTTTTTTACTTTTCCGAAAAAAGATGATAATTAAAATTCTTGGTAATTACGCAGCTTTATGACGCCATATATTTCCAAAATTTTAAATGAACTTTAGCAACTGGACTATCTAGTTACTTATCAAAAATATGAGGAGCCCTAATTGTAAGTAATAAAAAAATTTTTATGTTATCATGATTGCAGAAAAATATTTACCAGGATGGACAGCTAACGGGACGTACGTAGATCCCATCGCGACATTCCAACTGTGTGTACCTGGACAACTTCTTACTTCAAGAACAGACTCATACTCCGGCAAGGTTTCGCGCAAATCTTTTTTCAATCTCAGTGCAAAACCTGCTAGGTCGGTATTGCCACCCGTTAAAAGAATGTGCGACAAACAATCTTGCATCGTATTCTCAGACAAACCGGCCGTCACGTCTTTTATTATTTGCGGCAGACCTAAACTGATATACATCATCTCCGGTGCAACGTACAACTCTGGTCCTAATGAGACTTTCTATAAATAAAATAAAATTATCAGCACTCACTCCAGTAAACAAAATAATTCAACAACAGAATTTCTACTAAAAATTTTACCCAGAACTGTTTGTATTCAGCGTAGCTGTCAACTCTCAAGTTAATATGCTCCCTTTTCGTAGGCCCTTTTCTCAGCTCCTCGCTCTCGATATTGTAACTCAATCTGCATCTCTCCTTGACAGCCATCGTATCGAGATGTGAGATCGGTATCTGATGGTACTCTTTAGGTTGCCAGTGCATGGCCTGTTTGAGATGATAAGCGACATGCCAGCCTCCAACTGGAAGCAATCGCCAGCGATGTGGTATCACACGGCCTCCAATAACCACCGCGACAGTTGTGCTCAGTGCCCCGCTGTCTACTACCACACAGGTTTCAACATCAAGCATCGCACATGCCGCCAGCGGCTTTGGAACCAGGCATACTCTGCAATTTAAATAAATCGATCAATAATGTCTCCTTTGCTGTCCTCTGTACCGCTAATTTCCCATTAAATTTAATCGAATCAAATCAAATAAGTATTTAGTTATAATTAGTAGCTACCTGGCTACTTTAACTTCCTGGAAAAGATAATGAAGCAGCTGCTTTCTCAGTACCGGTTGCATCGCCAATGGCTCGCAGAACATCAGCACAGCATTGGGTTTACGCAGAGTACCCGTGAGTTCCATTTGATGGAACAAGTGATCGACGAATGTCCTCAAGACTGAAAAAGACCCGTCGCTAAGTAAAGCCTCTGCTGGACTGACGACGTCGACATTGGGAATCCCGAGTACTTCGATAGTGTCCGTACAGTATCCGTTGACCAGCTTCTGGTACAGAGGATTAGCTCGGGTGTAGCACATCGCCTCCAGCGGATGCGTTATCAATCTTTTCTTTTCTCTATACAACTTAACAGAGTTACAAAACACACAGAAAGGTCCACTAGGACGGGGTATTTTAGTCGTTGTCAGTTCCGACAGCTTCAGTGACTTAAGTTTCTTGGCTATTGATTTACAATCAGACTTAATGCGACTACTTGTACTGGTACCGGTGCCACCGCCACTTACGTTCAATTTCTCACAGGGTTTGTCAGCGGGTGGCGGATGCGTATTTTGCACATGAGTTTTGCTGTCGCACTTGGGGATTCCGAACAACGAAAAATGCCTGCGTAGTCCTGAATGCGGGGTTATTACCCATGTGTATTTATTCCCAATCTCTATTACGACTTTAGCACTGGAACCTTCGACGCAGTTACGCTGGCACGTGTACCCGCTGCAGTGATAGCATTTTGGAAATGTCCCTCCGTTGACATTCTCTCCAAGTGTTATCACCATATGCAGACGATAACACATTGCTTTGAAACTTACGCTGAGCAATTGTAAACATTTTATATCAGGAAATTTAAAGTGTACCTTTGATATTAGTTGTAACCATTTCATTTTCCTATTAAAAATAAATTAAATAAATGATTATTTATTAAACGTCAATACTTTTTTTTTAAATAAATTAATTTGAGAGAGAATTTTTAAAAATTTTTTAAAATGGCAATGAAATGAAATTATTCCTGTCATTCAAATTTTTATTTTATTTAAAAAAAGTTTTATATTTAAATGAAATAAAAAAAATAACTATCATTAATTAAATAATTAATTGTGTTAATTTCCTATAAAAAATAAAATAAATAAATAATTATTTATTAAACGTGAAGATTTTTTTTTAAACAATCTAATTTGAGAGGGAATTTTAAAAAATTTTTTTAAAATGTCAATGAAATGAAATTATTCCTGTCATTCAAATTTTTATTTTATTTAAAAAAAGCTTTGTATTTAAATTTAAAAAAAAATAATTGTCATTGATTAAATAATTAATTATTGTGTTGATGATTTTTAATTTGTTTACAAAATAAAAAAAAATCTGACGTCTGCTGATTGTTATTAAAACTTTTGCGATTTAAAAAAAGTTTTACATTTAAATAAAGTAAATAATTGTTTATTAAACGTAAGTACAATTTTTTTTTTAAATAAACTAATTTGAGAGGGAATATTTCAAAATTTTTAAATGTCTAAAATAAAATTCCTGTCATTCAAATTTTTATTTCATTTAAAAAAAATTTTATATTTAAATTAAATAAAAAAAACTAATTATCATTAATTACTGTAGTGATAATTTTTTTAAAAATAATTTTTAATTTGTTTATAAAATTAAAAAAAATCTGACATCTGCTAATTGTTCTCATAAAAACTTTTGTAATTCAAAAAGTTAAATATTCAAATAAAATAATTAATGTCTGTGTTGATAATTAAATATAAAGTATTTAAAATAATAAAAAAGTGACATTTAAAAATGAAAGTTAACCTCACTTACCACAGATAGTCGGTGTCAGATGTTTTTCTTAAATATTTGCAGGTACTCCCGAACGCAATAATGTCAGGTACATCACAGTATAATAATATTTTAATCCATATTTCCTCAGGGAAGACTGCTGGATCCATTGTTAATTTATAATAAATAAATATTTTACAAACTTGTCAACGAATAAATTTATTAATAGTGACAGTAACAGTATCAGTATGTAGTATGTGAGAAAAGAACCGAGTGTTTTATTTGCGACGACGTTAGCGAATGAGCGGAAAATTGACACTCCCTGAAGAGCCAATACGCTAGTCAAGTTCAAGGCTACGATTTTTTGTTTTATTTATCATTCAATAAATATTTTAACGGGTTTAATTTAGTGTTAATTAAATCCCAGTAATTAATTTATTAATGGAATCATTTATTTAAGACGTAGGTTTTTAATATTTTACCGGAAATTATTTATTTTAATACTTGTTTTTTTTTTTTTAATACTGTTGATAACATGGCTATTTAAATTTATAAATACATAACTGATGTACACGTTTTATTTTTAGAAGTGTCTATTTTAATTATAAATAATTGATTTTAATTAAACGCCAGTTTGTTAAAACTTTAGTAATCATATGGACTATAATCTAAAGGGAGTTGAGCAAAATATATGTTAGAATTATGTTAAAATTATAATTAAGTATACAAAAAAACTTATTATCTATTCGCGCGCAATTTTAATACTATTTAAATATTTAAAAATAATTTTATGAGACAGCAGATTTTGATTTAGATAACAAGGCTTCAATGTACGGATTTTTATGAGCAATTATTTCTTCTTTGTACTCGTTGATTTTGGTCATCAACTCATCCTCAGGCAATGACTGGTCCAGCTTTCGGCACTTGGCAGTAAATTCTTCAATCAGCGCATCAGCTTCGACGACAAATTTTCTTTTTTGAGCTGTGTCGTAGGGGCCTTCGAAAAATCCTTCATAGATGTGCTGATTCTCCTCTAGATCAGCGAGTTTTTTTTCTGCGTAATCAACTACTTCGGGAGGGAGGTTTACCATTCGGGCGACATTTATACCAAAGCTCTGATCGCTAACTCCGGGTTTCACGGCGTACAGAAATGTTACGTCCTCGCCTTTCACGAGAGCGGTTACGTGGTAATTTTTTACAGTCGGTATGTCTTCGGCGAGAATTGTGATTTCATGGAAGTGGGTAGCGAAGAACGTGAAGGCTCTTGTATTTTTTGCTAAATCTTCAGCTATCGCCCATGCTAGACCACGACCGTCGTATGTTGATGTTCCTCTACCGAGTTCATCAATTAAAATAAGTGAATTTGATGTTGCAGTCTACAAAAAAAAAAAATTGTTTTGTTATTAACTGAAGTAATCATCGAAAATTATTTTTTTTTTTATGATACCAGCGTCGAAACTTGACATGATCCTGAAGTTAACAGACAATTAACAATTTTCGAATTTTTTTTTCCACTTTAATTTAAAAAAAAAAAATAAATAAATATGCACATGTAGGAAATTAAAAAAACTATAAGTGCAATTTTTTGAAATAATTTTTTTTTTATAATTTATCATTTTTAAAAAGAATCCAAAAATTATCAGACCTCGGCTAATTTTAGGATCATGTTTCTGACTGGCTGCTGACACTGAAATTTCAAATTCCAATGCTGGTAATCATGAAAAATATTGAGTGTAACTTAGAATGAAACAAAATTTCAGACTGCGGGCGATGTCAGCCAAATTCACCCTGGTGTGAAATCATTTTTTTTCATCCTTGTCACACAGTATACTGTAAAATTGATAAATAAATAATTACTCTCATGACGTAGGCCATCTCAATCATTTCAGCCATGAAAGTAGACAGCCCTTTAAAAGGGGAATCTTCAGCACCAACTCTAGCAAAGATACAATCAACCATAGACATTGTTGCTTCATCGCAAGGTACAAAACTTCCAATGTGAGCAAGAAGAACAACTATCCCAGCTGTTTTCAAATGAGTACTTTTACCACCCATGTTCGGACCAGTTATGATATGGAATTCCGACTCGTCACGTTTGAATTCAATATCATTAGCAATATAATGAACATCCTCCTGTCCTTCGATGCAGGGATGTCGCGCCTGGGTGAATTTCATCACTCCAGCATCACTAGGCATCATTTTTGGACGGACGTACGTCTTCTGTGTGTTAGTAGCGGCCACTGCAAATGCGCACAGCACATCCAGAATGGCAACAACACCAGCAATATTTTTCATCGTCGAACAATAACCGATAGCAAGATTTATCACTTCTACGACAATCAATCTCTGCTCTGCCTCGTATTTTTCTTTATCATCCAAGTACTCTTGATTCAACGATTCTAATATTCCATTGCGGAATTTAACGCCGCTTTTTATTGAATCAAATACTGTGTAATTTTTGCTTTTTCTCACAGTCTTCTCTTCTTTCATCGTAACTCGGAAGTAGTATCCCTGCTGGGCAGTACATTCTAATTTTATTGTTTTTTCAGCTTCTAATCCTAACTCTTCAGCAGCTTTGGTTAATTGTGACCTCATTTTTTTTTTCAACTTTTCAATTGATTCATTTAATTCTAGTAAATAAACAAACAAAATTAATAAATTAATCAATTAAATAAATTATTTAAAAATTTTTTAAATCTTTACCAGCTAAATCACTGCTGTAAGATGGTTTAATAAAATATTCTCCAGTTTCCACTGCATCAAAATCAACAGTTTCTTCAACCATCTGCTGATATTTGTCCATATCAGTAACATTTTCTCTCAGCGGTTCTAAAATTATTGACTTCAATGCTGCTGGAGTGGATTCGTCATTTAAAACTTCAATTAATTGAGGAAGACGGTTCACACAGTCGTAAATTCTGTAATAAATATTTATTTATATAAATTAAATATTCAATTACTTTAAATAAAATAAATAAACTTACTTGTAAATATCACGAAGACGCGCTTTTTTTCGTAGTAATTTTTTAACCAGTTGTTCTAAGTCAGGAACTTGTCTCAGGTATTCATTACTGACTTCGGAACGAACACTGCTGTTGTTAACGAAATACTCGACGATATCATGACGTTCTTGAATGAGCGCAAGATCTTGAAGCGGTTGTTTCAACCAGAGACTAAGAAGACGATGACCCTGAGGAGTTTTGCATTTGTCCAGCAGCTCGTGGATGCTGGTAGGAGCGCCTCTGTTCCCTCCCAGTCGGTATTCGGGGGGTGGATCGACGTTCAAAGCTCTTATTGCCGCGGAATCGAGCTTTAGAAAATGATACTGCTTAAGATCTTCAATTTTATACTGACCCAAGTTTCCTTGATCGGTCAGTAATTCTAAATATTTAATTATACCAGCAGTCGCGGCCATCGCGTGCTCTAAATTAGTCTCTGGATAAATATGCGCGCTCTCTTTCTCGCCTTCTTTGAATTTCAACAGCACATTTAGATCGTCTATCAACGAGTCCTTTTCAAAATCTTTTTTCTTTTTCAGGGTAACCATCACGTTGTTTCGCTCAATTATGCTCTTGATGGTCTCAAAGTCTTGGCTGTTTTCGCTTTGAACAAGCAGACATTCTTTGGGTGAATTGGTAACTGTGAGGGCTTCGAGGTTGGAAAATGCTTCGTCGTCCATGAATTGCGCGACGCGAATTACTGATGACATTGTGTCGATACAACTCAATCCAACCACCTGGAATCCAAGGAAAAATATCAGTCTAATTTATATTTTTTTCCCTAATTAATTAATTAATTAAATTATTAACAAATAAAATATATTACTTTAGATTTTCCTTCCATTCCCATAATTACAGCCATGATGGCTCCGCTGGCAATGACATCAGCCTGACTATCACCAGAATCAAAAAGTATTTCTTCAAATTGACTTAAATTACCAGGTGATCCTTTGTATTCAACTTCCCAACAACGATTTCTTCCTGTTGCTTTATCCTCATATACTTCGACTCTGTATCTCTTAACTAGCAATAGATCTTTGATAAGATTTTCAAAGTTTGCTTTGTTCATCAGCACACTTTCCAATTTATTCGGATCTATAACACCAATAAGTTGTAATGTTAAACATTTTCATGGAAATTTAAAGGAAATTATTGGAGTTTATTAAAAAATTAACGTCAGTCAGAAATATTGAGTTCCGTATTTACTTCCAGGTCTCCTTTGAAATTCAATAAGAGTGATAAAAAATAATATTATTATTATTATAAATGGGCATCTTGATGCCTCAGAGCTGCTTGATATGTTGGGTTTTGCTGTCCCAAATATAAACCTGAGATCTAATAGGGTAATCAAAATTCCTTTAATGAGATCGCGTTTTTCGACACGCTCTCCACTATACAGAATTTCAAAAATTATAAATGATGCCTCAGAAGTAGATTTTTTTGGAGTATCGGACAGTTGCAAAAAAAAGCTACAAGGGCAATTTTAAACTGAGAATTCTGGGCATTGTAAAAAATTTTTTGGACCCGGTGTGTAAATGTCTCGGTGTAAAAATTATACCAAATTCGGTGTTAAATTTAGGCGGTGTGAATTTAAAATTTTTACACCGCCAAACGTGTAAATATAATTCATGATAATTTTGCGTTAAGAAAAATACTCATAAAAGTATCAAAATGTATTTATAAATAAATTATTAGATAGAATAAAAAATAAATTTACCAGCTCCAATCATTTTACACGACGATGTAGTTTTGAAAACCTCATTGGAAACAAACAGTGCATCTTCCCCATGGCAAGTATAGTAATCATTTCGTTTAAAAAACCTTATGGTGCTGTTGGATTTCTGTAACAAAAAAAATATATATGAATATATAATTAAAATAAATAAATATTAATTAAACCAGTCAGGTCAGTTCGGCAGCTGGGTATTTCCAATTATATTTTTCCCCAACGAAAGCGTACTATCAAAACAATATCAAACGCCTTGACCCCTCTGTAATATCAGACACAAACAATTCCTATTTTAATCCAATCATTCTTGACCCACTTGTTAATTAACTTACAATACATATATTTATTTAATTAATTAATTAATTTATTCAGTTTTTAGTTTACAGAAAATCCCAAATTATGATTCATAATTATCGCACTTGTATCATTTCATTTTATTTTAGATAATATCAATGTGGACATAAATCATAAATTTATTGCTGAATATCTCCAGAAAATTTTTTACTAACTTTTTTAAGGTCAGTCTATCAGTGGGTCAGAGATCAGAGCTCACTTACGCACGAATTCAAAGAAATTCGATCAACAAATTTTATAATAAAATAAATAGTTATGATTTATTGTTTATATTTATCGGTACTTATTAATATTCAAGTTTAATTGGAATAAATTTTTGAAAATTACAGAAAAGAGGAAAAAAAAAATAATAAAAAAATTACTGTTACTTAAAAATTAAACTTTTATTTCCAGATTATATTTATTTTTAATTTTGAAAAAACGACTTTTTTATTTTTAAAAATTATCATAAACTTTTTTATTTCGAATGAAAAATTAATTTGGTCTGATGCTGGTACATGAAACCAGCGAAAGCTTACCAATAAATTAATTTTTACTTGATATGGATCGAAAGTGCTTTTATTAAATTAAAATTTAAATAATAATAATAATTATTATTAGTTTGAGTTATTAATAATAATTATGCAGCCATGAGATCATTCCCGCGCCTCCAGTTCTGTTAATATTCCTGACAGTACTGACTACTAAATTATAATTAAAATCAGAATTAGAATTTCCTATTTATTATTAAGCAGAATAATTTATAAATTATGATAAATTTTATAAAATAGGTATTACGTAATGCGATGAAGTTGAACCGATTGTGAAATGGATGGAGTATAAATAAAATTTAAAAAATACTTTGAAGCCCGTGATCCAATCCGATTAATAATAAACGATGATAGAGACGGGTTCATACAAGGGAAGGTCAATCTATATCTTAATTAGGGTATCAATTTCTTATCTGCGGTAAACTATCGACTATTTTAAAAAGTTTGTAATAAAATTTCAAGGTCTAATAATATTTCTATCACATTTATTATTAAAAAAAAAATATATCGAGTATTTGCAGATGTCTGACATAAGAACCTCGGCATTCTTAGCTACCTGGAATCACTCAGTTCATTAAATCTTTAGATTAATATCGATGACACATCAAACGACACATTTACTTACAATTATTACAAATAAAATTTCAATGAAGAAAATTAGACGTTAATTTAAAAAGTAATTAATTTTAGATAAATTAATTATTTTATTTTATTGTCATTTTTTTTTTTTATCAAGAATTTAAATTTTTAATTTCTGTAATTTTTTCCCGGGCAATTGAATGAAAAATTTCTTAATTATTTAGAACTAATTTTTATGTAAATTAATTTCCAAATTTATGATTTCTTTTTATTATTTTATAATTGTGGTAAAATATCAACATCATTATAATTAATCATCAGTTGCTGCTTGAATGGTTTTAAAATTATAAATATATATATATAACAATTATTATTTAAAAATAAATTAATTATTGTTAATAAACGAATAATTATTGATATCCCGGTATCATTTTTATTTATAATTGTCTTGAGAAATTAATTTACTGAGAAAAGTGATAAAAAACCCTGTGGTGAAGATGTGGGTAATAACGTCAGAGTGCAGCTGAGAATTATAAAAGATAGAGTATGCCCTCAAATGTCATTACTCAGAACAAGTAGAGGGGCAGAAAACATAAATTGAATGACCGGTCATAAAAACATTTAATACGTAAGTTAATATCTAAACTGTCAGCATCTAAACAACATAATTGTCTTATTTTTTCTGGTCTACTGTAATTTAGGTGAGTTAATACTTGGCAATTATAAATTATAACTAACAAATATTAATTAATTAATTAATTAATGATAATGATGATGAATAATTGATTATTTATTTTTTTAGACCAGAATGTTAATAAAATTGCTGATTATTTTTGGAGCAATTGCTTGTGGATCAGCAGCTCCGAGTTGTATCGATTTATGTGGCCCAGGATCAGTGAATACTCAAGCATCGGAATCATTGACGGCATTCAGAACTCACAGTTCTGTAGGACAGCAGCAGGAAACGCTGCGTGATCTCCATCAATCGCTGACAGATCAACTGCAGTCTTCCCAAATCAACGTAGACTTCGATCGTCCAGGGAATTGGACTGATCACAAAGACTACAGGACACCTGACGGCGCTGGAGAAGTTCACGAAGAAGCTGGACAGCTGGTAAATGGTGGTGCTAAAGTACGTTATTATAAAAAAAAATACGCTGCTTCTTATGGCAGCGGTAGTGCCAATAATTTAGGACTTGGAGATGCTTTGGAAAGTGACAGTTTGTTGCGCGGCGATCTACTGAATTCTCGTAGCACTGTCGGACATACTGATGTCCATAGTTACGGACACCGAGCGTACGATGAGAGACGTCAGGATTCATCAAGATTCCAAGATCTTGAGACTACTGGAACCCAACTACATGATAACACTCGAGTAACTGGTGCTGCGAACACTGGAGACTGGAGCAGACACGACACATACGGAGTTGATGGTGGTCGTGGGAGAGTTTACGAAGAAGAGGGCCAGTATTCTCAAGGTCCAGCTAAAGTACGTTATTACAAAAAAAATTATACATCAAGTTACAGCACCAATGGAGCGCCTGGAATCATTCCTTTGACTGGAGTCGCTGATCTAGAGACTCAGGCTCGTCAACTCGAGTCCCAATTGAGTCAGCTCAGCAGGGATCTTCAGCACACCCAAGTTTCTCAGTCCCAGAATATTCATAAAGACAGTTTGCACCGTGATACCACTGCTAGACAGAGTGAATACGGACGAGTTTATAATGATAATGATTATTCTCAGCATTATGATCGTCCAGTTGCTGCTACGGAGCAAAGATACGAGCATTCTTCGAGAAAAGAATCTACTGTCAGGTCTGGCGGTAGTTATGCTCCTGTACAACCTGTGAGTAGTTTTAATTATGCTGTACCGGACACAGTTGGAGCTCAGACTCATCGCACTGAACATACTCAGCATACTCAGCAGACGCATGCTTATACTCCAACCCAAGTGGTCCAGACACATCAGACGCATGTTCCTGTTCAACCTGTCACACATTTTAGTTATGTAGTACCAGATACCGAGCTTGAAGCAGTTGGGTCTCAGACCCAACGTACAGAACATACTCAACATATTCAGCAGACACATCAGACTCATGTTCCTATTCAACCTGTGACACATTTTAATTATGTAGTACCAGATATTGAGCTTGAAGCAGTTGGATCTCAGAGCCAACGTACGGAACATACTCAACATACTCAGCAGACACATCAGACGCATGGTTATGTTCCAAGCCAAGTGGTCCAAACACATCAGACTCACCAAGAAACTGATGGCATTGCTCGTGTTCCTTTGCATCGCGTTAATAATTACGGCGGTAGCACTTACGGAGATGAATCTCGAAGACAAGAGCTTGTTAGTGAAGGGCAAACTTCACATCATCAGTTGCGAGATGATGCGCAGTATGTTTACAGTCAACCTGAATTGAGTCGCGTCGTTCAAACCCACCCTGGCAAACGCGTTGAAGAGCACTGGAGTTCCAGTTCTAGACACAGAGTTGAGTCAACGATTCCGCATCACATTGATACTGTTCCAATTATAGATGTGGGTATCAGTCATCAGAAAATCAGCCAGCATAACGGCGGATTACATTCTGGGTACGCTGATGGTTTGAACCAGGCTGCTAATACGCGGGTATCAGGTGGATCTTCATCTTCGTATCACCACGAGGAGTTTGGAACTGGTGGCGGTAGTTATCATGTTGGTGCTGTTCATGTGGGACATCAAGCTGCTGATTGTGACACTGAGGGTCAACAGAGTTCAGGGTACACGAGGAGATATAAGAGAGGTGTTGAGTTTGGACAGCAGACTGAGAACTTGAATCGAATTCAGGGTCAAGGTCAATGGGGTCAAGTTCAAGGTCATCAACGTCAAGATTATGACCATCATAGTCACCCACATCAAGATGATGACCGTCATAGACATTCTGGTCAAGATTATGATCACGGAAATGGTGGAGGTTATCAGCATCAGAGTCATGAAGGACATCCGCACCAAGATGATGACCGTCATAGACATTCTGGTCAAGATTATGATCACAGAAATGGTGGCGGTTATCAGCATCAGAGTCATGAAGGACATCCGCATCAAGATGACGATCGCCATAGACATTCTGGTCAAGATTATGATCACGGAAATGGTGGAGGTTATCAGCATCAGAGTCATGAAGGACATCCGCATCAAGATGACGATCGCCATAGACATTCTGGCCAAGATTATGATCATGGAAATGGTGGCGGTTATCAGCATCAGAGCCATGAAGGACATCCGCATCAAGATGATGACCGTAATAGACATCCACAGCAAGATTATCTCCGTTATAAGCGTGAACAAAGTCCTCAGCAATATGAAGATTTGAATCAGCATAGCGAAATTGGGTTTGGAGACTTAACTCATCACCAATCGGGAGACTTTGATTTTGGACAGCAGCGTGTGGAAAATCTAGAATTGGAGTCACAAAAGACTGAAGATTTGCATCAACAGACTCAGGGGTTTGATCTTTGGGATAAGCAGTCGGGAAACTTGGAACTTGGACAACAAACTGAAGACTTATCACAACAAGCTCATCATTTTGATGATTTTAGTCAACATTCGGGAAATTATGACTTTGGGAAACATCATCTATCAGGAGATCTAGAACTTGGGCAACAAACTGAAGATTTTTCGCAGCAAGCTCATAAATTTGATGATTTTACGCAGCAACAAGCAGGAAAACTTGAACTTGGTCAGCATCATTACCAACACTTGGGAGGATTGGAATTTGGTCAACAAACTGAAGATGTGTCTCAACAAACTCATCAGTTTGATGATATTACGCAGCAACAAGCAGGAAAACTTGAATTTGGTCAACATCATCATCAGCAACATACAGGAAGCTTGGATTTTGGTCAACAAACTGAAGATTTGTCGCAACAAACTCAACAATTCGGTGATTTCAGTCAACACACAAGTGATCTGGAATTTGGTCAGCATGAGAAACAAAACCTAGAGGGATTAGAATTGGGTCAGCAAACTGAAGATTTATCTCAGCAAACTGACAAATTTGATGATTTCAGTCAACATCAATCAGGAAAACTCGAATTTGGACAACATCATCAGCAACATACAGGAAACTTGGATTTCGGCCAACAAACTGAAGATTTGTCGCAACAAACTCAAAAATTCGGTGATTTGAGTCAACACACAAGTGATCTAGAATTTGGTCAGCATGAGAAGCAACATCTAGGATTAGAATTGGGTCAGCAAACTGAAGATTTATCTCAGCAAACTGACAAATTTGATGATTTCAGTCAACATCAATCAGGAAAACTCGAATTTGGACAACATCATCAGCAACATACAGGAAGCTTTGATTTCGGTCAACAAACTGAAGATTTTTCGCAACAATCTCATAAATTTGATGATTTCACGCAGCAACAAGCAGGAAAACTTGAATTTGGTCAACATCATCATCAGCAACATACAGGAAGCTTGGAATTCGGTCAACAAACTGAAGATTTTTCGCAACAATCTCATAAATTTGATGATTTCAGTCAACATCAATCAGGAAAACTCGAATTTGGACAACATCATCAGCAACATACAGGAAGTTTGGAACTAGGTCAAGAAACGGAAGATTTATCTCAGCATACTCATAAATTTGATGACTTCAATCAACACACAAGTGATCTCGAGTTTGGTCAACAACACTTAGGAGGATTAGAATTGGGTCAGCAAACCGAAGATTTGTCGCAACAAACTCACAAATTCGATGATTTCACTCAGCAACAAGCGGGAAAACTTGAATTTGGTCAGCATCATCATCAGCAACATACAGGAAGCTTGGAATTCGGTCAACAAACTGAAGATTTTTCGCAACAATCTCATAAATTTGATGATTTCAGTCAACATCAATCAGGAAAACTCGAATTTGGACAATATCATCAGCAACATACAGGAAGTTTGGAACTAGGTCAAGAAACGGAAGATTTATCTCAGCATACTCATAAATTTGATGACTTCAATCAACACACAAGTGATCTCGAGTTTGGTCAACAACACTTAGGAGGATTAGAATTGGGTCAGCAAACCGAAGATTTGTCGCAACAAACTCACAAATTCGATGATTTCACTCAGCAACAAGCGGGAAAACTTGAATTTGGTCAGCATCATCAACAACATACAGGAAGTTTGGAATTCGGTCAACAAACTGATGATTTGTCACAACAAACTCATAAATTCGATGAGTTTAGCCAACACTCAGGTGACCCAGACTTTGGTCAACAACATTTAGGAGGATTAGAATTTGGCCAACAAACGGAAGATTTATCTCAGCAAACTCACAAATTTGATGACTTCAGTCAACATCAATCAGGAAATTTTGAATTCGGTCAAGAACACACTGGGAAATTTGAATTTGGTAAAGAGACCCAAGAAACCTCACAATTAGGGTTCGACAAACCAAACCAACAAACAACTGGCTTTAGTCCATCAACGAATTATCCTCGAGAATTCAAGCCAGCTCCCAAACCAACCCCGCGGTCTCAACGAATCGGTAATCCATCACGTGGCGACATTGAATCAGTGACAGTTCCAGGAGGCCCAGTGGGTCCAATCGGCCCAGTGAATGTTCCAGTGAGGCCGGTTAAGGGAGGCCGAGGGTTCAAGCCTCTAGGAGCATCAGCTCAATACCGAAACGACGTTCCATCCGAAGGAGTACTAAGTCTTGAAGAACAATCTTTCCAATCTCCAGACTCCGGCAACCTCTGGCATCAGTCTCACCACCCGGTCGACTTGACAAGCGACCATCCTCAGGGACAGCACTCCCAGATTGACGGAGTTACCTTCCAACCCAGAATCCTAGAAGCCTACGGCGGCAAAGGTCCCTACGAAGCCGGCCACCAGGAGGACATCTTCTCAGGCATCAAACCCAACCCATCAGCAACTCTCGCTCCCCAATCTCACGGCAACGACCCCTGGGAAATTCGTGAAGCCTCTGAACAGTTTTCGTCCCATCGCATTCCATCTCTTGATACTGTACCCGAGTCAACAACTCAATCACCTGAAACTACTCCAGCGCCAGGCTTCTGGAAAAAACTAGGCAACAAAATAACAAACTCCTACGAGAAAGCCAAAGAAAAACTTTCTGACACCTTCGGATAATTTTTTTCTTCATCCCTTACCTCATTTTAATATATATTTTCAATTACATACATACTTATATATTTATAAATATTTTTTTTCATTACTGTACAGAAAAAAGTTGAGTCGAGAAAATATTTTTGAAGATAAACGTTTTCGGGAACCAAGTCAAGGTTTTCTTGAGCCAAGAGAATTTGTCAAAGATTTCTAATTGATCCAAGAAAATTGAGGTTTTCAAAAAATTTTCGTGATCCTGAAGTTAACGGAAATCAACTTTCGGATTTTATTTTCCGTACATCAATTACAAAAAAAAAAAAAAAAAAAAAAAAAAAATATGCACATGTAGAAAATTAAAAAAACTATAGGTGCAATTTTTTTAAATATTTTTTTTTTTATAATTTACCAGTTTGAAAAAAAATCCAAAAATTATTAGACGTCAGCTAACTTCAGTATGAGTGTGAACGTAACAGACAGACAAATTTAAAACTGTAAATAAATAAAAATTATTTCCTCTATTTATTAATAATTTTAAATTTGTTTGCCTGCTACATACTCATACTTCAGTGTCATAAATTTTCTTGAATCAAGAAAATTTATTTTCAGTTGAAGATTTTTTTTTCTGTTTAAAGTTTACAGAACTGGACATTTAATATTTTTTTCAGTTCATTAGACTTAATTCAATGGACCTTTAGTATTATATAACTTAAAAGTTAATTAACAATTAATGTTACATATTTAAATATATGAATAAAATTAAATAGATATAAGCAATAAATATTTACCTCTGGAAGAGTTTTGTAAAATCTCACAAATGTTTGTTGTCCATTTTGATCTGTAATAACCACATTATTTTGTACTATAGCTCATTAACTTTATAAATAAAAATAATAATTATTATTAATTGTAATTTTTCAATACATACCCATTCCAAAAATAAATTTTTGATCCGCCATTTTTACGTAATAACAATTGACTGACAATAAATATTAATAACTTAAATTTATTGATGCTCTGCGATGTCTAACAAAAGATTTTTACGCTGCGCTTTTGCTTTGTGTTGGGATTTGCTAAGACGAAGGAATTTGCGCGGGTTTTCTGGCGTCATTTTATGAGCATGCGCTCGAAAAGAACGCGCACGCATTTAACCGCGAAAAAATAATTATTTGAATAAATAAATAAAAACTTTTATTTTAAATATCAAAAAATTAGTGAGGATACAAAAATGTCAGAGGTAAGAAAAAAAAGTAAAATAGAATAAAAAAAAAATATTATAATTTATTAATTGGTATTTATTCTATTAAAAAAAAATAATTAGATATATTAGTTTTCTAAAATCAATAATTAGGTTTATAATTATTAATGTATGTACAAGTGTTAATTATGAATCTTGTTGAACCAGACTGAGCCAGCTTTTCCCATCACCTCCAGCACCAGATAAAATTCTCATCTGGACCAACCGGACCGGGCCCTTGTTGTTGCTAATGAGATTTTTGTACTCATTAGCCGGTACGACAATCGTTTCCCCGTCGTCAGTATTGTAACTGTACATCTCCGAGTCTTCTTCCGGATCCTCTGTTTTGCATTCAATCATTTCGCCATCAGCAAATGCAATCTGAAATTTTAAATAAGTTGATATAAATTTTTTAATTAACAAATTAAATGAAATTAAACAAAGTACCTGATTATTAACAACAATGTCGACTTGGTCTGAAGTGATGTTAGCTTCCGAAGGAATGTCAAGAACAGCTTCCTCTTCTTCGTAAATATTTTCATCTTCTTCTTGGATAATAACATGGTCTTTAATATCCGTTACATATAATTCAGTTTCCTCCATCTCCTAAAAATATTTTCATATTAAATAATTACGCAGTTGATTAATAAATAATAAGAAATAAAAATAAAGTCTTACATCCTCCTCCTGCTCGCTGTTGATCAGCAACTGAGTGCCTTCAGGAATAGTTATAACTTGATCTTCAGTAGTGGTCAGTCTCGGTTGGTTAACGACAATGGTATCATTCAAATGCCCTGAGTTCTGCATGTGAGTGTACAGGAGAGGTTTGCGCATGAAACCCATCCCGCAAACCAAACACTCGTAAGGTTTTTTGTCGCTGTGGATAAAGCGATGGGAGTTGCGATTATCCCGACTGTTGAAGGCCTTGCCGCAGACCTCACACAGATAAGGTTTCTCTCCAGTATGGATCCGCATGTGCTTCTTGAAGTGTTCTGGATAAACGAAAGTGGCTGAACATGTTTCACATTTGAAAGGTCTTTCGCCGGTGTGCTGAGCTTTTATGTGATAGTCAAGAAGTCTTCGTCGTTTGAAACCTTTACCGCAGTCATCGCACTTGTAACGCTTGTCATTGTAGTGCGTAGCACGTTTGTGAGACTGCAAATTAGATCGCTGACTAAAGGTCGCGCCGCAAAACTCACACTGATAAGGTTTTTCACCAGTATGTGTTCTCTCGTGGTCCCTTATCTCGGCTTTTCTGGCAAATGCTTTGCCGCAGTGGTCGCAGACGTAGGGCTTGTGGCCGGTGTGGACAATATTGTGGACCTCTAGGTTGTGCTGGGAACCAAAGGCTTTGCCGCAGTGGTGACAAACGAATTCTTTTATACCCAAGTGAGTTCGTTCATGCTGAGTCAAATTTTGTTGGCTTAAAAATGTTTTATTGCATTGCATGCATTCAAACGGTCGCGGGCGTATCTCGTGGGTTTTAACGTGGGCTTTAAATGTGTACTTTGAAGCAAAATCTTTTTTACAAACTTTACAAATGTAAGGTCTGTGTCCAGTATGAGTGTTACGATGCTCTTCCAACAAATTTTTCGAGCTGTATTTTTTGCCGCACTGATCACACGTCCATGATTTAGCTTGCGGATAATGAACGCGTTTGTGAATTCTAAACAATCTCAAATTAGAGAATATTCTGTTGCAAGATTCACACTGGAAATCTCCCTCTTCCTTGGCAATATGTTCGTCCATGTGCGCAGAAAGTTCATTCCGTTTTTTAAATTCCGCGCCGCACATGTCACAAATGTACAGCCGCACATCATGGGATGCCTTCAAATGCGCTACTATTTCACGAGCATCTCCAGCAATACGATCATCATCAGGACAAAGCAGACAAGTATAAATATTAGTACTTTTATCACGAATTACCAAAGCTTCCTGCCCATTGATTTTGAGATTCTTAACTTTTTTAATCGCATCATTAGCCTTAGCCTCCGCGGAAGTAGGTATCACTATATGTTTAATATCCGGTTTCTCAGGTGGATCATCAATGTACTCTTCATTGACTACATTTTCCTCATCTTGGTTCATGTCTTCATGTAAATACTCAATATTGACGTGCTCTTCTTTAGCGAAAGTGTCCTTGGGTTTGTCTCCATCCTCTTCAAGTACACCCGGGGAAAATTCTTCTAGATCTTGGGTGTCATGATCTACATAATCGTGGTCATTATACTCTTCTTCAACGATTTCAGTGAGTTTTTTAACAGTTTTTCTATAATTCTCAAAGATGTCGTGCTTTATCTCTGCTAATCTATTGGTAAGTTCATCATACTGAGAATAAAAAATAAAATAAATTAATTTAATTACTGGTGATATTAAATTACTGATAATAAATAATAAATTTTAAGTACCTCATTAAATAATTTATAACATTTTTTACAAATTACATCCGAATGCACATTCTCTGCGGTGACTTCTGTCTCCAATACTAAATTAAGAGCTGACAAGATAGGCTTCTGCGAATCACATACTGAACTTTTGTCGAATATTTTAATACTATTTCTTGTTGATGTGCTGAACCTAATGTTACATATCAAACAATACAGCACCTCCTTCACAGGCTCCGTCATCTTTTCACCTGGATAAATTATAAATGGAAAATTAGTTTACAAAATATAAATATGTACAAAAATTTTTTATCTCCAATTTTCGAAAGTTCTTTCTGCAAATATTTTAATCTTTTATTTAAAGTAAATAAATTTTTTGGTGTCTGCTACTTTCAATATCATGAGACTGATACTGAAAGTAGCAGACGTCAATTTTGTAATTTTTATAAACAAGTTACAAGTAAACAAAATATTATTTTTACAGTACGCAAAAAATATTTTTCAGTTTTTGATCTCCAATTTTTGAAAATTTTTTCTGTAAATATTTTATTCTTCTATTAAAAATAAGTAAATTTTTTTAGTGTCTGCTACTTTTAGTCTCGTGAGACTGATACTGAAAGTAGCAGACGTCAATTTTGTAATTTTTATAAACAAGTTACTGGTAAATAAAATATTATTTTTACAGTATGCAAAAAATATTTTTTCAAAGTTTTTGATCTCTAATTTTCGAAAGTTTTTTCTGCAAATATTTTCTTTCATTTAAAATAAATAAAATTTTCTAGTCTGCTACTTTCAGTATCATAAAAAATTAACCTAAAATCATAACAACAGAAAATTCAAATAAATTGTTGTCGCAAAAATGAAAACAAATAATAATAATAATAATAATAATAATAATAATAATAATAATAACAATAAAATATCTCGAAATAAACATTTATTTAAAAATAAAACCTATAGAAATATTATCATTAAAAAATAATGATCATAACTGTTGTATAAACACGCTTACTAAATCACAAGTGATGAAGCTTGGCGGAATCGTGATCACATCTTGAGTTTAAATAACAACTCAGTTTAAGTTATAAGTGATAATAAATAAAAGATAAAAGTGTAAGTTAATTATTTTAACCATAATGTTTATGATTATGAATAATAAAAAAGCGGAAAATAAAGTTAATTAATAAAGAGTTGTCAGCACTGACTTTTAAAATTTCCTTTTGCTGTTCTGAACGATTGGCAGCAAGCAGTAATGTTGGATATGGTGGATGCTGATGATAATGATGAGCAAGTTGTTAAATTTTGTCTTCTATACGTGGTACCAACGCCATTGACGCCATTCCATTCCTAAAACTCAAAAGAATAAATTTCAACCAGCCAATACTGGCGTCACTGTGACCTGAGATTGTGACGACATCAATTTTCTGTACTTTTACTTACACACTTTTATTATATATTTATACATATATATGTACATTTATGTATAGAAATACGTTTGTATTGGACAGCTGTCATTATTTGTGTGTGTGACAGATTTTTTCGTGCGCGCGCATCCGCGCGCAATCAGGGCGTCCTCTATAATAAGTAATTTTTTTAAATATATGAGTTTATATATATTTTTAATTAGGGTTTATTGTTTTTATTTGCTTGATAAAATATTTTAATTGTATTTCCTAGAATAGTTTGAAAAACTTTATTACTGAGGATAGAAAAATTTTGAGTTAATGGGTCGGAAATAGATCGATAAAAAAGGGCGCGAAAGTGCCGGTAGAATGGAATTAAAAATTAAATTTTTGTTTTTTGATTGATTGTTTTATAATTTAAAAAATTAACAAGAAAGTGACACTAATTCGCTACGGAGTTCTAATATTTTTGAATAAATTTTGAAAAAAATAATTTACAAAATTTTTACAATCGCACTCATCAATTAATATTTAATTACTTGTAATTAAAAATGTAAATTTTTTGTTACTTTTTTAAATGAATGAAGTAAATAATTTTTATATCTTTTGCAGAATAAAATAAATAATTTAAATAAAGCGCGGAATTTAAAGTGCGCCAGCTGATGGTGACGTCTAGCCGAACTTGAGTGAACTTTAAAAAACCTCCTGGGGCAGTTTTTAAATGAGCGGCAAGTCAAGACTATAGTTGAATGAAAATTAGGCCGAGAGTCCCGAGAATCCCCTAGACCTTGATGTCAGTGTTTTTTTTTATTAATTGTAATTATTATTATTATTATTTTCTCCCCGTAGAATTATGAGAAGAATCCCGATCCCGTGAATTGACGAGAGGGTGAGGGTCATAAACGTTAGGCGTGTCGGCGTCTGTTTTAATAATTTTATTTAATATTTTTTTGTTATTATTATTTTATTTAATTATTACTTTAATTAATAATTATTTGCACTAGTGTTTTAGAGTGAGTTTTCTCGGTAGAAGGTATCGGCGCTCGCTCAATGTCAAAAGTAACAGTGGAAATGTCAAGAAGACGCTTGAGTTGAGTTGATGTGTGCAGCTGACTGGACTGGATGTAATTAAATAGGTGCAGTACACGTAACTTTGATGCAACCTGGTCTTATCTATCATCTACTGGTCTATGTTTCATAAATAACGACAGTAATAAGTGAGAACGAGTGTCCGAAAGATTATTGGGGGAATGATTATATGGGGTAGCAAAAGGGCGATAGCCTGTGCTGTGGTATGGAGACAGAGAGCATAAAATCCGGGGCTAGTGAGCACAGCCATAGCCATCATAGCCGTAGTTCTTCAAAACATCATCGTTCGCACACGAATAAGTCACCTCATCATCGACAACATTCCCATCGAAGCTCTAGGTAATTTTTTAATTAATTTTCATCAGTAGATTGAGAGATTACTTATAAAATGTGGTATCGAGTTTTAATTAAATGTCAATCTGATGGTTAATTTAAATTGTAGGAATAATAGAAGTCAAAGAAAAGAACGATCCAACCTGGATGTCAGCGAGATGGCACCGTTTCAAACGACAGTCAATGTCAGAGGGAACAGTGTCGAGAATGTCGGGCAAGAAGTTATAGAAGTCCAAATACTCCCTCAAGATGAAAATTGGGGTGAAAACACGACAGCTATCACTGGAAATACGTCCGATCGTTCTGAATCAACGGAGGACGTCAGCAATTGGCCTAGTGAAACAGATGGAGCGTTTAATTTCACGTGTAATCGATATCTCGGACCGGTGATAGCTATGGCACTTGGTATTGGCGCTTTTTTGAGTCCAATAGCAATGGTCGTGTTACCAAAACTAGGTTTTTTTCCCGACTCCACAACGGTACTAACAATGCAGCAGAGGCTTGAATTGCTGTCATGCAACGCTGAATGTAAAGGCCAGTTACTAGGTTTAGCGTTTAAATTAATTCTGTTGGCTATAGGCAGCTGGGCTGTATTTTTACGACCACGAAATGCCACAATGCCTCGTGTCTTTCTGTTCAGAGCTGGAGTGCTCGTTTTGACGCTACTTTGTATCTGTACTTACTGGTTATTTTACGTTGTTCAAGTGAGCATTTATTTTCATACCTTTAATTTATCTGATAATTGATTTTACGGAAGGAAGTGGTGGTAATTATTTGAATAACTTACAGGTAACAGAGAGCGCTAAGACGGCAGCCAATGGAGAAAAAACAGAGTACAAAAGTCTAGTTAATTATGCAGGAACATTTGCAGACACTCTTCTATTTATTCATTACGTAGCAGTTCTTTTAATTGAAATTCGACATATACAGCCGATGTATTATTTAAAAGTTGTAAGGTCTCCTGACGGTGAATCCCGTTCATACGCTATCGGGCAATTATCTATTCAACGAGCAGCGGTCTGGGTGCTTGAAAGATATTACACGGAGTTTCCAATTTATAATCCATACTTGGACCGGCTGCCGGTGTCTAAATCCGGGCGGAAGCCATCGAGTTTTAAGTTTTACGACGTAGATGGTGGAGTAAATGCATCAACGGGACAGCAACAACGCGGTGGCGGTGGTGATAGAGCGATGCTGGCTGCTCAGGCACGAAGGAGAGACTCTAGCCACAATGAAAGGTTCTACGAGGAGCACGACTACGATAGACGAGTGAGAAAACGTCGCGCTAGATTAATAACCGCTGCCGAGGAAGCATTCGCGCACATAAAAAGACTACACTCAGAGGCCGAGCTTGCGCCTAATCCCGGACCAATGGATCCCATGGAAGCTGCACAAGCGGTATTCCCTTCGATGGCTCGTGCGCTGCAGAAATACCTGCGGGTCACAAGACAGCAGCCGAGACATTCTGTGGAATCCATTCTCGGACGGCTTGCGCGGTGTCTAGCTCAAGATGCCGCACCAAAGGCTTTCCTCGAGCCCTTTTTCTCCACCAGTCCCGTGCTGTCTAACGAGAAAGAGCGCCAGAGAAGCTCACACAATTGGGCATTAGTTTGCGAAGGCGAGTTACCATCAAGACCACTTGCATCTGGCTGTGAATTCCAACTGCGTCAAGGTGAAGTTGCTTTACTCTGCACGGCATACAGATTGCCGCATTTTACTCTCACTGAACAACTAGCGCATCCAAAATCAAACAAATTTTTATTGAGACTTAATTCTGAGACGTCTGTTTAACGGTCGTCTTATATTTTATTATTACTACACGCTATCAATATCACGTGCTCAGTCACGTTAAAAAGTACTTTAATAAAAATAATGATAAATTTTAAGAGAAGATTATGATGAAAAAAAAAGACTTTCTAGATAGTTAGGGGATCAAGAAAACGTATAAGTGAAATGTTAAATTGATAAGCATTTGCGAATCTGAGTAAAAGAAAAATAATCCATCAGTGATATTAAACTTATATATTATTTAATGTACTTTTGACAGAATGATTTCGGTATTTTATTTTAAAATCAAATTTATTATTAACTTTTGACGTTAACTGACTCCTGCTAATGTATCGGAAAATTTGACAGTTACAAAGTTCTAAGATCATGGTATTAAAGTTGCGATGCCTTTCATAGTCAGATCATCACTTGCAAGATTAATATCATGTCATAAATTTAATTGGAGTAATAATTATCAAAATCGAGTAACTTATTTTGATTGATAGGTTTATTTTCTTACATTGCGAAGATTCTTAAGGACATTTTTAGACAGTGCTTCTACTTCCTAAAAATATGCAATGACTTTAAACAGTATTAAAATTTTATTAATTTATTAAATAAAAATTAAAACCTTAATTAAGAGAGTTGTTATCAATTAGGAGTTAAACGAAATTTGTTGAATAAATTTTCGCCTAAAAAATTCTTAAATTTATTTTCCAAATTTCGTTTAACTCCCAATTGATGTCAGCTGTAAGTAATTTTTTTTAAATTCTATATCATGGCGAAATTGTCTTTTTTTTTTAACTAATTAATAAAATTTTGATACGCCAATAGTTTAAATTCATTGAAAATTTAAAAAAAGTGGCGGGTAATGTCAGAATGGCCTTAATGCGAAATAAAATATCATTATTGTGGTGTTATGCATCAGCCAAAAATACCGTTCTCTGCCTTTTCTATACGTACAATCAAATGTAGCTTTAATTTTTGCTAAATAATAATAATAATAATAAATAATAGAAAGGTTAAATATTTTTCGATTGCGTTAATTTAAATCGATGATAAATATTTTAAAACTCGTAAAAGAAATAAATAATGATAATAATTATTATTAAAAAATTTTGATTGTACGATAGACACGTTTTTGCTGCAAACTCATGACATTCCCAACGGAATTTTGTACTTAATATTTGATATTTAAAAAAGTATGATAATTTAATGCATTTTATAATAGAGCACGACGCTTATTTGTTACTTGCCAAAGTGTGGACAATTTGGATGAATTTTTTTTATTATTAATTAATATTTAAAATAGTCTGTATCAGTAAATTAATTGTACTGACTTAAATTATAAAAACATCGCAGTAGGCTTTATCAATACATTTATTTCGATAATCGAAACTTGCTAATGCTAACAGTACAGAGTATATTTAAATTTACTTTTGTATTTAAATAGTACTTTTAAATTAATTACATATCAAAGTAAGTGTAAAATTTTATTTACACTTTACTACGAGATGATCTATTTAATTATCACAGAACGGTGCATTATATTTTTATAATTTTTTTAAATCTTCCATTCCGACTCAGACTTTTCTTTTAAAGAAATTCAAGTCTACGGTCGACTTAGTTTTGTTTTTATTTTAGCATAATACTCATGTAGATTTTTAAGTACTTAATTTTTAGTATTTTTTGTTATTAAGTTTTAATTATAAGATTTTTTATACTTTTTTATTTTATTTATGTGTGCGTGTGACGTGATTACTGTAATCTAATGTGACGAGCTCAATTATTTTATTTTTTTTTTATACTTGCGAAGTTTAGGATCAAAACAAGACTTTTATTTAATAATTTATAAGTAAAAAAAAAAAAAAGAATAAGTAAAATAAAAGATGCAATTATTGACATTTTATTTTATTAGATTATTTATTTTTAAATTTATGAAAGATAAATATTTTAATATTTAAAATATGTGGAATTCTAGAACGTAAAAAATTTGTACAAAAAAGAAAAAATTAAATTTGGTGATAGGGTAGAAGTAGCATTTGTAGCCAATGCTCTATTTTTGGACATTTAATATTTTATTTTAATTAATGAAAAAGTGTAAAATAAAATTTTAATTAACAGTCTGATAAAAGTATCTTTGTATAAATTTAAAAAATTAATTATGTCATTGCGTTTGGCCCTAAAGTGGCCAAAAAATTTTATCTCTACCCTAGTTTCGAAAACTGAATTCGCTAGTAATTGTACAGGATGTCAATAATTGTTACATTAAAATGGCAACATAAAATGCTCTATATTAATTAAAAAATTTTAATTGTTTTGTTCTGACCTTAAACTTCTCTGAACCATGAGATTTATTCGCACAATTAGTAATTAAAGATAATTATAATTCTTTTTAATTAAAAGAGATAAATATCGATGGGAATCTCATGCTGCAATATTATGTATGCTAAATAATAATATTTGTACAGTCACATTATTTGCAAAAATTTATATTATATATATTATAAAAAATAAATTAAATCAAATAAAATCGACTAATGAACAATGAACTTTAAAGTTATATTTTTTTCGTAGTGCGTAATGTTTTAAACCAGCGTTCTCAGTAGAAAACACCCTAACTCAGTTTTTTAAATTTCAGAGGTAAAAAATAGTACATTTCAAGCCGTGTGTATAATAAACTATTCGTAATTTTTTGCAATATCGGTCCCATTTAATTTTTATGTGTGAATGTAGCAGACATGTGACACTTTATAAATTTCAAATAAATGAATAAATAAATTAAAACAATGAAATTTGAAAAAATGCGCGTACGCAGTTTGCATTTATCTAAATGTGCATTTTTTAATTTTTACTTTACTTACATTTTATTCATTTATTATAAAATTTAAAAAATTGACAATTGTCTGCTACATTCACACCCATTTTAATTTTTGGTGCTAGAGACTTGCGCGACAACTTTTATCATTTAAAAATTCAAAAAAATGCGTAGCAATCTCAGATAATATATATACAATAATAAAGATTTATAAAAAAAAATATAAACAAGTGATTTTATAAAAAATCTTTAGTTAAAAATTCAAATTTATTATTCATTCCCGCCATTTATTAAAATCTTGGACAAACTGGAGTAAACACTCTCCTGTCATTCTAATCAGCTGTTCAGTGTGTGGTCAATGGCTGTCATTTTTAGTTATTGACAAACAAACAATTCAAAAATTTCAAACAAATTAATTTTTACTCCTGTTAATTATGAAGTGATTAATTACAAGTTCAACAAAAATTACATCTATGCAAAAAACTTGAAATCAGGTTATATTTATTATTTACTAATTATAAATAGATTTAGTGATTGATTAATTATTAGCATCTTTAAATATTTATTATTCATTTTACAATCACCTAAAAAGTCATTTAAAATTTAAGAATTGATTATAAATTTATTTTTAAGTTTATTCATTTTATGTCAAGTATTTTATTCTGTTATTATTTAAATAGAGATTTAATTTTAATAAACTTTATTATGATATTTGAATTTAGTACTTTTTAAATCAAATTAAATTTATAAAGACAAAATTCATCAGATAGGGGATTGTTGAGTTTAAATGAAATCAATAGAACATTTTATATTAAATTATACATCAACTTCTTTCAATTTAATGCCATTAAAAGGTTTTTTGTTTATTGATGAATTTAAACAAATTTAATATTACAGTTTAATTCAAAAGTTAAAATTTTTGACAGGTGATTTAATATTTATATATTTTAAAAGATGCATTCTATCATATTGTAGTAAATTGCATTACCGTAGTTTTTAATTTTTTAAATTTAATATTCTGAAATTATTTAAATTTTTACGTGTGAATGTAGCAGATATCAGACAAATTTAAAATTATAAATAAATAGAGTAAATAATTTAAAAAATAATATTTATAAAAAATGCACTTATTAGTTTGAAAATTTTTTAAATGCGCATTTTTTTTTAATTTAATTTTATTTATTATTTACTCTATTTATTAATAATTTAAAATTTTTCTGACGTCTGTCACATTCACACATAAATTTTTACTTACAATAGCGACCACAAAAATTTTAGTTTCCGTAAAAAATATTATATATTTTTAAAAAATATTATATATTTTAAAAAAATATACATAATAATTTTTAAAATTCGTTCCTCTGCAATTTAATAAATTTTTTTTTATTTAAAAATTATAAATTTCTGCTGCTTTCACTTTCATTTAAAAATCATTAGAATTTCGTACTGAAGTTAACCGACGTTTAATAATTTTTGCATTTTTTTAAAAAACGATAAATTATTTTTAAAAAATTCCAGTAGTTTTTTAAATTTTCTACATGTGCGTATTTCTATTTTTTATTTTTTTTAATTAATTTGTTGGAAAAAAAATTTTATTTCAAAAGTTTTTAATTGTCTCCTAACTTCAGGATCATTAAAAATATAATTTATTTAAATGCACTGACTAATTAGTGTAATATTTTATTTACAGAAGCTGGAAATAACGACAGTCAACATGTGGGACTCTGGATTGTGTAATGTGATAATTCCAACAGTATCGACAATGATTATTTACGTGTTGACTGTTAATCTTGTGAGATACTTAATGAGGGACAATCATTTGTCAATAAGAGATGTCTCTAAGAAACATAATTGGACACCTATTGTTAGCAGTAGTAATAAGGTAATTTATTACGTATTTTATTTAAAATTCAAATTTCAAATCTCAAATTATCTCGGAAAGAATGGAGCTGAATATTAAGAGAAAATTAAATCAAGTCCTGATCCGAATTCGTTTTTTAACCAACTTATTTATTAATACCAGCAAAGTTTTGATTGCCAGCACAATCATCGTCATGATTAATTTAATATTAAATAATTAAAAATTCTTATATAATTTAAAAAACTTTTTCCATTGAAATATTTTATAAGAGTACTGTAAGTCTTTGTTGTCCAAACTATCCTTAATTAAATTGTAAAGTAAAAACTAATTAACTATAAAATATATATATATATATACATATATATATATATTTGTAAATACTTGAAACTTTAGAAGTAAGTCAAAACTTTTTGAAAATGATAGAAGTTTACAAGTCAGCCCAAACATCTTGTAGTTTTTAGAGAGATCCAGAAACTTAACCGCTCATCTTGCGGCTGAAAATAAATAACAAACTATTATCAAATTTAATATTCCTACAATTTTTTTTATCATTCTTCCAGCAAAATTTTAATTTTTTAATTATTTTTCCTATTGACATAAAAACAAATTTCGAGATTCAAATTTCCTCTACAAAAAAATCAGTGGAATGATAAAATATTTATTTATATATTTTATAATGTATGACCACGTGCGGTCTTTTACATGCGTAATGATACTGATATATATCTTGTCTACTAAAAACTTGCAATTACAATTAAATTTAAATTAAGTTCAAATAATGCGCAGTGTAAGGGTTTAAGTTAGCGCGGCTGTCATGGTTGCTGGTTCTCAAAATTCCTCAGCATATTTACACAGGAGTCTAGTTACCCCTTCAATGTTTCTAGCAGCCTCTCTTTCAGTTCATCCCCTTTCTGAACTCTAGTCTTCCATTTTCTGTACCTTCGGTACCCAGCGTCTATGTCTGCTTCCTGCCTTCCGCACTCACTCCAATACGTCGATGCCTGGATTCTGTACTTGTCTTTATCCGTCTGGTTCCTTCTTAACTTCCAGGACTCCTTTGAAGTTTAATAAAAGCATAGAGTAAAAAAAACGAGCTTGCAAAGAATATATTTTTTGTTAATATTAAACTTTAATTAAGAAAATTTTATTAAGGCACAACGCAGTGGCCAACAATAGGGTCACTTATTATACAAAATAATACGAGACAGACGAGACGTGATAATACAATAATGTAATAATAATAGAAATTAATGCTGTGTAAACTAAATTTAATTAATTTGTGGATTGCACGTTGAATAAAAATAAACACGAGCTTATTAATATTACACATATTAATCATCACGTATATATTTGTACTGGTAAAACTTTTCATTGAAATTTAAAGGAAATTACTTGAGTTTATTAAAAATTAACGTCAGTCAAAAATATAAAATATGAATTAACTTATTTTTATATAAATTTAAATTTCCAAGTCATCTATGCCATAAAAATAAAAATAAAAATGTATTTTATTTTATTTCATATAAATTATTATTTTTTTTGTCTGTAAATAATTAATTTTAAATAATATTGATTTTAAATACGAAAATTTAACATTTTTTCAAATTTCCACCATTATCTTACGAAATAAAAAAAATCTTTTTCTCAGTACTTGTATCGGTTATTGATTATTATCTACATATATATTTACGATAAATATGTTTTAAAATAATATACTATCGGTGATGTAAATAATAAATAATAGAAGCAAGCGAATAGTTGGAATTTATGAATTATTCATATCACAAATCGAATAATTCGAACTTTCGAGTTATTCGTAAGTTTTCGAATTATTCAAAAATTTACGAATAATAGAAAAATTATTTTTCGGGCGACTTAAAATTGTATTATTTTTTCTAACAATGGAAATTTTCTCAGAAGTAAATTAAATAGATATCACACACGAATCTACAAAAAAATTATTTTTAGTTACTTTCAAAAAATCGAAAAAACGGTTGACCTGTAGGTCAACCCCAAAACCCCACTGTTTTTGAACTCAGGGAGCCGAGTCTAGATTTTCTATAGAATTTCTTAGACGATGACATTTTGACCGATTGACTTTAAAATCTAATCAGTTCTAAGTCTCGATTAGTCCTTTGATTGTCGCCAAAAACGTCCAAATCGCTTGATTTGCTGCAAATATATCGTACGGCAAAAATTACTTTACATACATCCATACAGACACACACACGGACATCCATCCGGAAATAGTCTGAAAAAAAGCTCTCCATTAAATAAAAATTGAATATTTGAATGCTGATCCGAATTTTCTTAAATTGAATCGAGTAATTTGAAGTCACAAATAATTAAAAAATTTACGAATAATTCGAAAAGACGAATGATTTAAAAATTTTCTAATCACTCGATTTTATTGAATTGTTCGAAAATTCGAATCATTCAATTCGCAAACTCTTGATAAATAATAATTAGGCTGATAAAATAAATAAATTTATAGGCATATTACTGCAGTATCTGCGAATCTCTGTTACTTAACACGAAAAGCGTGCTGTGTGATTCATGTGGTGTGTGTGCCGATACAGGATGTATAAAAGCTGCAGACAAACAATTGGTCTGTAAAGCAATAACTCAATCTACCGAGATTATGAAACATCACTGGATTCACGGTACCAGTTTATTATATATTTTTTACGTAAGCCTATAAAACAACAACAGAGTCCCGTTAAAAATAAATAAAATATCCGCAGCGTAATTTTTAATTACTACCGATCCAATAAATTTTATTTATCAACTTCAGGAAATTTACCAGCGATCGCGATGTGCGAGGTGTGCGATGAAGAGTGCGACCTAGAGCCCGGTCTAATCGATTGGTTCTGCTGCTGGTGTCAGAAATGTGTTCACGAGGCCTGCAAGCCTAAGATCGATGAGGTATTGGCTTTAAAAATTTTTTATATGAAAGAAGCAGAGACGGAGAGAGAGAAATAAAAAAAGCTGAATTGTCTTTGATGTTTATACATTGTAAAACTTGAGGTACGAATTTTAATGAAGATTAATCATTCTATTACAACAGATATGTGACTTTGGAAAGTTTAAATTGATGATAATACCGCCGGGAAGTTTGGAAGTTGTAAACAGACGTCGTACTGTACGTCGACGTCTCCAGCTACGATCGATTATACCACCTGTATGGAATGATTGGAAACCACTGATAGTCGTTGGTATATATTTCCATTATCTGTAGAATAACCAAATGCAATTCTTTGTTTAATTTTATTACCCCGTAAAATATAAATTTATTGATACATTATTTATATTAATGAGTATTTCGATTTTAATGTTTTAATAATTATATTTATAGCAAACAAAAAGTCTGGTAATAATGACGGGGCAATGGTCCTGTCGATGTTCCGTCGATTATTAAATCCATCACAGGTCGTAGACCTTTCGGAACGTGACCCGGTGGCGGCTTTAGAGTGGTGTCGTTTGTTAGGCGACAAATCGTGCAATGTACTGGTCGCCGGAGGCGATGGAACTGTCGCGTGGCTATTAAATTCTATTCATAAACTACGTTTGAAGGTACGGAGTTACCTAATACTGGATAGTTTCTGCCCACAACTGGCCCATTTTATTTTTATTTTAAGAGACAAAGTAATTAACTTAAATTATTTTTTAAAACTCCAATAAAAGGCAACATGGAGATCATGGGTCAAATCTGGAGCATCGGAAATTTAGTTAAAAAAATTTTTAAATCACAACTTTGAAATTTTGGTTACATGTCTAAATATGACAAAAAAATATCAATAATTATTTCTATTACTTGTTCAAATATCGAACTGTTTTAATATCACATGAGATCATGGGAGATTTACATTTGAAAATATAGTAGGATAATATTTATTTTTTCCACTGTAGATATTAATAATTTTTTTTCATGTGTGATATTCTGATAGATAATTAGACGTGTTAATATTTCGTACATGATATTTTTTCGTGTGATATTATGACTGTGGTCTTTAGTCATACCGAAAATTTTTTTATAGTGGCCTATTTTGCCTCATAACTATAATTTTTATTTTTTTATTGTTGGGTCATATTGACATTGAAAAGCTGGTCGGATACCAAAAAATTTGAATTAAAAAAAATTTCACTAGTGATATTTTTTTCTAAGGCCCATTCTACCCCCCCCCCCTCCTCCTTACTGTTACCTTATTTGTAACAGTAATCGATATTTTGATGCAAAATAAATTAATTGACCGACTCGTTACAATTCCAGCAAGAGCCGGCCGTAGCAATTCTACCCCTAGGCACCGGCAACGATTTGTCTCGTGTTCTAGGCTGGGGTAGCGAGTACGATCCCAACGTTGAGCCAACGAAAATTTTACAAAGTATACAAAATGCACGACCGGTTAAACTTGACAGGTAAATATACATACAAATTATTTATCATCCCTACTTAGCTATTGTCATAAAATCTTTATTATTACTCGGTATTAACGTTCACCTCCATTCCAATACGTAATATTAAATTCATTATGTTGATAATTGTATCGCTGACAATTTATTTCTATTAATAACGTCCTTTACATGAACCACCGAGCTTGAATTTCAGTCTAAAAGTACCAGCTGTTTATTTTATTGATAAAGACAATTTATATCTTGATAAATTCATTTATATTCTGAGTTATTGTTGGAAGGTTGACGGCTTCAAAATATAAAATAATTATTCACTTCTTAAAACTATAATGGGATCCTAAAATTAGAAAGCGCTACTTGATATTTTTCATTTATTTGAAATATAAAATAATTATTATTTTGTGTATGTCATTATTTTTAGATGGACAGTTACATTGCAGTATGACGGACGTAGTCTTGCTTTCAGAGGTTCACAGCACTGTAAATTTATGTATAATTATATGAGTGTTGGTGTTGATGCACAAGTCGCTTTGAATTTCCATCGAACTAGAGAAAGTAGATTTTATCTATTTAGCCATAGGATATTTAATAAGGTAAATATTATTATTATTATTCACATTGATTTAGATTCTGGTAAGTAAATTTGTCTCTATTCAATACTTTGTAATAAATACTATAATAATAATAATAATAATTATTGTTATTATTATTATTAAAGTACATAAGTACATAAGTACTATTATTTAATTTTTTTTTTATTTCACTTCAGTTCTAATAAACTTATTTATCAGTACAGCAAAAGTATATCTACCAGAGAATTTAAATTACGAATGATATACCAGTGGTTTGTACATAATCGTAAAACACTAAAATTGGTTTCAGATTTTACTTTAAAATTTATTACAAGATCGTAATTTCTGATATGCGTACATCTAATTTCTCTGTTTTACGATGATTTACATAGACCATTTTATTATTTATATTAAATAGAAAGTCTATTAAAACTGCATTAATAATTAATTATAATCTTGATTAAAAATAATTTTAGTTATTATACTTGTGCTTTGGAACACAACAAGTAGTTGAAAGGGAATGCAAAGATCTGGATAAACGGATTGAAGTATATTTAGACGGTGAACAAGTTGATTTACCATCAACGGAAAGTATTGTTGTACTTAATATTCCATGTTGGGGTGCGGGAGTTAAACTTTGGGAGTTAGGACTCCAAGGTAATATTAATATATTTATATCTATAATGATGATAATAATAATAATAATAATAACGAGCAACCTGCAGTCACTACGTGACTGCCCAAATATCACTACTGATTTTATAAAATACTCAGAAAAAAAGGATTTCTTGCCTCAAAAAATTTTTTCTAGTTCTAAATAACTTTTTGATTTCAATTCACAATGCAAAAAATTTATTGGGGTAAGTAAAAATTTTCTTTAGGCGAGTAAAGATTTTTTGTGTCAATGAATCCTTTTTTTTTTCTATGCACACTTTTCTGGCTTTGAGAAGCTTCCTAAAACCAAATGGAAATATAAAACTTTGTCATTTTGGAATAAGTAACGCGATATAAATAATAAAGTATATATTCAGTGACATTCAGTCATATTTAGTGACAGAATAATTAGAATATTAATTTATTTAAAGAAAATAAATACGATCGTATTTTTTCTCGCGTAGTTTAAATGTAATTCGAATGATACAGATGAATCGATTTATCTTAATGATTGATGATAAAAAAGTGTTGAAACTATAAAAAGGTACAAACTCAAGTCAAAAGCTTTCTAACGATACCAAATTTAATAACATTAACCAATTCTATCATACAGATATGCCTGGAACAAACTTTTCCTTATTCTCTTAATAATATAGATAATAATAATAATAATTGATGATGAATATTAATATGTAATATTACAATATATAGTTGACAGTAATTATTATTTTATAATTAAATTTTGTAGGTAATGAAGGTGTTGGTATGCAAAGTATTAATGATGGCAAGCTTGAGGTATGCGCACTTTATTCGTCATTCCATATTGCTCAGTTACAAGTTGGTATGTCACAACCACATAGACTGGGTCAGGCCAAAACCGTTACGGTAATAATTCTAATATATATATATGTTGATTTATCAATATTAATATTATATGAATATCATGAATTATTTATTTATTATAATAATATTTAATAGCTGATTGATTCGATAAATTATTAATACTTGTAGATTAAATTACTGGATTCTTGTGCAGTACAAATCGACGGTGAACCATGGTCTCAAAGTCCATGTGAATTTAACATTTCACACTGTAATCAAGCGTCAATGCTTATGTCAACTTATCGGTAATTTATTTAATCTTAAGGTAATTAACAACATATACAATATTATTACTACTATTATTACCCTATATTTTTAAAAAAAAAGCTAATGGATGTTTATATCATAAGAGAAATATATCTAGTCGTATAAGTATTTACACGGATGAGAGATAAATAAACAGTATTGTCATTTAAAAAAAAAAATTTTATTATAATTTTAAAAAATGTTCGTGTTTGAAATGTTTATTTATCGCTGTATCCACCAAACATCTCACAAACATTCTGATCGCACCATCAGATTTATATACTCATCATTCCTATTTTTTATTAAAAAACAAATGTACTTATTAAAAAAAACAAAAAAAAAATAAAATAAAATAAAATAAAAGAATAAATGTGATTGTCGGATCGTAAATAAAAATTTTAAATATTTAGTTGATTGTGTTAACCTGAACATCACATAAAATGGAAACATTTTAAATTTATAAAGCCTCGTGAAAAAGTAAAAATAAAAATACCAAAAAAACAACGTATATAAATAATAATAAAATAAAAAATTGATTGTAATGACGGAACGTCAAGCACGAATGCTGATTGCACTATTAACAATTTGGCTCATGCATGAAGTCACGAGAGTTATGAAAAAGCTCAGATAATTATATTACTCGAAAAAAAAAAAATAATGACAAACAAAAAAAAAAAAAAATAGTTCTCTGGAGAGAACAGTCGAGTAGATAAAAAAGTCTAGGTAAATTCATAACAAAAAATATTGAATAAAAAATAAATCAAACGGTGATTAAATCTCTTGGGAGTGAGACAGGATGATGAAGATTTGTTTGATGATGTTTGACAACTTTTACCTCGCACACCGAATGATTTATTTGTCTCATATAATTTAACTCTCAAGCACAAATCGGCGTATACATCTCTATACACAGATATGTCCTGAGGATATCCTTTGACGCGTTAATACATATGATGTGTCACATGGGAATGTCTTGTTGTTTGCTCTCGCTCCATTTGCTCAATCGATTAGTGGTAGTAGAGCCAGTGGTAGAGGCTGGTGTTGGTGCTGGTAAAGCGGTTGGCGACTTCCACCCCCGAAAATCACCCGCACTGCACACCGATCTCACACACTGGCTGTTGGCTCTGCTCTGGTCTCTACTGTCCTGGTCTTCTCGACCCTCACGTTCACTGTCGTGTACACCAGCGATTATTAATCGACGGATTATCAATGCAAGGCATCTCTCTTTATTGATTGACCGTTTGCATACGCTGTTAAATTTTTTTTTGTATTTGTTTGAATTTTTATTTGTAAACTTACTTTTGAGCAAACAAAAGATAATAAATCAAGACCGGACATGATAAATAAATATGGAGCATGTGGAGTTAAAAAGTTTCCTTGCGAAAATTAAAATCGAATTGGTGGCATTTGAAACGTAAAATTCTGCTCAGTTGCGGCGGACCGCAGTAAAAAACAGTAACCTTTCCTTTTTTTTGATCTTTAAGTTGCTTGAAGACCTTGTCCCAATTCGGCCTTCCGGCGTTTGTACGTGTCTTTAATCCTGTTATTAAATCTCTCTTTTCCTAGAAAAGACAAATATTTATTTAAATATTTACACACGGAAACTACCAGAGAGTATAAAGCTAAACAAGTTTGCACTACTCAGTCAGACCTATTTCAAATCCCAAATGTCATGAAAATTTATTATAAATATAAAACAATATTTTAACGTTCAAATAAAACAATAAGACGAACAAATAAACAAAACTTATGTTTATCATCGATATTAAAATTTTATTATTTTTTTCGGTAAAAAACATTTTATCATTTATTTAAGTATTTTTTATCATTACGAATATTGAATATTATGTTTTTTTAGTAAATAACTTCTTTAGAATCCCGTAAGACGCCTAGGGATCAGGAAAAACGTCTGCAGGAGTTAAAATTCGGCATAGAGTGCCTTCTTTTTTATTTTTTTAACAAAAAAATGTTGTTGAATAAGATATTTTTTACCTTTTCATGAAGCAAATCCATAGCAAGCTGAAGTCCGACGGCTTTCATATCATTTTTTTGCAGCGCGCTAGTAATATACATATGCATCTCGAGAAATCTCTCTAAAGTGGAGCCCAGCTCGGCTTGTTCGATTTCTAACTGAGACAGTAAATTTACAAACCACTCGAATGAATGCTGATCGCGATTGATCCAAAAGAAATCAACTTTTCTAAGCTTCATCACTGTCACGGGAATATCACTCGACCAGGAAAACTCACACTGAGGACAGGTGTGTCTTACTTTCCAATATCGGTGCATTATTGACTGCAGGATTGAAGCAAAAGGTGTAACTCCAATTCCCGTGGCGATTAACACGGCATGCTGCGCCTGGAATATGTGACTCGATGGTGCTCCGTAAGGACCATCTAGAAAAATCTATCCATTTCCAACTTTTTTTATTACATGGAACTATTCGATTGGGAGAATGGTAAGTAGGCTAATAAAATGTAAGTAAACTATCAGTTTTTTTTTCAATTTCCTCAAAATATTCCCAATGAGGGCTTGGGTAGCTTACAATTTTTTTTTTATTTCAATTATTGAGTTGAATTCTTTTTTTAATATCCTGTAAAAATTTAATCGAGAAATATTTTTGCGAAAATTTTTAAAATGGCGGTTCATATTTGCGGTTACCGATACAACTATCAGAAAATTTCTGATTGAAAATTAACTCCTCAGAGCTAAAGTTTAACTAAAAAATTTTATATCGAAATGGCAGATGTGAAAATTCAGAAAATTAATTTTTAAAAAAAATTTATGCGGTCTAAAAAAAATTACTGGCTTTATAGAATTAAATTTGGGTAAATTTTCATTGGTTTTAAAATTTTATTAAATTTCTAACTCTCTCTTAAACGAATTTCCCGATCCTGTGGTATTTCTGTTTGTTTTTTCTTTAATTTATTGAAAATTACTCAACTGGTTGATGTAAAAAACTAATGAAATGTAAATTTAAATTTAAACTTTTTCAATCGCTCTCCTGTAATTTAAATATATAAATTAATTTTCGAGATATTAACACTGCGTACATCCGTACATTCGTACAAACAGAGATCTGACCTCGAAAAAATAAAAAATAAAATTTCTCAGGATCTAAACCGCTGATATTTGTGAAATATGACTTTTGTCAATTGAATTCAATCCAATAACTTTCTCTTCCGTTATAAGTTTTCAATTTCCCAGCGGAAAGTTAAAAAACTTTAAAAAGTATAAATAAATGAAAAAAAAAACTAAATAAATAAAAGTTAAACTCACTTCTAGCGGTTTACCAACAAGATAATTTATCGCATGATGTTCACTTAAATTCTTCGTATCTACGCCATTATTTTTTTCCACAAATTCCACAATTTTATTCTGCATCCGACCCTCTTCAGCCGCTACACTATTCGCTAATGTCATTGTAATGCTCGTTTCCCGTTTATCTTTATCTGCTGAGCCTTAAAAAATATATTACAAATCCATTATCATCTAAAAATTTTATAATTTATTATTTTTTTATATCTCCTGCATTGAAACCACGAGTTTTTAGTCATTCGATACAAGTTAATTTCAGACCATTACCATTTCGCGGGCTTAAAATCATTCCTTAATCAAGAAAAGCTTTTAATTTCCACCCGCTAAATTAGTTTCTGACTTTGCTTCAGACCTGTCACTATTCAATTTATTTATTGTGGACCGCAGAACAATAATACGTCATCATAATAATAACCAGCCAAGTTGACATGTGAATTCATGTGCGCTATTGATCTGAAAATTGTCTAATTTCGGTCGGCTTCAGAAATTCAAACTCTTTCAATGCAGGTGATTATAAAAAATATAATGTGGCAAGGGATGGAACGCTTTCACACGAAAGTGGTTCACCGAACCGAAGGCTGCACTAGTAAATTAATTGTCAAAATTTATATGAATAAATTTGAAATTCGTGTCAATATAATTTAATAATTAATTAAACTTAATTAATACAAAATTATTTAAATACCTGTAATAATTAAATACTCATTATATTTTAGTCTCATATAATAATTAACTATGTTTTATATAAATATATATATACGTATATATATAATTTGTATAAATAAATCGCTATAATTATTTTGGCTAACCGGATTATCAACACGGAAACTGCTAATGGGCTGGTTAATTTTGGAAACAGTATGCACTAACAATGATTAAGCTCCGTCATAACACATATATCTGTACATATATGTAATTATCTATATGTATATGTATTTATATATACATACTGATAAAAAAGTTGACTTGATTCAAGAGCGAAAATTTTGAACCAAGAATTCCATTTTGAAGAAAATGATTTTCTTGAGTCAAGAGAAACAATTCTTGAACCAAGAGAAATTTACTTGACCCAAGAATAATTTCTTGGCTCAAGAATTTTTTCTCTTGAGTCAAGAAAATCATTTCCTTCAAAATGGAATTCTTGGTTCAAGATTTTTTCTCTTGAATCAAGTCAACTTTCTTATCAGTGCACAGGAAAAAAGGATTTTTCGATGCAAGAAATATTTTGCATTATGAATTGAAGACAAAAATTTTCTTATGAGTTTTTTTTCTATAAAATTTCTTAGACAGCGATCCTGATAAAAATTAAGGTGTCCATGGGGTGGCTGGAGGAAAAATACTTTTCTTCTTCACCGAGCCCTGAGTCTAGATTTTCTATCGGGCTTCAATATAATTTCTGAGACGGCGACCCTGATAAAAATAACTTCTCTTTTTTTGAAAATTTTCGATTTCCATAGCGGGAAGTTTAAAAAAATTTTTTTTTATAAAACTTTTGGCGTTCCGGTATCCCTCCTCCCCTTCCTTTTTTTTCTGTATATATAAAAATATATGAATGTTTATCTGTATCTTGACACATTACCTGAGTCAGATTGATTACTACGTTGACAATTTTCCATACTAGGGGTTTTAAATGCAATGATCGTGGGCTTTGTTCTCATATATCTGAAACTTTGTGCCAGTGATTTATTCTGTGGGCTGAGGTAAGCCAACCCAAGTGACTTGAGTCGGGCGCGACGTATTTTTATTTCATCGAAATTTCTTTCTGACTCGGACCTCATGTAGCCGCGTAATCTGTGAAAATAAAAATGATTAAAAAAAAAAATATATATCGTTGCGTTAAGTATCACATAAAAATGCAATTATAAACAGACATCTTAATTAAATAGTTGTTTTGAATTAATAGTTTACATATTATTTCAATTAAAGCTCTTAAAATTGATTAATATGTTTATTTACAGAGGTAACGAGGAAGTGTATTAAACTGCGAGCTCTACAAACGGAGAGTTAATTGAAGTTTAAGTTTTAATGAGGTTTGGTCAGGTTGCTTGATTTAATCAACGTTTTGTATATTTATTTTTAAACTTACGCCATCAGTCTCTCCCGTTTTTTCCGCCTGGTCTGCATATCTGGCATAGAAAATGACTTCTCGAGTGGCATTTTATTTGTAAGAAATAGCCGTCTCAGCTTTCTGTCTTGCGACTGTACTATTGAATCCTTGTGTCCATTTAAATCTATATTCGCATATATTGTAAAATAAAATAAAATAAAATAAAATTTTATCAATGGGCAGAACGGAAATGCGATAAAAAAAGCCGATTAATTTCATTTCTTTTTCCTATTTATACTTTTCAATCTTTTCATATTAATATAATTCAATACCTCCCCTCTCGGGGTAAAATGGACCGTCACCAGAATTTTATATTTATGTATTTTATTACATATTTATTTTTAAGTAAAATAAATATTTAGAGTACAGGTTTAAAAAAAAAATTTTAAACAAATGTGATGGTAAAAGTTATCTAAGTTTTAGTTACTTACCGTCTGGATTTACTGTAGATGCGTTGGTGTTGACGTTGGTCATAGCAATAGTATTTGAACCAGACACCAACGTGTCACTGTCACCAACAAAAAGGGGATTGTCCAAGCCCCGAGGTTCCCCCTGGGATTCGTTTATAACTTTAACTTTATTCTCTTCTTCCTCTATTGTTACTGATGTCGATTGTGGTACTCTAATAATGTTGAAATAATGAAAAAGTTATAAATCAAGTCTATTGTCCCATTTGGTAATTAAAAACGATAATAATAATAATATTAATAATAATTATTATTATCATCATCATCATAATATTGAGCTGATAGTAACGTACGGATTTCTAGCCGCGGGAGGTGAACTAAATCCCTCGATGGCTATCGCATCTCCACGTTCGAGTTTCTGCTGCTCCTTTTCAAAGTACGCGTACAAACTATTGGTCCACTCGCCAACAGCTCTTATGTGCAGCCACATGTATTCTAATATGATAATAATGCTCATTGTTAAATGTGCTAAATTCGATTTAAAACAAAGCGTTATTAATATCCGAGTATCGTTTACTTGAAATATATATTTTATTTCAAATTGCTGAAATGTAATAATTACTTTTTAATATAAATTTTTTTTTTTACTTTGTTCTGTCCAGGTAATTTTATTTTAAACAGTTATAAGTTATAATTTAACTTTCAAAAGTATTTATATTATGACTGCTGAGTATTCGATTTTTTTATTACGCTCATAAAATTCGTATTCTAACAAGCATTGTTAGTTCTTGGACTTTTTTAATTCGTTGCAGAAAAACTTTTCAATCTTTTTCTTCTATCTAATTTGTTTTTTTTTTTAATTTATTTTTTTTTAACATCAGAGAAAGAAATCTTAACACCTGCCGGCCGCTTGAGAATGTACGTTTTCAATCCGCTTGGGGTAAAAGTTTGGCATCTATCGTACGGTGATTTTTTCTCTCTCTTAGTTTAATAGTATACAGTTGAACAAGTTTGTTGGTAGTTGTACGGAGCAGTAGGAGTAGTAAAAGTAGTAGTGAAAGTAGTTGTGTATAAGAAGGCAACTTTTAAAAGTGGCATCATCACAAGGGCTTTGTGAGCGAGCGAGTAAGTGAAACATGGAAGAGTGTAAGAGGAGAATGAGATTAAAAATAAAGCAAAGAGAGGGAATACAAAAGCTTAACTTTACCCTCTTGCTCTGGTGCACTGCTGATAGTGAAGGGATGCCACTCGTATCCCGCGATCACTGGTATATTCACAAAGACATAGTCTCCAGGACGAAAATCTAAGTGGAGAGGTCGTTTGATCACCAGGTGCGTCACACGCGATGGCAGCAGAAGACCAGAACTTATGTACGTTTTACCGCGTTCAGATCGTAACCACATCAAACGACGCACTCGTTCCACCATGTAAATTGCCCCTGGTACTACAAACCATTTCCAGAAGTTTGGCCCGTGGAAAATCGTTAGTATCCAGAATGGAATGTACAGCAAATGCGTCCAGTAAAATATCTATTATGTGATGCAATTTTACATTTTTATTAAATTCATAGAGATTTTGGTGGGCAAGCTGGTAAATTGCACTGTAAAAAATTGCGGAGTGAATGCGGACCGGAAGACTACTTATTTAATCTCCTTGGAGGTAAATTCACCCTGGGGGATTTTATTTTAATATTGAAACTCCGGTTCGGAGTGAATGCGAATTTAAATAAAATCTTGATCACTCCGAAATCACTTTGCTGGAAAAACAAACTCCGTATGCGGAGTAAATTTTTCTAAAGCTCCGGAACTTGAAGTGAATTCGGATTTAAATAAAATTTTTAATTACTTCGAATTCACTCCCGATTTTTTACGGTGCAACATTTGGCTAAAGATGAAAATTAACTTTTTTGTTGATTATGTTTATGATAAAAATTTTAAATCGTGTGATTAGACCAGTCATTTTATATACCGATTTTTTTTGCTGCACTAATTATAATTTCGTAAAATGAATAAAAAAATCCGTAAAGTATAAATATAATAGATCCTGGAGATTTTTTTTTAAGTGGAAAATACTCTTTTCAAAAAATTTCTTTGAAAGACTACTCGAAAATTTTTTTCAAAGACTTTCTGAATGAGATATAATATGACAACACACTTTGGCAAGTGTAAACTTTCACTGATGGTGTAAGTTATCGCTGGTATGTAAATTTATACTACGGGTGTAAGCTTACAGTGCTCTAAGTTTACCGTATACACTTTTTATAATTTTATAACGCAGCAAAATAAGTATGTGAAAATGACATAATTTTGAGTAAATTCGCTTTAAAATAAGTCTCCAAATCATTTGTAAAAAAAATCACACGCTCTTGGCTTTAACGAGATCCCTAAAGGCAAAATGACATAAAAAATTTAAGTCCTTTTGCAATTAGTAACGTAAAATAATTATTAACACAGACAAATTAATGCATGATTAACTATTATGTAAAATACCTCAAAGCTTCCGCCACGTCTAACAAAGGGCATCGAGCATAGGATCATAATAAAGAGAATTATAATCAAGGCAACACCAGTAGGATTAGCTACGCCACCCACTAGACCAAAGAGTCCTGGCCTACTCGTCAAAAGCCACTCAAACATCGTGTAGTGCGAGCTGTTGAGTACTTGATCGTTGATCACAACCAAACCTGACATCAAAATTACCAGAGAAGTAAATGCTACGTATCATTCTCTTTTGATCCCTACATATGTGTATACAAACACACACACACACACATGCAGACACACATAAAAATATAATGTTAACATATTGTGATATATTGATCAATAAATTTTACCAAAATTCAGGAGATGGGCAACTGTATGCACAACTGACATCACTCCAATCGTAACACCGACCATTTTGTGCAAGTAAATGTGATGATCCAACGGCAAAATCGAATTAAATCCATGTGTACGCAGAAACGTGATGCACTGTCGTAACATCAGTATTAATATAAACATACAATCAAAATTTAAACATTGTCCTGTTGATAAACATTTCGTTAATCCATTTATTTAGTTATTTATTATTTATTATTTTAAATTAAAAAATAGTAAATTACCGCATGCTCGTGCCAGCATCGTGTAAGTGTTTGTATCTCTGTACTGATATAATCTCGTGACAAAAAGTAAAATATTTATTATTACAAATGCAAAAATAAATACCATAAAGACATAGTTATTTTTTAAATACGGCTTCGTCAGCTGATAAGGTCTTAATGAATGCAATAGACTTAAGACCGATGGCCTGGATTGCTTGGGCTTCGGCGGTACCATCCAACGATCTATACTGAAAAATTTTAATTAATTATTGCAATTAATAATATAAATTAAATTACCTTTAAATCCGATCGTTAAAATTTTTTACGGATATTTTATTTCATAGTTGGGTAAAATAACGCGCGAAAAAAATTTTATTTTACAAATTATTACGTGAACTGTTGACCTAATTTAAGTCTATTTAATACAGTCTTTTTTTAATTATTTTGTAATAATTAAATTTTTTTATTGATGAAAAAAAAAATGAAACTTAAAAATAATAAACGCTATTAGTTATTTATTGGAATAAACAAATAAATGCGGAATGATAATTAAATTTTATGGCTCTATTTAAAAACCCGTTTAATCGAATCTCTGATAATATAAATTTGTGTGAGGTCGTTGAGTCTGATAAATATAAAATGTTAATTTTCATTAGAAAAAGATTTCAATGAAATGAAATTTTTGGAATTTTACTTTTTAAATATTTAATTAATGGTATAATCGAAATAGAAACAGATAAGAGACGGCTGACGAATTCAATTATAAAGCCAAGTGAAAATTAAACTAAAATAGTGAGACGTTGATGAGACGATTTAATGATCAAGACAAATCATTTTACGTATTGAGTATTATTATTATTATTATTATTTGCAGCTGGTTATTAATTTACCTGATGGATAAATTTTCGAGTAGACCCTCTTGTTTTTCGAGCTGCTTCTTCAAGGCCTCGAACGTGATTGCACCTCTATTACCCTGATCGGCATCTTCAAACAGGGCAAGCGTTAAATCTTCAATCTGCTCATCACTAAATTTCATTCCATTCTCCTCCATACAGGCTCGCATAACGTGTTCTAATTCACGGTGCTGAATTAATCCGTCCCCTTTATTAAAGTAATATTACGTAATAATATTGTTTAATTATTATTATTATATTAATACCTGAGTAAAATGAAACAAAAAAAGCGAACACTCAATTATAAAAATTTAATTAAGCGATCCAAAGTTCGCTTTTTTTCTCTTGTATTGTTTATACATAGTTTTTAATTATAATCACCGCATCATTGGTTTTGATTAATTGAATGGAATAATTAATTAAAGAATTTTTAATTACACTGAAAAAAAATTAACTTTTGTAAAAATAATATTTTTGCAATCAGTGAATCAAAAATGTTTACATTATTAATTACTAGGGACAATATTTTTTTCTTGATTTCAAAATCGATAGTTCAAATGTTGGATATTACGGCGAAAATATTGCTCTTATAAAAAAAGTTTTCAAATAAAATTTATAGGAAATTTAATTTTCTATAAAAAATATCTGTTATGATTTTCTTATACGATCAATATTTTCACTGGAATTTCAAAATTAAGATTCATAATGAATAATTCAAATTTTTGTTAATTATGAAAATTTTAATTTTGAAATTACAGCAGAAAATATTGGTCATATAAAAAAAGTTTTCAAACAAAAGTTGTAGGAAATTTAATTTTATAAAAAAAATGTCTCTTATGATTTTCTTATACGACCAATATTTTCGCTGTAATTTAAAAATTAAGATTCATAATGAATAATTCAAATTTTTGTTGATTATGAAAATTTCAATTTTGAAATTACGGCTTTCTTATTAGTCCTAAGAAAAAATTATAAGAGACATTCTTTATATAAAATTAAATTTTGAACAATTTCTATTGAGAAAATTTTTTTATACGACCACAGTTTCGACGTAATAAAAATTTGGCACCATTAATTATTAATTGTTATTTTCAAATTAATACAAAAATCCTGGCCCTATTAATTACAAATTTAAGTTTAAGAATAATTTTCTTGACTGAAGAAAATCGTAAATTATTTACAGTACTCCGAAAAAAAATAAGATCAGAATATTTTGAACTGAGCTCGGATTTCGTCGATTTAGAAAATGATTTTAAATGAAATCTTGAAATGCCCTAAAATTATGTTTAGTTGAAAAATTCCAATAGCAATTTCTTGTGAGAAGAAAATACAAAATTTCTAAGAGTTAAATTTTCTCTCAGTGTAAATCAAGTAATGGAATTATTTTTAAAAATTTTATTTAAGTTAATGCAAGTGTAAATTTATAGAATAAAGCGGGTGAGATTAAAATTACAAGCGAAATACTTGTAATAACTTGAAAGTACTTGCAATAAGTATTTATGGATTGAAAGTACATTTACTTTATTAAAACTCATATACTCTTATTGCTCTAAGTTGTTTCTCTTAGTATTACTTGAGAACAAATCGAATTAAGTATAACATTTTAGAAAAAAAAACATAATGATAATCGTAACATTTGTTTTTATTATAACAGAATTTAAAATAAAACAAATTGTAAGCTACTTCTAAGTATTTAAGTAAAGCTATTAGTTAATAGTATATGTACATGTTATTTAAGAGGAGCTTTTAAATACTGGGTAAATACTTTATCAGATTATAGAAAATTATCAACTTTGAAAAATCGATAACATTTCCGGGTAAAAATTCTGAATATGACTGAAATCACAATGAAAACATAAAATTTCATTCAAAAAGGCCTAAATTTTGCTGAGATTATGCTAAAGTCAATGATTTTTATTGGAAAAGGCCGAAAGTTTGCCGAAAACACGCCGAAATTATGTTATTTTTAATAAACAGACCGAAAATTGGCTGATAAATTCAGTCGGCAGATTTTCGGCCATACAATTTTTTTTTTTTACATAAAAAAAATGATAGAATTTTGAAAAATTTCAAACAACAAAATAGGACAGAAAATTATAATAATTTCAGCAAAATTTCGGCCTTGAGTTCGCTACCTGGGTCTTTTTTCAGCTTCTAAAAAATGTTATTATTTTTTGGCTGAAATTTTTTTACCTGAGTTTCCATAAATATCACGCGCGCGAGTGAAGTAAATTAGCAATTTTTATTTATGGAATTTTATTAGTAACATTTGAAAGACGGAAATACCTGAGCACTCATATCCGTTTATCACAAGTTTATGAAAGACAAAATTAAATAATACGAAGTACTGGCTCAGAATTATCTAAATGAAGATTGTATAATTTTAGGAGAGAATCGATTACTCAGAAATCCATTAGCTAACTAATGTTCGAAGTGGAAGTAGAAATATAACTTTAATATGTCAACGAATTCTCTTCATCAATAAATTTCTTTGATGGTTTTTTTAAAAAATTAAAAATTTATGTGATAGAGAATTTAAGCGGATAACGCAGACATATTTTATATTTTGTTTTTGTAAATGTGGGGCACTATTTTTAATGGGCTATAAAAATACACTTTTTTAAGTTTTTTTCCTAAATTTTTTATTTTTATTCGCTTACTCGGTTCAAGCTGACAAAAAATAAATTACTGTTTTTTTGCCGTCATAAATTTCTTATTTCAATTTTTTTTGTTATCTTTTTGAATTTCCTATTAACTATAACTAAATTTTCAAGATAAAAAATTTCTACTAACTTTCAAACCGAAGCGTTTTGTAAATTCATTAATTTGATGAATTAAACAATAGACAAGACTCAGAGTAAGTCACGGGTTACTATCACGATGATTACTTTAAAACTGAAGTCTCTAGGGATAAAACCTCCCTTTGCCCTATTCTATATATTTCTTTCTCGTGACTGATCTTCACCATTCGAAGCTCTGACCATACTAGTTTAATAAATCGTTTCTCGTAGTACCATTTACATCTGGTTTATTTATTTTAACTTGCTCTATAAATGGAAACATGTCTAAGTACTTTTACATAAATTTATGCAAACAATAAATTCAATTATTAAAATATATTTAATATTGACAAATAACTCTTGATATAAGTACTTATAAGCAGCTTACATTTTTTTGTTACCCCAGAAATTCTGTTATAATTTTCCGTCGAAATTAATTTTACCAAGACACTTATGTCTTATATATTAATATACACTAAAAAAAATGAATTATCGTCGCAAAAATTTTTTACTTGTCCCCAGAATTTTTTTCCATCATAAATTTAAAACAAAATTTTTTTTGGTCGAGTCCTGAGAAACTTTTTCTCTTCCATTGATACTGCAAAATATTTCTTCCGCCCAAAAATACTTTTTTTTGTGTATAAATAAATACAAAATGCCCGAGCTACTGTTTGAATTAAAAATATTAATTAAAATAAATAGAGTATCGCAGATTATTTAAATTTGATAAGCGACTGCACTCTGTACCATTTACTTCCGCTTTGATAAAAAATTTGATTTGTCTATTTATTTATAAAGATTTATTTGATAAATAAAAATAAAATAGAATTGGATAGAGTAAATATATATACCGTCGATATCGTAGACCTTGAAGAGAAATCGAATCTTGTCATCCGGAGTTTTACCAGCAAATTGATGCATAGCGTCAAGAAACTCCTGGAGAGATATTGTACCCGAGTTGTCCTTGTCGAATATCTGGAATACTCTCTCGGTGAAGAAAGGCTGTAACGCGGATAAAAATGTGCTTGGCTTTATTCAAGATTGTTGTTTTCCTGAATGATGAAGGGTAAGAGGCTACGGTAAATACATATACATATTTGTATACCTGTATATGAGTATATACAAATGTATATATGTATATATATGGAAGGAATAAGGGGTACACAAGGGCAAAAGTACGAGTTTTAAGATAAGAGAAAATTTACTGCCTCACGTTCTTCGATATAACGATTTTCTTGAATTCCTCACGACGTATTTCTCGTTCGTTTCCAACTGTCTGTTTGAAGATCTTCTCCAGCCATTCTAGATTGCTTTTATCGAAGCCCGCCGGTGATCTTTTGACAAATGAACATTTTTGGTTAACATTTAGCAACAATCAAGATTTAATTTATCATTTTTTTATAATTCATCCCCACTGATACTTTTTTGAATTTTTATACCACCAGCTAGCAAACTTATTTCGTTTTGAGACATTTTTTAATTTATTAAACTTTCCAGACTGAGACAGTGCTAATTAAAAATTTAAATTTCCTTCTCAAAAATTATTTATGAGATTTCTTATTAAATCAATGATGTCATAAAATAAATTTTATTGAAGAAAATATAAATGTCGTGATGTACCTGGTGGATTTAAAGCTGGATAAATGAGAAAATGGAATTTTTAAAATTACCATGCCCTGATTTTACTGAAATTTTAATTTTAGAATCTTCTACTTTGAATAAATAATAGTATCAATTGAAGACAATTACTTTGAGCATTTAATTGATGCCGTATAAATCAATCAGAGGGTTTTCACCAGTTAAGTAAATTTTTAAAAGTAGATTTAATTTGTTATTTATATTACTGCTTAAAAGTGTCTTCATGTCCTGATTAAATTCCGGTTTTTTCATAGATTTTGTATATTTTTTTAAATATTAATTTTAAATAATTGCAATGATATTTAATTTACAGTTGGATAACTGATGAGAAAATTAATTAATTAATTAAAATAATTACCTCGGGTTGGTAATTTCTCGAAGAAAATCCATAATCTGTCCTGGGGAAACGTATCCTGTGCTGTCTTGTTTAATTAAACGAAACAGTTTATCAATGATCTGAAAAATTTATTGCAGACGACATTGAACAAAAAAACGCAATTAGACAGAATAATGTGAGCAAATAACTGGTGAAAAAATAAAATAGTAACCGGATAATTTACCCCTTTAGCGTGAAATATTTTGTTGAAGGCGATCAAATCAATAGGGCCATCGCCGCACAATACATAAGCGACACTTTCAATTTGATCAATGAAGTCCGCTTGTTTGTCACTTCTGGCGAGTGAACCGAAAAAATAAAAAATCGAATAAAAAAAGGTGAATAAAGAGACGGGGGTGGATTTTTGACGTGACAGTAGCGCGAATGTACGTGACGACGATAGATCTGCACACTTTGCAAAATGGACAGCAAGGCAAAAGAGATATATTATAAAATAACTGCATATAGGGCCAAATAAATCCACATATAGGATCCGGATTTCAATGATAAATAAAAAATAAAATATAATAAAAAAAATTTTAACTTACGTCAGTCGGGCTTTGAGGAACTCAATCCAGTCTTCCTGTTTGAGAACACCGTCTCTGTCTTGATCAAAGAGTATAAACAATTTTCCCGAGAGTACCTGAAAGTTCATACCCTGTAATGCTATGTACCAGTAACAGTTGGCTTTGAATTGTGAATCATCGTTGCTCTAGATGTCTAGATTCTATATATATATATACATATACTTATATATATGTATAACTATACTGACACTACGTGTACCATGATGTTACGTGTACTTGTACAGTGAGTTGTACTACTGTACTACTATATAATCTACTCCTACTTCTACTTCTACTTCTACTACTACTACTACTACTACTACTACTACTGCTACTACTGGTACTATTTAAAGTATAAAATACAACCACGATTTACGACTTACACACACAGATTCTTGGAAAAACTTAGGCTACATTCCAGTCAAGACGTTTCACGTTACTAAATCATTCACACAATATTTTTTTTTCATTTATTTCCGGCACTTCATAAGATCCCCTCGCGTGTCTACTGATTAACGAGAACGTGACATTTATGAATACAACTGTATCTTGAATACCCATGGATAAACGGTTTAATAAAATGCATTTGTTAACATCGAAAATAAAATAACGTCAATTACAGTCGGGTGAAAATATACATGTTAATTATTAAAAGCGAATTTCATAAATTTGACGGTTTAGCATTACATGTCATTTTAAAAAAAGAATCTGATGTTAAATACATTTTATATTACCTCAGTATATATTGAAATTTTGATTTACAGATAATTTTATATTTTTAAAATGGTTATATTTTATTCCAATACGTATGATGTGGATCTCATTGAATTATTTAATGTTTTAATGGAAATTATTTTTAATTGACGAGACATTATCTTCTATAACCGCACAAAAAAATATATAAATAATATATATGTCCCATATAGCAAATGCATTGATGCATATACGTCACATATATATTTTTTCGTATGGGTATTTGCATTGTCTTTTTACAATTATGATGTTCTTAAATTTTTTTTTTACAAAAATACTAAGAGAATGAAAATTTTTATTTTTTCAAGTCTATTTTGCCCCATATTGATTATTTTTTTTTAGTAACTCAATAAAAAAATTATTTAATGTTTTTTTTTTGAGATAACCCATTTTGCCCATACAATAATAATTTTTATTGTCTTTGCATTGCGCATGATCATGTTTATATTTTTGGCTTAGATGACCTATTATTCGTTAAACAAAAATCCCGGACTATCCCACCATTTTTTTCTCGGTTTCATTTTATTTTAAAATTGATTTTACTCATAAAAAATTTATAAATAATAATAATAATAATTTTAGCGTATCGTTTATTTACACGATGAATCGAGAAATGGGTCAATACCATGGTCACATCGGTAAGCCAATCTCTGCATTTGGTTGTCGCCCTTTCTCAAATGCCGAACCGCAAGTAGATTTACCAATACACCGGACGCTTTAAACTCATGCAAACATATATATATATATATATATATACCTACATATATACATAAACCCACGATGTTTACTTATACTAGTTACCGTAGCATATAGCTAGCGTGTGTTATTTGATCCCATTCTTGAACGAAACTCGAGCAAACCTCGTAATCGTGATGACGGCTCGAGTACCGCCGCCAATTATCATCCGATTATCCTGAATACAACTTTCGCTCCCATCGGGCGGGATATTTTTAAAAACTTCATAACATGAAAACCGAGTTAATGAGGCACTTAAATACGTGCGAACGTATGAATACCAAAAAAAAAAAAAAATCCATTGTGAATAAACCTCCAGGTCATAAACAATCTCCACTTGATATAAATTTTAAAAACTTATTTTGTTTAAATTTAAACTTGAGCTAATTTCGCGGATTGAATGGCTCAACTGACAGACTAACCCATCAGTAAATGTGTAATTTATGTATGTGTGGGTTTATAGCATAGCCGTACATATATATCTGCAATAATATAAGATTTCTCGCAACGTGATGAGGTGCTCGAGGCGTCAAGGTCTCAAGCCCGAGGCGATCGAGCGCCTTGATCAAACAGAGCCCTGAATAGATCGACTCCTCGATTCGCCTCAAGAGACGTAGATGTATCTACACTAATATATAATACATACACATATATATGTACGTATAATATGTACACACGTATATCTTTGTGCATATAGATTGTTGTCTGAAGTCTGGCATACCTCGAAGTAAGCCCATTACTCGATCACGTAATCCACGCCACTGCGTTTTATATATTAAATTCCTCTATATATATATATGTATATATGTGTATATAGCATACAGCGTATATACTGATGAAGGATCAAAAAAGGAGGCTATAAGTTATCAAGTAAGTAAGTTAAATAAAGAGAGAATGGGTTTGCGCGCACGATCTATCGATTATTATTTAACGAGACCTCGACGATTGCCCGGGGGTTGCCACCAATTGCCTTCCCCTTACAGCTAACTCTCTTATTGCCAGGAAAACTAGCTTCGTTATCTCTTGGACGTGCCTTTGTAATGTAAGAGAGTACAAGTTACGTCGCGAGAGAGAGGGATAGAAAAATAATGGATTTAATATTTAATAGCCGCTCTTAATTTCTCGGTTCTGTCAAAAAAAATTTTATTACTCTAATTGAGTTGTATTTTTTACAAGCATTAAAAGTTGTAGTATTAAAAATGTTTTCTTTTTTTGTTTTTGTTTTTATGAGATCTGTAATCTGGAAGTCGGTAGTTTTTTTTTTTTTTTTGCTACTAAAAGGAGTTGAATAATAAAAAAAATATATGGATAACCCGAGTAAGATAGTTTTTTAATTTGGTTAACGGAGGTACTGATGTGATAATAATCTCGGATGAATAAATAATAAATTACCTCATCTTGAAAGAGCTTCCTGAAAGACTCCCGTCCGTACTTAGGCGATCCCTCGAGTTTCAAGAGCTCCAAGCACTCCTTTAGGGTGGCGCTTCTTCGTCTCTCAATCAAACACTCCTCCTCCATTGAGCTCATGCACTCTGCACGGATCTCGTAACTTGCCATCGTAAAGTCTCCCTCAGGTAAACGTCTCTTTACGTTCAACTCTCTGCTCTATGCTCTACACTATATACTTTAAACTACTATCTGTTCTCTTGTTCACTGAAACTCACCCTGCAACACGTCGAGGATTAAATTCAGTAGTCGGTGATACTATCTTACATTAGCTAATTTATACACCCCCACTTGTGATTAACACTGTCTAATTATTTTTTATTTGTCTTTTATCGAGCTTATTGCTGGTGGCAGATTAAAAATGTGATGGAAGTAGAAATAAATAAGGGATGGAAAAAAAAAAAAAAAAAAAATGATTGAAAAGTAAAAAGTAAAAAATAGCGGCAAGTTAAGACAAATTGAAAGTTCAAGTGCTAGAGTGATGAACTTGGTGAGTCGAGTCGCTGGCAAACACACTCAGTGTACTCAATGAATCGGGCTAGACGAATAACGCGGGGTAAATGGGGGTAAGCAAGTAAACCCGAGTATACCGGAAGCATTTCAAATAAAATAAAAAGTTAAGTTAAATAAAAAAAAAAAAAGAAGTAAAAAAAACCTTTTTCGGTTCACGAAAAAATCACTTTGGTGTCACTGTTTTATTGATATTTTTTTTTGTTATAAATGAATTGACGCGTCCATCATGTAGTTCAGTTGACGCGCAAGAAATTCCACCGATCACCTATCACACTCTATTTATTGTCGTTTTATTTTGTTGTTTGTTATTTATTTTCCTCGGATGTCTCGTTTACTTTTAATTTTATTTTAACTAGATTTTTTATTTTTTCAGTTGCGGAGGAAGGGACAGGGGCCGATGGTTTGGTTTAGTATTAAATGTGTAAACCGTTGAATTGCCGAGAGTAAATCGAATCACGCAATTCGCTAAAGAATTGCGTCACAACCAGACACCTTTTCATGCTCACGTCACTAAAAATATTTGAATGATGAAAATTATATGGGGGCTTTGTCGGGAAACGGTGGATAAGGGCCTCGGATTGGCTGAGTATTGTATAGTTTTGTTGTTACGGTTGAGGGCTGACTTTGGAGTTGATTTTACGCGTGTACGTAAGAGAGGTAAATCGTTGACGAACTGAAAGGAAAATAAAAAAGAGAGATGAACAAGTTTGTACAAGACGTGTGGAGATGTGGAATAATATTGGTAGGGAGAGACCATACATTTAAGAATTGTCGATTTATATACATATATATCTATATTATATATATATTACTGTATGCTGTATCCTTTCACTTTTTGACAACTCAGCGTGGCCTCATCTCGTACTTGCGATTTTTAATGATCAGTCGCAATGCTGCTATCGAGAAAACCGTATCGTTAAATTTATTTATTGAACAAAATGTATACATACATATATATATACTTATTTAAATCGGAGATTATCTGTAACTGTATTTAAATAAATTACAGCAAGATGAATTTTAAATAAAACTTTTACTTTGTTTGAATAAATTATTGCTTATTGTTAGGAAAAATTATAAAAATGAATTGGAGTTTAGCATAAATCGATACATCAATTTATTGGTTGAAAAAAAATATAATTTATCATCGATAACGTATTTGAGACAGGGTTGGAAAAAAAAAAGAAACGAATTTTCCTATTGAATAAAAAATAAATGAAATTTAGCCCATAGTTTAACGATTATAAAAAAAAGCTGTAAAATACTGTTGATGACCAAGCGACTATGCCGCGGGAGATATCTCGAAAAATATTTAAAAACTCTAGCGTAAACGTTTTTAATTTAGATTTTTTTATATTTATTTTATAAAATTTTATTTTTCCGCAGATAGGCATTTCCCATTTTTTCAGGTTAATTAAGAGCGACGGTGTTTTTAAGAGGCCGCTCGTTTTCTCGCGGTTAGTTGTGCGATGGTAAGTGTGTTAAAGAGTGTAAAAGTGTAGAGCCGAGCAAGTTTCGAAAATGAAGACGAAACTCGCAGCTTTTACTTTCTCTCTACGTCTCTCCTCCTCTTTCTTTCTCTTTATGTACTTATATACATGTATATAGATATAGATATAGATATGTATATGTATATATACTAGAAAAACAAAGTTTATTCGACCACCGAGGCGTTTTCCAGTAATAACGATGTCCCATAGCAATTTCACAGAAAACTGCTTTATTGCGAACTCGTAAATCGTAATACTTTACAAGATTACTCGTAAAATCTGTTTTACTCATTTTCTTTAATCACGTGAAAGAGATTAATTAATCAGGAGCAGATTTTTTTAATTATTCGCTCACTCTAAAAAATATATTTTCTTCCTTTAAACTCTTCTTCTTTTTTTTAATTCTTCAGTCCACTTTCTTTTTTATAAATTATGTACCTTAACTTTTTTTTTTTGTATCATTACTTATTAAGTAACAGTGATATTTAATTAATGTCGAAAGTTTACATTTCATTAAATACTCAGATGCTTGTTCATTAATTTATTAGCTTATTAAATTTTAATTATTTATCAAAATATTTTTTTTTAAACGAACGGAAAATAACGAATTTTTTTTTTAATTAAAAAAGTTTATTTTTTAAAATTTTTCTTGCAGCTCATCTTGAAAAATTACTCAAAAATGAGTACTAAGTAAAGTAAAGTTACAGCTGAAAATAAAAATATTAAAAATTGAATAAATTGTATAGTAAAAATTAAAAAAAAAATATTTAATAAAATGGAAGTAATGTAATTACAATCCGGATTTAATTAGTTGGAATAAAAAGTAGAGTAGAGTGGAAATAAAGTGGATACTTAGTATTAAATATTTAATAACACCTTAATTAGTAGCTTAATTTGATTTAAAATTCATTTAATTATAATAATATTTTTATATAAATGGTAAATAATATATAATTTCATTATTTATGGATTTAATGAAGTAATTTATTTATATACACATTTACGAAACCATTTGCAAACAGGAAACATACATCAATTCGTTACAAACAAATCCGCAGAACCAATAAGCTCAGATTAAAAGCGGGAAACTTTTCGAATATCATTTCAACTGTTCAAAGGTTTTTTAATTCAATTTAATATTAAATGTTGTATTTGAACACGTGTCCTGTGGGTAAACTGATGGATTTACTAACGAATTATAGATGAGAGTATTGTGAAAATTTTAGTTGATATATAAAGTTATGAATTAAGTTGGCGCAGATAAATTGAAACTTTGGAGGTCGGTTTTTTTTTTATAGTATATATACGTAGTGATTTAGGTAAAGATTTTGTGTAGGCTACGAAATATCTGAAGATATTTAAATTTATAATTGAAATTTTAGAGGCGAAGGTCAAAACTTTTAAAGGGTTGAACTGAGGTTCTGTCATTACCTTAATTTGGAACCCCAAAACTCGCATTTAGAAAATTTTACGGAAGCTGAGAGGTGTTTAAAAGTATGACGGTTATGAAAATGTAGAAGAGTTAATATATTTTTAAAATAAAAACTTTGGTGATAAATTATAATGGTTTGTAGGATACTTAAAAGTACTGGAGAAGAATATAATTTTATGAAAAAAATTATGATTTTTTTGAAAAAATTTTTTTTAAGATTGCAGAACTGGAACTTGATTTTTTAAAGTTGTTTAGTCAGTTGGAAAAGTGACAACACGACAAGTGAAGGAGGATCAGGGAGGATGACAATTTCTATGTGATTCGAAAAAGAGTGGCCCGTAACTTTTCTCTTGTAGGGACTAACTCTACAAAATATGAACGTTTTTTATTCCTTATGGTGTCCTGTAGTAGAAAATACCCCAACAAATCCTGAGAATAATTTTATTTTTGACCCATGACCCATATGAGGATAAATGAAGATGAATGAGGATGTTGATGTCTATGGATTTTTATGAAGAGTAGCCCGTAACTTTTGCCCTGTTGGAAATAACCCAGCACAAAAGTAACGTTTCTTGTTCCTTATGGTGTCCTGTAGTAGAAAATACCCCAACAAATCCTGAGAAAAATTTTATTTTTGCCTCATGACTCATATGAAGATAAATGAGGATGAATGAGGATGTTGATGTCTATGGACTATTCTGAAGCGTAGCCCGTATTTTCTGCCCTGCTGAGAATAATTTCACCCAATACAAGCGTTTTTACTTCGTTACAGTTTCTTCTAGTGGGAATAACCCCATAAAGGCCTGACAATTATTTTCGTTTTGACTTACGATCGACATGATCGTAGAAGAGGATGGATGGTGATAACACTTTCTATGTTTTTTCATATTGCCAGCCAAAGTATCTAGCAGCTTACGATTATTTTTGTCATTGTACGCGTATAAAAGCAATTTTGTTTCAGTCCGCTAAAGCCCAATTCATATCTCTTTTCACCTTATCAGCATATCAATCGTTTGTTACAAATTTCATCCGTTTCAACCCATTCTAAATATTTTAATTACCTATAGCTTTTATTCAGCAATAAATTGAATTCACATGAACGTAACGTTCGATTCAACTGTAAGCCAACAGCTCCCGACGCCATCATTCTGAAACAAACTTGTTTCTTTTGGTCTCAAACATTGGAACTCAACGTTTCGCGGAGAGTTATTAAAAATATATTGACTGACAAGGGGTGAAACATTAATGCAGACATGGTCCATGTCAGCCCTCGCCTTCGACTCAAACAGAAATTTTCACCCGAGCCTCCATTCATAGTCTTTCATCTCTTGTCACTCAACATTCCGTTACAAAACCTTTCATTTCTACAATTTTTATTCGCCTCATTTTCTATATTTAAGATATTTATTTATCACCTGCTTTGAAATTATATTTCAATCCGCATTGAGTCTGTCAAAAGCCAATTCCAGATCAATGAGCCTCTGCTGTTAAAAATCGTCGATTTTACCCCTAAGCTTCAAATTTCATCAATATCAGACTTGTCACAATTATAGGTTATAATAATTATGATAAACCAAGTTCAAAGTTTCCGTACAAAATATATATGCGCGATTTTTCATTCAATTCAGGTATAGTGTGAACTTTTTTCGCGGCGTTGTGTGAATGATTTGGTGTTAAAATGTTCAGTACTGTCGTTGTGAAAAGAACTCGACAGACGGTGCCGAATTTCGGATCTAAACGGAAAATATTTTGTAACCAGAAGATAAGAGAATTTACGGTTGCAAACTTCTGCTTTAATTTACGGATAGCGAACAATTCGCTATCATAACGATGCTTTTGTAACTGTAGAGAATTGTTTGTTGCACCTAGCAATGGTTCATGATTGTAAAAAAACTGTTATGTTACGGTAAAAAAATTGTTTCGTTAAAATAACAAAGAGAATTTATTTTATAATGACAACATTTTTGTACTCGTGAGCTAAAATTATTTGGGATAGAGAATTAGACTTCACGGCTCCCATTAATTGGTGTTATCATTTTTATTGTGCAGGGGTCGCCCTATAACCTCGTAATTTGATATTTTTTTCTAAGAACATGAGGCTAGAATCGGGATTTTGGTCAATTTTAGTCCATTTTTGAGCCAATGGGTCTCTTGCTAAAACTTTACAGCTCCAATTTATTGATATTATCATTTTATAGTACAGGGGGTCGTATTTAATGCACATGTGCAGTAGTCGCTTTATATCTTAATTTTTTAAATTTTTTCTTACGACAAAATCGCCGGAATTAGTTGCCTGCTTTGAAGTAAGATGATATTTTTGTAATGAATATCATGTGTTTTCGTAACCAATCGACTACTTAAATTCGAGACAATCCTATAAGTTAACGTAAGCTCATTATGTTTGCTACTATTTAAGAAAATCTTTCGTAATCCCGTTTTTGTTATGGGACGAAACTCTTTTTCCGTGCATCGGCTCAATTCATCGCAGTGTGCCTTTCATATAATTCTCCTCATATATTTTTGAATCTGTTTATCAGTTCATAGGAACTCCACGATGAAATCGAAGGCATTCAATTGTACTATTCATTCTGGCCTAAATAACTGATCAAAAATCACAACGTCTTCTCGCTGAATGCGTGTTAATGATAAACTTAATGCCTTTGATAAATAAGTTATTCAAAAAATTATTAAGTAAACGTTGTAAGAAAATTCATTTGGAAACGTCGCTTCATAAGATTTTTTCATAAAAAATAGTCCTGGGTAAATATTTTTTCAAAAGAAGTCTAGTTTCCGGTTGCCGGACGGCATTTTATGTGTGCGATGACTCAAATTTCTATCTGTTTGAAATCATAAGTTTTTATAAAATTTTACTGACAGAAATTTTTATTTCGAATTAAATATTATTGGAAACAAAACGCTCGAAAACAGCGGGAAGTTTTGGGGCTGATCCGCAGGGTCAACCGATAGACCGATTTTTTTTTCTGCAGACCGACTGTCCTAGAATGAATTCTATTTCGTGTGTAGGCACGAAAATAAGTGAAATAAATCGAATTTGCTAGAGAAAGTATTTTCTGTACGACCCCAGACACGGCATAGCGTCTCACAGTAGCTCACAACACAAAACTGGCCCTCTGAGGGGTCATGCGTGAGGAAACCGATAGACCGATTTTTTGTGCAGGTATTACAAACGCACTCACACTGTAAAAATTTGGAGTGGATTCGAAGTATTTTGGATTTTATTCAAATCCGAATTCACTCCATTACTCAGACTTCCGGAGTTAAAAAAAAATTAATCTGCATGCGTAGCAAATAGGGAGTTTTTTTCAGTTGAGTGATTTCAGAGTGATCTCGATTTTATTTCAATCTGCATTCACTTCGATTCCGAGTGAGTAAAATAAATGTCTGCCGCTCTTATTCACTCCGGATTTACTCCGGCTTTACTCCGCAAATTTTTTACAGTGTATGCAAACAGATTCTGTAATCGTATTTACAATTGTCTATATATCCGGTACACAAACTTTGCAAATGGTCATAAAGGAAAGCTAATGAATATTACACCCGAGTATTTGATCTGATTTTGAATGAACATTCCACTCGAAAATTTAAGTGTACTCTCATAACGCTCTCATCCTCAAGTGCACTCTCTGCAAGTGAAGCTTTATCGTATAATAATCGTAATATTTCTCTTTTACGAGCCTTTAATCCTTATACTCAGCTATATATCTACCACCCTCTCGGTACATTTCCAACTATCTTTCATTGTCTATACAGATTACTTTTAGTTATTGCAAATAGAAACAGAAACAAAAGTAAAAAAAAATTTTTAAAACAATAAAAAGTGTCTTTCTATAGTTTAAATTAAATCGAGTCGACAGAGAGCAAAATCAATTATCCGAATTGTATAAGGTCAGTAAGCAGAGTTCAATCGTCGAAAGAGTTGTGTATATATACGAACATCAGAGGAAAGAGTAATGATGAAAATCGAACCGCAGAATGTAGAAAATTTTCACCATCGACTACTATTTTACAGCGGATATAAATTTACTCATGGCTTTTTTCGCAATATAAAAAAATGTTTGTTCATTTATTATTACTCGTTTATTTTTACCCCAACTTTACTTCATTTTTTTATCCGATACCGGGCACTTGGATATTTTATATTTTTTACTATTTTTCATTGCACTTTTTTTTCAATATTATTCAATATTTTACGGTGGATTAGAGAGTGTATTAAATTTAGTATTTCTTCATCGATTTATATAAACGTTATCAGAAAACACCCGCCGGCAGTGTTTTGCCATACGTGTGCAATTCAATCTGATGCACCGGGCATTGTTTTATCGGCGGATCGCGGATCGCATACTTGATTTATGGCGATGCAATTATTATAATATTTAGTAGCAGCAACACCGTAAATAAGCAGCAGTCAAGTATGAAAAAAAAAAATAAACATTTTTATTTTTCCCCATTTTTTTTTTATCCAACTTGTACATTTTTTATTCATAACCGACGGGAAATTCAACGCCGTATTTTTTTTTCCTATTTGTCAACATTATTATTATTTATTTTCTTTTCCACGTACAATACTTTTCACAATTTAAAACCATTTTTTTCGCATGTTATTTGTAATCGTCCATACGTTTTCAGCGGCATTAAATTAAAAAAAAAAATAATAAAAAGCGATTCATAAATTTTCGATAAAAGCAAAAATGAGCATTAAACCGTGTCTTTTATTTCTTTAATTCTCTATCAATAAAAATTCATATGTGTAATAGAAAACAATGTGTAGAGCGAAACCAACAGTCGTAAAATGGGTAGAAATAATTCCCAGTTGAATAAACTTTTCCCTGTGGCGACCTGAGACAATCATCAATCGAGTCTGGCAATCTCCAATTTTCCGGCTCGTATAATCTCGAGAGAAATTTTCGTTTAGCTGCGGTACGACGACGAGCTAGTAAAGTGGGTAGTGAACCCATCTGTACATTCACATATACAGATACCATCTATCCGCACATTCATACCCACATGTACAGCCCATAGTCCAAGAGAAAATGTTGGAATAACCAATCATTCGTACATATGAGCGATACGAAACTAATTCCCCTTATCCCAGCGGGATTGATTGATTGCACAAGATTTCATCGATTGTGCATTTCCATTTTCTCTGTTCTCCAACTCTATATTATATTCTCTTCTAGTTCTATTTGTCTTCGTCTATTGCGGTGAGTTCCCGGCGTTTATTCCTAAATCTAAACTCACCGCACACGTAATAGAATACACATAACAGCAAACGAGAAACAGAAACAGAAACAGAAACAGAAACATTAACGAAATGAAATGAAAACAGAAGCAGAAGCAGAAACAGAAACAGAAACAAAGTCAGACTATCCCTGTCTTACCATAGCTACATTACCCCTTTAACTGCCGAGTAGCCGGGCCAAGTAAAGTCTTGGTCTAATAAAGAGACTAGAGACTCTGCAGACTAAGCTATTCAACTGCTAGACAACAAAGAGCGAATCTATGTACGGCTTCCGCAAACTCTGATGCGGTATCCTATCCCGCGTGATGGTCGTAACGGACGCGCGGTACGTAAACGCACCGGATCAACCCTTTCGATAAATCCTCCGGCAATTTTGTGGCGATCCATAACACACAATCGTCTCCGTGTGTGCATTATATACCAACCTGTGCCAGCAACACACCGGTGCACGGTGCACAGTGCGAAATTCACACTGACATCGCACATATACCGACAGTACCGTGGAGGGGAGTGAGTTTGCGCTTGGGCTCGGCACTTGCGCAACTTCGATTTAGCCCCTTCTCCAGACGGCATCTACCCTAAACTCTCAACTCCCATCCCTGCACCCCTTTTCCGACCCTACTCGTGCTTTTACTCTCTACCTATAGCTATAGCATACTAACTAAACCATTAGAGAGAGAGTTTGTCTGACTACGACACCGACTACTATGGGTATGACTGTACTCGTGACTCCTTGTTCCTCTGCTGACGTGCCCCCTCTCGCGAAAACCCGTTAGCCCAACACTACCCCCGCTATATCTGTACCCATACTGTTGCAAACCCTGCACTCATCTCTCCCAGTATCGTTCCACCACCACCTCGAGCACCTCCACCAGCTCAAACTCTGCCACCAGTTCTAGCACGCTGTCTACTTAAAACTCCTACTACTATAAAAATGTGTGCATCCCCGTTGGCGATACCCGCCACGGCCGCCACGCAGCCACGCTACCAGTGAACCACCAGCGGTTTCACCACCGAGTCGAGTAGAGCAAGCAGTAGCATAGCGCGCCGCTGCTACACCGAAACTGGTGACTCCGCAGTCCCGCGTACTCTAGTACGGGTTCTATCGTCTTACGGGCTACGTAACGTGTCTTCTAACTCTACTGTCGTTCATATATGTACAAACTTTATCCTCTGTACTTTAACTTGGTAAAAAAAAAGCTAATAAATCCTGGGGTAGATATTTGTTGAGTTTCATCTTTCATCTATAAAATATTTATACTAGACAGCAAGACAGATTACTGGCTGTCAAGTGTTGCTTGATTGTTGCTGTACTACTGTAATATAAGCTAAGCTGTAACGGCTTAACTCCCCAAGAGAATGAGGTCCCGCCGGAAAATCAAGCCGGCCGGCGGCTGACGTCGGAACCACCGCGCGCAACTATCACTTCTACCCTGTGTTTTTCCCCTTTGTAAAATACTACACACTTAAGTTTCTTCCTGTTACTAGTTTGTAGTAAAAAAAACGCAAAAATAGTTTATCTGGAAACGTACATGCATACAAATATATCTCCACATATGTGCATACGGCACACAGATCGTTTAGATACATGATTATCCTCTTAAACGGCGAGTGTCATCTCTTGGCGAGTGTTGCTCTCGCCACTGGCATCCGCAAGCAATAAACTCTGTTCTCGTAAATGCCATAAAGTTGCGCTTTGGAATTTAAACGAACGGATACAACGACAACGGCGACAACAACGACAACAACAACCAGAAGGACTGGAGCTGGAAGAGAGAAAGAGAAAAGAGTAAAGCGGAAGAGGAAAAGGAAAACCTGGATGGGAAGAGCGAAACCGAAAAGAGAGACGAGGTTCGTTTGTGTCTATACATTATTCAACGGAGCGTGTGTTTTTGCTTATGCACAAACTACTTTTTAATTAACGTTTTTTCCGCTGGATATATAACATATACTGGTTAGTTTAGTTTTCGGTCATTTTGTTATCGGAACATCTTTGAATTATTTATGTCATCAAATTTTTTATTTTCTGTCTTCGGTACAGTGTGGGGAGCCGTTTTGAGGATATATATACACTGCCCATACGAAAAAATATATATGTGACATATATGCATCAATGCATTGGCTATATTGGACATATATATTATTTACATATTTTTTTGTGCGGGTGTACAAAAGCGGTGTTAATAAAATGAACTTACTGGTACAGAGGTGCTACTTGGCGGTGTTAAGATGGTGTACGTAAGGAGTTAATTAACTGCGAACGGAGTATAAGGGTGTGAGCATAAGTGTCTTAAGATCTATAGTCAAAAATTTGTGACAGGACTAAATATCCACGAATCTTAATATCCATAGACAGAAAAAAATTTTTCTGATCCCAAGGAAATTTTCGTTTTCGATTTATGATGCAAAAAAATTATTGGAAAGAGTAAAAATTTTTTGCGCCAAGAAATTCTGTTTCTCTGTATACCAAAAATATTAACGAGACATAGAATTCACAAAATATTCTCGTGGATATTTTTTATGTGAATATTAAAATTCGTGGATAATTTTGACGTGGGTATTTAGTCGCGTAACCGTCAAAGTTACGAAACTATCATTCATTGAGATAAAAGTAATTTTAATACCTATATAATAAGCAATGTCACTTTTATTAAACTGAAACTTTTGATCCTTTATAAAATGAAATATTAAGAGACACTACAGTAATTATTTTTATTACAAATCTGATTTTTCTGGCTGACTTAGTTTGCAAAACTTTAGTCATAAAATCCGTTTTCCATATTCTGTACAATAACATCAGACTTTAATCGAGAATTCACTTGATAAATTAATAAATCTGTCGTGTCATTAATTATCGAAACAAAAAAAATATTTGCATTTGAAATACAGTTCGATTTCCGATACTTGAAAAATAAGACAACTTTTTTTTCTAATACCGTTAAAATTTAAACACCAGGATAGCGCGGACACACCGTTTTTTTCCAGTGTATATATAAAATATATATAAGACAAGTTTTGTGGATCGAGTTATATATGATATAAATGTGGAGTTTAAAGTTTTTTATTTTAAAAGTGTATGTTTTCTGGCAGGTACTTTTGAGGAAAGACTTTTCTCCACTTTATAAGATAAACTAAGAAAGCTTTGTTTACATTCAACGTGCATTTACCGAGTAAGAGATCTTAAAGTCGAGTTCATCCAATGTACACCTCTATTCCCGGCTTATAACTAACAACATTTGACGGGATCCCAGACTTTTCTCTTACTTTACTCATACCGGTACCCTCAACTATATTCTGGAGATCGTTACACATTTAACTTTTTATCTGAGAGCTTTCGTTTACTTGCCACTATCTCTATCCAGTATTTTCTGGACTCTCTGGTGATTTCGCTGTTACATTTTACGTTGTAGATGGAGACTACCAGCAAGTTCCTTTACTTTACGATAATTCTGCTACAATGTCACGTACACCCCCTCGACTCTTACAACGTGCCCTGTGCCTTCAATACCATGTGTCTCTGCTGGATCTCGGATGAAGATGAGTTTACACGAATGGACATCAGCTGCCTCGGCGTGCCCTTTTCTCGATTTCCCGGTAGGTCACTCTTTTTTTATTTATTTAGTTATTTTTTTCAAATATTTATTTATTGTAAAGACTTTCTATTTTCCACTCTAAGCTACAGGGCATTAAATTAAATTATAAATATAACAATAAAAATGTGTAAGTTATGGAGCATAAAGGAATAAAAATAGAGTAATAAGCGAGAATTTTAAGATAAAAAAACTAAAACTCTCGTTCCATTCATGCAACAAAGTCTATTATACTCCGGTATACTTGAAACCTTGAAACGAAAAAAAAACAAGTCTACCACTTGATGTACAATCGCACCCATATGTACCAGATTTTTACACAAGAATACATAGATATATATGTGCATATAAGAATTTTTTTTATATACATACATATATATGTATCTGTGAAAACGTAGGGTGGATGCCTTTGATGATCGACTAGAAGGTACATCCGAGGAAACCACATCAAAGACATCTCGTATCACTTTTCAAATTGTATACACGTTTTCTCTAACGTTTTCTCGCGTTTTTCGCTCACACACTAAGACTTACCCATATGTACAAACATAAATTCATACACTCACCTATACTATATCAGCAAGTATGAATGTACATTTTATATGCACTTTTCAAAAGGATATAGAGACACATTTCCGTAATTTAGTCTTCTCTATTTATTTTTACTATTTTTTACCCAGCACTCCGACGCGAAAACACTTGTTCTGTCTAGAGTATATTCTCCGGCAACCTACTTCAGCTCGAGTCTATGCGCGATGCATACATATCTCTATATACATATATCTATATACAAGTGCGCGTACATATCTGAAAAAGATTTCGCAATAACTCTAATGAGTATTTTTGTTTTAATTTAATTAATTAAATAACAAAATAAATAAATCCTCGTGTATTTGCAATCCACATATAATTAACCTGCGCTCTACATGCATTAATGTCCACATGCATACATATACATATATAGTACAGTACAGTAGTTAGCGAATGATAAGTGACTTTTAACATCTTGCGAATCTCTGAAATCTGGCGGTAATCAGTTCCCGCATTCTCGGCATCGCCAGTATGTCATAGTAATAATTTTAAAAAGTCTGCAGTCTATGGTTTATGCAGTGTTAAATTCATAACTAGTCGGGCACACAAAAAGGGCCAGAGTGTTTTACACCACCCGCAGTATCACGCGAAACCTCGGGTGCCGTATAGTCGCTAAGAGCGGTCTGGAGAGTCATCTACTGCACCCAGTACACTTTGCTCTATATAGTATTGTTTAGTATATATATACACATATATATATAAGATAGTGTATACTAGATACTAGACACTAGACACTAGACTATATGCTGTACGTTATGTTATATATATATGTATGAAGGGACTAGCATACTGAATACTGCATTTTCCTCACAATTTATATCCATTATTTCCTGAATACCAGGAGAAAGCATTAATACGGATGTACAATAGAAAACAATAAGCGGTGTACAGGGATACCACAATGCACTTTAACTTTCTGGTCCTTATGGTCCTTCTGCTCGTCGTATTCCCAATTTTCTCGGACCAATACCTCCTTATTATTATTATTATCATCATTGTTGTTGTTATTATTAAATAATTTAAGTACTTTATATACAAGACATTTAATCTATTGTTAATAGAAGCCAAGTTCGCTATCAAAAGACTTTTGTTATTGACTTGACAAAGAGATAGTTGGATCTTTGAGTTTAAAAAATTTAAGGGAAGAGTTTTAGATGAAAAAGGGGATGAATTTTCAGTGAACTCGGAGTTTTAGTCGTGAGTTTTAGAATTCACGAGTCACAAGTTTGAGTTTTGTGTGACAAGTTAAGACTAGTGGGCTTGTGGAGATAAAAATTTAACTTTATCGTAAGTTTTATTTATCCTCAGATGTATCGGTGAGTTATGTGGCACAGCTGGACATCGTGAACTCGGGAATGTTGGCACTGGAAAATGACGCACTGGTGAGTTCCTCGGGAATTGAAGCGCTTGGGCTCATGAGCAATCGTCTGGTGAGCATCGGTGAGAAGTCTCTCGTGTGAGTGTTTGCACTACTTGTTCATATACTCTTTTATATGTAGTGTATAAGTATATATATGTATATATATGCAGTTCTACTACTTTCGACCCTTACTTGCTTCTACAATCTTCATCGATTTACTATACGTGTACTTTATTTATTTATTTATTTTTTTTATTTTTTTATTTTAGAGTTTTGTTGATCGCGACCCGGTGTATTTTACGCCCACGGAAATTGTCTTTCATCGATTACTTACTCTCTTTCTTTTTTTACTTTTATCTTTGTCGCTCTCTTTATTTTTCATTTAAATTTTTCTGTTTTTGTTTATAATTTATTTTCTTACCCTGCGATCGAACTTTTTACTATTATAATACTTTATTTTTCTTTTATTATCGAAAGGCATTTTAAATAAATTTTTTTTTTTTTCGATAACCAAATTTAAGAAAACAATAAAAAAAAATGTAATGTGGATTTTTATATAAAATATTATTTTTAAATTTACAATTCCATTGTTTGCCGAAGAAAAATAAATGATAAAATCCTTAATTTCTTTTCAACCGAAATTATGAGTCAGTTCATTGGACGTAAAAAATCCGAGCGATTTAAAATTTTCGAGGATTACTCGGCTTACAAATAAAAAAAAATCCGTTAATATTTTATCTGATTCGTGACCTGAATTTAGTCAAAAATAAAAAATAATAAAAACATATTTTTTTTTTTTTATAAATTTAATATCAGAAAATATTTTATAATTCAAAACAATAAATTTATAATTTTTATTCAGGCAAAAAAAAACTAAAAGTTAAAAGTGAAATACTAAAAACTTGAAATTATTTTTATTTTATCGCTCTCCAATCATTTTTTTAAAGTGGTATATTTATTACCTTCACAAATATCGTTTTCAATCGAAAGTTATTGGAAAAAGAGTAAAAAAATTCAATGGCGGTCTTTTTTAATTTTAAAAAATTTTTCTTTGCTTGACCAGCGGAGTATCGGGGAGTTTACGATCACTGGATCTGAGCTATAACTCGTTGGAGGAAATGCCGTTCAAAGCACTGCGAGGATTGAAAAAGTTGAATTGGCTCAACATGCACAGGTAAGAGAAGAAAAAAAGTTAGAAGAAGAAGTATAAGAAGACGACAAAGTCACACAAAAAGCGAATAAGAAAAATAGTGAAAATAAAAAGGGAGAACAAGTTAGATTTTACTGTTGTCACGCTCTTCCTCTAAATCGATCTTACGTCAGTATACGATTAATAGTTTTTACCACCGAACAATATCCAACTTCTCTATTTACTTAAAAATTTATATTTATCCATTTTAGTGTTTCAGTCTCGGAAAATTTCTTTATTCATGAATCCCATAACGAATAATAAACAATAACGTTAAGTAAACGAATTCCAATGATAAAAAAGTCTTACAGAAACTTTTTATATTTATTTCTGTTTCCGGTATCGGTGCACCGAAACAACCTGAACTGTAAAATAAAATTCACAATTTATTATTATATATATTTTATATTTATGTAGCTGTGTAACTGCCTATATTTATAAATGTATATATTTTTCGAACCGCCGCACAGCTTTTTTCAGACACCCGATACGCGGATTAAAAAGTATCCGATACGTTAATTGCTCGCGGCTTCTATTTCCCGCGTTTATACCATTTCATTTCCCATTGCCGAGCATAGTATTTAGTTATATATACATTTATAAAATGAAATAAACCCTCCATTATTTCTATAATCCTTTTTTTTTTTTTTTTTTTTAATAATAATCCATTTCGAATTGGCCGATAAAAAAAAATATATTCAATAGTCATTTATTAATCTACAAAAAAAAATTCATTTAAAATTGATTTTATCATTTATTATCATACTCAACTTTTATCTGCACTAAAAATGAAATAAAAAAATCAAATAAAAGATAACTGATTCAATTATAAATTTTAGTGGGTTTCAAGTATATTTTTATTGAGACGCGAAACAAAATGAGATGTGATTTCTATAAAAAATTAATTTATTCAAAAAATTTATCATACATAAAAATTCATAGGAAATGTAATTTTCTGAAAATTATGTAAATTAATCATAAATTTAACTCACGACTTTGTTCAGTGGCCAACTTACCCTACTTTACATTTTTCCCATTTTTTTCAAAACCTTTTCATTTTGCACAGAAACTTTCTAACAAATAGCGGCCTATTTTGCCCCAGTTATGTATTCACTATCCTGAGGTTCGCAGACAAAAATTTTCGGATTTTTTTTTAACAATTTAATATTAAAAAAAAAAAAAAAAAAAACAAATATGCACCTGTAGAAAATTAGAAAAACTATAGGTGCAATTTTTTCAAATATTTTTTTTTTTTATGTATGGTTTTAAAAAAAAATTCAAAAATTGTTAGACGTTGGCTAACTTCAGTATCATATATATGTTTATAAAAAGTAATTTATTGAAATGTTTGAATTGTTTTCAGCAATCATATGACAAGTTTGGACGTTGATTGGGGCCATGTGTCAGAAACATTGACCAACGGATTTTTCGGGGATAACAGTATAGCCGAACTTCCGCGTGTGTTATCACACTTTAATAATTTAATGTGGTTAAATTTGGACGATAATAACATAAAACAAGTGCCAGAAGAGTCATTGGCTCGAAATATTCGTACAATAAGTCTGAATAATAATTTGATAACTAATTTCCCGCAGAGTGTTGCTAATTTGAATTCACTGGGCCGAATATACTTGCGTGGGAATTCGATAAAAATTCTCGAACTACCGTCGGCGTTTAAAAGCGCGTCTGTTGAATCGATAGACTTGAGTGACAACATGATTGAGTCTATTCGTGTTTTGACAACAGCTGTTATCAGTAATAATGTTTATAAAAATTCAACAAAAGTTGTTATAAAAGATTTGAATTTGTCAAACAATAAGTTGTCAGTGATAGCATCTGGCGTGTTCCGGTTTGTGGAAACTCGTCGACTCCATCTGTCAGCAAACAATATAAGTAACATTGACGACGGAGCATTTAATGGTCTCGAGAATACTTTGGAGTACCTAAATTTGGATAATAACGATCTGCATAACATCCCGAGTGCATTGTCGACTCTCAAGAGGATCACTTACCTCTATCTAGCTAATAACAATATTTACAATATTACCGCCGATGCTTTTGAATCATACAACGAGTACTTACGTGTCCTGTCTCTGGCAACAAATAATTTAGCGACAGTACCCGTAACAGCACTATCCTCGTGTCAAAGGCTTCAGCATCTTAATTTAGGTTACAATAAAATCAGCTACGTCTTCCCCGGGGACTTTGAGTGGGCGAAAAATCTCGAGATACTTCTTTTGCGAAACAATGTGCTGTCAAAACTTAAGTCTGGAACTTTCAAAGGGGCATACAAACTGAGGGAACTCAGTTTGTCATTCAATCAATTGACCGAATTAGACGACAAAGCCTTCTTGGGGATTGAAGAGAGTTTAGAAATTCTTGAAATGAGTTTCGCATTTTCTACAGATATTTATCCTAAAATAGCTCTCGCTCCACTCACCAATTTACAGTGGCTTGTACTCGACAACAACAATTTCCATGTACTTGAATCAGAGGCACTGTATTCGTTCAACCAGCTCCGTTACATTAATTTGGAATCCAATCGGCTGCATTATCTACCGGATAAATTGTTTTTGCCGGAAGTACACGGCGAGTTGCGGGACATTAAAATAGGTTATAATTATTTGGAGGAATTGCCGGCGGGTCCATTTACAAATTTAACAGAACTGAGAACAATAGATTTGACGGGGAATCGATTACACTTTCTATCAACCGGCACTGTTGAAGATTGTATGAAATTAGTAACTGTTTCACTGGCTTACAACCGTATCGCGACAATGAACAAGGGTGCATTTCGTCGGTTATCCAGCCTCAGGTTTCTCAATTTAGAATTTAACGCTCTAACTGCTCTTGATTTGGATGCAATTGTCGATTCCGGTGGTACGGAATTTTCACTAAACGTCTCTTTCAATTCAATCTCAACAATAAATACTCAATTTCGATTGAATAATCTCACGAGCATCGATCTCGGTTACAACAACATAACAATCTTGCCCAGTGATACCTTCAGCAGAATTCCAAATTTGAAAACTCTGTACTTGCGTGGAAATTATATCGCCACTCTCTATCCCGGTGAGCTATTTTACTACTCTTTTTACTTTTCCCGCTTTCTCACTTTCCATTGTTGACAAATACATTTTTTTATCCTTCTGTCTCTATTTCATTTCATTTTGTTTTGTTTCGTTCTGTTTTGTTTGTTTTTTATTAACTCATGCACAATAGGTTTTTACGGCGCCGAAAGTGCTGTTAAAATGTTTTTTAAATAAAAAGTTAAATAATTAAGTGCAGCATAATCAAGTTACGAGTTGTTGCTATTTCAATGTACGAATGTACCAACATTTAACATATGCGTGTACAAATGGAATAAAGGTAGTCGAGTGTAATTTCTATTTCAAAGTGACATTTCTAAAACGTAAGGCATACATATCCATGTATTTATGTACATACGTATCAGTGTACGTATATATATATTTATGTGCATATAGATAACTTTGTATCTATATATATATGTCACAGTGTGTGTTAAAGCAACATTCTGACGCGGTGCTTTCATGCTTCGGTGCACTGAAGGTATAATCCTAGTTAAGCACTTGACTAAAGTGGCCATTAAAAATCATGATCTAAAAAGCGGTTAAATTAAACGACCTAATGATCACTCAGGCTTGAAAACAAAAATAATATTTAATTTCATACAAACTATAAACGACACAGTTTTGCTTTTTTTTTAATTAAAACATTTTTTTTTAATGTTAAGAAACTTTTTTTAAGTTGTCTCTTAGAAAGCTTTAAAACGCTCTTTTAATCGAGTTTTATTCATTTTTCTTAAGGTCACTAGGGCAGCGTGGAAAAATGTTAAGACAAATTTTGAATAATTTTTTTTTTTATCAATTGCTTCTTTTGGGATATTTTAAAGTGCAGTAATTTTTTAGTTACTTATTGTAATTATTGTTAACTTGTTATCCAAATTTTTCCCTATACGCGAATATAAGTATTGTTATCTTATCAGTAATTTTTATTTTATAAAATTTGATAATTTATATTCCAGGCACATTTGCACTAGAGCATCTGGAGACACTGAACCTCCAAGATAATCGGCTGGTGACATTAAGAAAGCAGACGTTTCACGGAACATCACTTTTACAGCAATTGGATCTGAGCCGAAATTCACTGTCACAATTATCCACGGAGCAATTTCGTAATCTACGTAATCTCCGTATCCTGAATTTATCAGGGAATCATATAAGATCGTTATCTCGCGACGTGTTTGAGGGTACACGTATCGAGACACTGGATTTGAGCTCAAATAGAATCAGTATCGTGCCTTCCGCAGCGTTTCTCGAAGTGGGTTACACACTCCGCGACTTGAATTTAGCCGAAAATTTAATTGAACATTTGGACTCATCCGCATTTCCACTTTCGCAGCTTATTAAATTGAACCTCGCGAATAACCGCCTGACAATATTGCCCGACAATTCTTTCGTTTCAGTCAACAAATTACTGAGTCTTAATCTCTCAAACAATCACATACAGGCCAATTTCAAAGAACTGTTTCATTACCTACCAGATTTAAGGCAGCTCTATGTGGCTAATTGCGGTCTTAGACGAGTGCCCGTCCTGCCGCTGGGCAATCTCAACATTCTCGATCTGTCATTCAACGCTATTCAAGCTTTTGACCAAGCAAATGTACAGTATCTCGGGTCCCTCAAGGTATTAAAGCTCGTTAACAACTCCCTCAATGCTGTGCCAGATGTCAGACTACGGCTTCTACGACATCTCGATCTATCGGACAATCCCATTGAGGTAAGACCAAATCATACCATGTCCATTTACATCATATATATGTATATAATAGACAAAAGTTTGTCAAAATGGGCACGTCAGAAAACTGTCAATAAGTTAATTCAAAATTTTGATTTGAATCCCAAAATTCGGACCCGTTTTCAAATTTTTTATTTTTATTTAATACTGAGTTTACTTTCCTAAAGTAACCAAAAGTAATTATCTCGTAAATTCGTGTCTCAGTTCTGCTTACTTCCTGAAAAAAATTTGAATTATTCAAAAAAATATCATAATTTTAAGTCATGTAGGAAAAAATTTTCTAATTATTCGTAAACCTTCAAATGATTCGAAAACTAACAAATAATTTAAAAAATTCGTAAGTTGGAACTGCTCGCATACCCTCAGTAAATTTACTTTCTTAACAGCTTACATGACATTTGTAAAATCTTTGGTTTGCAAAATGGCTGCTGGCATATTTGGATTTGGGTTTCCGCAACGTTATAGTTTACTTCATTAGGGTAATAAAGCTTTAACACTAAACTGCTTTATCAGCTGATCAATTAAAGGAGTCAATAGATTTTGAATACGTTTACCCACTTAAGGCCTACACAATACAACACAATACAATACTCCATTATGCGTTCCGTACATTATTTAGTCCAACACAAACGTATTTCAGACAATTGGTCTCTCTTCACCTCAGGTATTTACTTTGACTATATATATATATATATATAAGGGACTTGGAAGGTAATATTGTTTCAGTATTACGCTGTTGATAAAGCAAATGATAATGTTTGGTGAATTTCGAAAAGCCGAGTAGCCAGTAGCTTTATAAAAACCGATAACGTAAAAGCTATTTTATTTTACAAAAGTGTTAGAACAATATTTTTAAACGGGGATGAGCTTTCTATCCCGATAAACCGAGTATTTTAGAACAGAAACCACACCGTCCGTACCTACTTCAAGTAGAACGAGAACGAGAGAACGAGGGAACGAGGGTCAAGCAGCGATACCTCGGGATTAGAGACTAAGGGCCCGTTTTAACGGAGTTAAACTAAAACTTGGGTTGAGATGACCTCAAGTTGACCAAGTAACTCGGGCACTATATTTTATAACAAGATTTGTAATAAACTTTAATAATTACAAGCGATAGTTTGATAAATTAGTATTACGGCCTACATTTATATCTCATACTAAAATACACATGTTTTTTTATCCTCCTCAAGTTTCATATCCGGCCCGAATTATACTGATAGACAAAACTTTTTACTCTTTATGGCCTCACTTTGTTTGTTCGGAAACTCCAGGTTACAGTAATTAGAGGTACTGATTATTGATTATAGCAAAACCCAAGATTATGAGGGTTTAGGTATAGCGCACACTTGAGCGGCTGCTCCAAACAGCCAAATCTCCGACCAATAGTTAGCATACAATATACTACATACTAACGGCGCAATATCATAGGCCAATAATTATTAATGCTAAGGACTCTGTATAGCCTGCAGATATAAGACATTAAATTAATTGTGATAATTATTACTTATTGTTTTGTTCATTATCATTATCAAAAATCTGGCAAGTGGGTCTGCTAATGGAATGCGTGGTTCAAATTTATGTCGATATGATTTGATACCTTTTTACTCATTCATTTTAATTGAGCGTATGTGCGCACAGTAATTAATTATTTTTGTGATAATGGGTAGAGGGGTAAGATGAGACTTCACTTTTGAACGAAAAAATTTTTTTTAGTAAATATTTACCTTCAGAAAAAGAAAACGGGGCAAGTTGGTCACCCCAAGTAGTAAAAATTTTTCGAAATTTTGACCAAATAAAAAATTTCTTTCGAAAATATTTATCTAGTCACTAGAAAACAAAGCGGGGTAAGTTGGTCACCCCAAGTAGTAAAAAAATTCTGAAATTTCGACCAAAATAAATTTTTTTCGTGTTTATTATCTAAGTTATTTTATCACTAAGCGACAAAAGTCTGATTTGGAGTTAAAAAAAATTTTATTTTGTTTAAAAATGGTGTCTTTTTTTTATTCCACTCCCTACAATAAATAAAAAAAAAAAATTAATTATTTAAAAAAAAAACTATTTACAGAAATAATATAATTAGCTATCAGTATAAGAATTTATATACTTTTTTATAAATTAAATAAATTACCAAGTATAATTTTAATTAAACAGAGTACTAAAAAAAGTTAAAATAGATTTTAGTAAAAAAAGTTTCCAAGCATCCCATTTTGCTTAATCTATTTGTCTGTGTGCGTGTGTGTGTTTGAAAATAAATGTATTTGGTTTTTATTTTGGGATGTTACAGGCCCTCGAGAAAGAGACATTCTACGGGTATCCCCGTCTTGAGAGTCTGGTGTTACGTAAATTATCTCGTATCAGATTTATTGATAACGAGTGTTTACGTTATTTGAAGTACTTGAAAGAACTGAGTATCCAAACGTGGCCTTCGGTTGATAATTATAATTTACAAGGACTTTTAAGTGGATTACCTCTGCGCACCGTCGAGATAGAAGTCACCGAGAGAATACTCAAGACACAGATACACAATACTTTTTCAAAGCGACTGAGGGAGCTTACGATAACGGGTCAAGAGCTCGAGGCTATTTCTCCGGAAGCATTCTTGACCATCCAAGCGGGTGAGCTTATTCTCAGAATCAAGGACACCCACGTAAGACGCTTCCAGTCGGATATCTTTTTATCGCTGGCACGTACAATGTCGCAGCTTACACTTGATTTACGCAACAACCATATCAACGAGCTCAGCCCTTCAGTCATCTACGGGAATCTCTCATGGGAAACTGTTGGCACGAACCTCGTTGCCGGTAACTATTAAACAAACTTTACCTAATACATATTAATACTTATTTTACAATTTATCATACGTACACATTTACTCATCCATTATGCAACTTTTTTTTTTTTTATTTTATTTTATTCATTCATATTGACAACTTTTTTTTCTACTTTCTACTGTACAATTTTTTTCATTCGTATTTGAGTCATTTACATTTAAATTTGCTTCTGACACATTTTTGTTATTATCAACTTTTAATTTCTTATTTATATTTAATTTTTACATTAATTAGATTTAATTTTAATTCATACTTCAATACACGCTCATCAAATAGTTTTATAATTTTATCACTAAAAAAATAAATACATAGTAAAAAATTTTATTTTAAAGCTTTTAGTGTCTACGTTTAAATTATGACACAAAATTTTTTTAAAATCCCAATATAATAATTTTTTAAATTTACGCCCATAAAAATTAATCATTTAAATTTTCTGACTGGAAAAATTAAAAGGAATAAAAAATTTTCAAATTTTGACAGCAAAAAATTTTGATTTAAAAATAAAAAAAATTTCAAACCAACGAGCGTATAAATATTTTTTTTAGACAAAATAATTTAAGCCCTAATTTTTCCAATGATATTTAAATTTAAATTGATGACCGCGTGAATTAATTTCCCGCTAAAAAAATGAAAATTTCAATATTAATTAAATTAATTATTTATTTGTTATCGCTCGAGCTCATAGATAAATTTACGTATATAAAATAGACAATAGACATCAAATTACTCTTATACATAAAAAATAATCAGTATATAGAATAATAATAAAAATAACAATAGAGGATATTATTATTTTTTAGTTATGTTAGAAATAGTGTGAAAAGATCTGTAAGTGAGTATATATATTTATATATGATTCGAAATTCTCCAGGTGGTCTTCAGGTGTCGGGGAATCCCCTCGAGTGTGATTGCGAGATCGCATGGCTAAGTCTCTGGCTACGTCGATGGCTCCGTGAGGCCCGGCAAATTCACACAGCCTCTCAGTCAGACGCCCGACAGCTGAGGAGCCAGGCAGGACGGGCAGTCTGCACGGAAACTACCCCATCTTACTCGTCAGATCGAGTGCTTCTGACCCTCGGGACACCTCACACTGCTTGCCAAGCGTCTGCCTTGAGTTCCGGACACCTCTCACGACCGCCATTACCGTCCCAACTCGGCTCCCGAGTTGTTATTCTTCTTTTTATCATCAGATTCGGCATCGACTGTACCTAGTACTTCCAAATTACGGTAATGCTTTGTTAAATATTTATATAATTGCTCAGAAAAAAATAACATTACCAGTAGTGTAATGGTCAGAAAAAAAAATATTTATGGACGACAGTAGAAAGTATAAACTTTCAAGACACAAGATGTCTAGTTAGAGCGGGTGGAAAAAAATTTAAAAAAAAACTGAGTGGCAGGTAGAGTCGACGCTGACAGATGTAAAAATTTACATAGTGACGCTTGTTAAAATACCTTGTTTTATTATATTTATTTTTGCTCTTTTATACCCTATTAATTTTTTGCTTTTATACAAACTTGTAAACTTACAGTGAAAGTGATGGTGGGGAGGGTGGGAGTGGGAGGGAAAAAGAGGAAAAGAAAAAGATGTAAAAAAAAAAAGATAAAGAAGGGAGAGACAGAGATAGAGAAATAAATTTTATATGAAAATTAATATTAGGCAGCAGGCGGTGCCTGCGTATGTTGGAGACAACCTTCGACATTTTCCGGCCAGTCGCAAACATTTTCATTCGGATTGAAAACTAAATTTACCGGACACGGCATATGATGTTTGCGCTCACCCTCGCACATATAATACATCGTGCAGTCGTTTTTGTCGGGGTGGTAGGATATGTGATTGTCCTCCTCGTCGCAAGTTACTTCGTTCGCTGTAAATAATAATTAAGTTATTATAATTATAATTATCATTATCATTGTCATTATCATTGTTGTTGTTGATGTTTAACGTGGGTCACGAGTTGTGAAAATGCCTTTAAATAAAAGAAAGGTTGCTTACGGTCTTTGGTGGTGTACTTTCCGCTCCTGGAGCTGGTCTCGTAAGGACCTTCGTACTCTAGTTTAACTGAGTAGTTTAACAATTCATTTTTCATCGTACTTATCAGAGGGTATTTACCCGCCCCGCAGGTACCGCGGAAGTCGTCCATGTCCACGGACCAGATCATTATGCCACCGAAGCCCTCCTCCTTCAGCCAATTCATCTGAGTGAGAAAAAAACAAAATGTTTTTTTAAATTATAGGAATATAAATACATAATTGATAATTGATAATTGATAATAATTTGTAATTAATGAGTAATGAGCAATATAAATATATAAAGTCACACGTTAGAGTCAATGCTAGATCGCTCAATAATCGACATATCATTTCCCATTGGGATGAAGATTTATCAATTAAATTATTATGGGAATATTTGTGTGTGCATGTGCTAGTTTATTTGTAAAAAATTGTGTGTAAGGCCCGAAAATACTTAATATTATTTTGGGCACACTGTAAAAAATCAGGAGTAAATTCGGGATTACGGATTTTATTTAAATCCAAATTCACTCCGTCACTCAGAGTTATACATAAAAAAAGGATTTCTTGGCGCAAAAAATTTTTTCTTGTTCTAAGAAAATTTTTACTTGACTCAAGATTTTTTTTGTATTATAAAGTGAAAACAAAAATTTTTTAGGCGAGAAAAAAATTCTTAATATAAAATATCTCTTGCGCCAAGAAATTCTTTTTTTCTGTGTACGGAGTCGATAAAAAATTACTCCGCATACGGATTAAATAGGGATTTTGTTTTTTCAGTTGAGTGATTTTGGAGTGATCTGGATTTTATTTCAATTCGAAGTTTTAATATTGAAATAAATTTCCATTTGGAGTAAATTTTACTCCGAGGGAATTAAATAAATAAAGTCACTCGTTTCGTGTTCACTCCGAAAATTTTTTACAGCATAAGGTCCAAAAATACCAGATATTATTTTGGGCGGGACTATTGTTTTTTTTGACTTGCTATCAGTCATATCAATTAAATGTTTGCTTTGGGCGATGGTAAGTCAAAAAAATAAAAAAAAAAACAATATGTGAAATGTATAATTAATAATTGAATGTAAATGAATGTTTTTTTATAGAACTATTTGGTTTTGCGCAAAGGTCTGTTTGTGTAGTATAAATTACCTTATTAATAAGACTTCTCTCGTCATCAAAACCGACCCATTGGTCATCTCTGTATGCAAACGGCACCTGCTGTTCGCTGTCCCACACAAGGGTCGTGTTGTCCTCGTTCAAGAAACTACACACCTAAATAAATATTAAGTATAAAGTAAAATGATATTTAAATATTTGTAATATAAATAAAATACAAGAGCGGGATTTAAAAGAAAACTATACCGATGTGATAAAAATAAAATGTTTTTAAAATAATAATAATAATAAATAAAAAAAAAAAAAATGATAATAGTGCACGGCACGAAAGTAAATGCAACGAAGTATTATGTGAATTCTTGTCTTAATTTCCATAGAAAGTACCTCGTAGTAAGAGAGAAAGCCAGACTCGTTAGTAAAGTTCCCAGGAACTCCACCCCCGGAGGCTGGTGCACCGATGTCAAACTTGTCCTTGTCTACCAGTGTGAAGGATCTTCCGTACGTAGGCATTCCTATCATTAGCTTTTCCTTCGGCGCTCCCTGTTTCACCCATTCGCGAGCACTGTAATCCTATTTTCAGTGGAAATAATAAAAAAACGATATTGAATTTAAATTTTTTAAATAAATTCAAGTTTTTTTTTAAAACTCTATGCTAAATAACAAACCAAATACATTAAATAATGATAAAGTGAGCAAAAATAAAATTTATTTTTTATCATGAGAGATGAAAAGTTTGAGTTTAGGAGAAAAAAAAAAAAATGATAAATGCTGAAGTTAATAAAAAGTCGTGAAATGCGAGTACAAAGAGAGAAAAGTGTTATAAATAATATTAAAAAACGAGTATATATATGTGTATATATATGTATACAAGTATAAGGATAAATATAAATATATAAATATGTACATAAATAAAAATAAATAAGTTAATGAAATAAAATAAATATTTTTTTTCTTACCACCGTGAGTTTCTTTTGATAACTTGTGGCGCTTTCTAAGGGGTAAAGTGGACTGTTATGACCAACTTGCCTCTCCCAGTGTCCATGGAAGTCATATGTCATTACGTTTATAAAGTCCAAGTACTTAGAGATTTCAGGGACGTCGTAACTTTGAAAAAAAAATATATATATATATATATTTATAAATTGTGTAAAATTTTTTTGAGGAGTTTTAATAAAAATAAAGAGACAAAAAAAAAGTTGAACAAATATTCTATAAAGTAGTTTTGAAAAGTTATTACAGCGCGAGTAAAGCAATTTAAGCTTGAGAGAAGCATTTTATATCGAGATGTAGAGTAAGATTATTTACCCAGCGGCAATGGCTTCAAAACTCGCTGGTACTGCCGCTGAAAGAATCAATTTAGGTTGGCCAGAGTCTTTGGCTTCGCCTTCGAACGCAAGTCTCAGCTCTTTCAGAAGATTCACGTAAGCGGCCTTGTCGTCTGTACCTCTAAAACATCCAATACACATATATATAAATACATACATACATGTGTGCATGTGTACTTGAATACATAGATTTAAAAATATAGACATTAATGCACAGTAGAGTGTGAGAGGTAATTTATTAATGGTCCTTGCTCGTCTACTTTATAGTTTCAGCTTGACATTAATTTAATCCATAGAGTACTTACCGCGGATATTCCCAGTCGACATCGAGACCGTTGAATTTGTACTCCCTGAGGAACTCGATTGCCTCATAAACGAACTGATTCATACGGAATGTATTGCTGGTGAGTTCTTTGAATGGCGTTGAGCCGAATGCCCATCCGCCGATTGCCAGTAAAATCTAATTAAAATTTTAATGCTTTTTTTTAGAAAAATTATTCTTGTAACTTTTTGTCCAATGGGTTTATTAATAAAATTATATCCCCGGTTCTTAATATAAAAGAATCTGATCAATATTTCACTGGTACTCTACATTGCGAAAACTCGCAATTATTTCGTATTATTTTTCATTAAAATAATGACAATATTATAAGATTTATTATAGAAAATTCAAGCTGCATTGTCAGTAATACTTAAGTTAAAATACACTTTAGAGAGTAATTTAAAAGTTTTATATCTATTAAACTATAAAACAAATCTATTTTAAAAACTTTTTACCCGATCCGTTTATAATATTTATCTTTTTATCAATTAAATAAAATTATTTTTTTTTTAATTCTTAATCCCGATAAATCAGCTGAGGATCCATACAACCTTCGGTCTATTGTAATGTGATAAACTTATTTATCGCCGTTAGATAACTAAAATATATATAGGACATGAAGTATTAGCTTATAAATTTATGTTTTAAAAATTTATTTCGCGACTGCATTGAAGGTTAATGGATCTGCGGATCCTTTCATAGGACTATTGTTGCAGGGAATTTAATTTATTATTTATTTTTCTAAATTTATTGCCAGATGGCGGATAGGAAGTGGGGTTTAAAAACAAAAACTACTTACTTTTAAGTCGGGATTTTTTTCCCTCAGTGCTATTAGTCGTTGATACATCTCGGGATCCTTCTCGTTGCCCTCCACGAGCAAGTGATTTTTCAAGGTTGCAAATGAGTAGACAACGTGGGTGCAGAGACTCGGATCAATGTCCTCGGGAATAAATCTTCCAGCTCCCCCGCGTTTGTGCGCCCAGTTTGTTAAGTAACAGAATGTCAGTGGCTCACGTTCTAAATAAATTATTATTGTTATTATTATTCGGGTAAAATGGGTTGTAAAAAATATGATTAATTTTTTTTTTATTGAGCTAAAGAAAAAAATCAATATGAGACTCAATAGTTTTTGTAAAAAAATAAAAATTTATAGAAATTTTTATTCTCTTAGTACTTTTGTACAGAAAAAAAAATTATGAATTTATTTGAGCAAAATTTCCAGTAAATTATTAAAATAATATTTTTAAAATAAAATTTCAGTTTCGATTTTGAAATTTTTATGTAAAAAAATTAAAAACCACCCGAAATTTTCCTTTGAAAATTTTTTATAAAAAATTTCAAGTCAAACTTAAATTTCTAAGTTCCAATAAATCGATTTTTTTGTTAAAAAAATTTTTAGCTGTCAAATTTAAAAATCAGTGCAGCAAAATTTAAAAAAATTAACATTTAAAATTTTTACACTCCTGATTTTTTATGACCGATTCAAATCAGAGTAAAAATAAATCCTCAAAATTTTTTTCCTGCAGTCGTATTTTATTTCATAAATAATTGAAAAATGTCTATTGTATGTAATGACATGTACATGGGTTCAAAAAATAGTCGCTCAGTAATTTTATGATTGACAGTTCGATAACGTCACAACAAAATGACCGAGTGTCACAATTCTCTAAATACTCTAGAATCATATCATTATTATCGACTTTTTGTCCCAATACTTTTACTTCTATCGCAACTATTTATCCAACCTCATTAAATAAATTAACCAGCAACTATAAATAGGAACCAAAAATATTTAAATACAGCGTAGAATAAAAGCTGAAAAATAATAACCTCGAGGCGTTGAATTAATGACTAGCGACGTCGGTTTCGACACTTTTTTAGCCTTGCTAACAACTTCTGAGACAGCGATCTTGTAAGGCTCTGGTTTTTTAATGACAACTTCAGTAATTGTCGCCGCGACGGCACTCCAATCAACGTCTTTAGCTTTGACGCCGCGCGAAACCCCGTTAAGTTCTTCTCTCATTGCTCCTATCAGAGGATACCTCACATTTCCGGGGCACGCGGTTCCATTGAAGTCGTCCATATCTACTGTCCAAACCATAGCGCCTCCATACCCCTGAGCCTTTATCCACTTCATTTTACCTCTAATTGACCTCTCGTCATCAAAGCCCACCCACTGGTCGCCCTGCACCAGATACGGCACTTTCATCTCGTCGTCCCACACATAGGCCGCTCCATTCTGCAGCATCTCGCATATCTGAAAAAATTTTTACATTTTTTATTTAATTAAAACTCTTATCTAAATATTTTAAACATCCGTTTGTTTACCAACTATTATATTCATTTAATTACAAGTCCATACTTTTTTTTAATTAACTTCAACTTTTTTTTCCATACAAAAAAAAAAGTTTACACAAAAGCTCAATGTATTTCCACAAAAAAACCCACTTCGATTCTAGATAACAATCTGAAAGTTTATTTCAAAAAATAGGTCAGCCATTTTTTTTTACCCAACTATTGCAAAAATTTAAACATGAAAACTCTCTTGTTATTTTTCAACAAATAATTATTTTTTATATAAACATAATAAATAAGCAAATAAAAAAACCAGACAATTTAAAAGTAAAATAATACTTTTAAACAAATTACGGAAGTAGACAATTATTTAAAAACCGCAAAAGAATTCAAATCATTTTCGTTTTCGTTTTCAAAAGTAATGTAAGTGAGAGAGCGAACCTCATAATAGGCCAAGAATCCTGACTCTTTGGTATACTCGCCGGCTTTCCCGCCTCCACTTGCCGCGGCATGGACCCGGAAGTTGTCTGTATTGGACAGCGTAAATGATCTCCCGTAAGTCGGCATTCCGATAACCATCTTTTCCTTGGGAGCGCCCAGTCTGACCCACAGTGCCGCGGCATTGTCGACACTGAGCTGCTTCTGCCACTCTGAGTCCAAGGAAGAAGCGTAGAGCGGGGCATTGTGGCCGGTCTCGCGTTCCCACTTGCCATGGAAATCGTATGCCATCAAGTTTATGAAGTCCAGGTAACTAGGATTATTAATCACCGGTAATTAATGGATTGACGGAGTATAACCAAGAGGGTGAGGGTGAGGGTGAGGGTTGAGAATAGAAGCAGGGGTTGATAGACTGGATGGGAGTTTATATGGAGACAAAGATAGATGATGAGGATTATTTATACAGTCGAAGCTTAAATTACGTGCGACACAATGTGTCTGGATAATTATAACTGTTCCTGATGCTTCTGCCAGAGTATCCTAGTATACATCTACGGGCTGAGTAGAGTGGAGTGACTAGCAACCGGAACTTTGATAGAACCGGACTATCGCCATAATTCTATCAATTAGCGATTCTACCACTTGATCTGGGACGCGTTTGCTGTCGATGTTGATTTATTGCACCTAAAGAGCTGTCTAACCAATTAGTACTGATGATTACCTCGCTACTGCCGGTACATCATATCCGCTTTTCACGTTGTCCGGGCCAACTGGTACTGCTGCGGTCAACAATAGTCGGGGCTTCTTTCGTTCTTGAGCTTCTGCCTCGAATGCTTCGCGTAACTCTGTAATTGTGTGTGTTTTTTTTTAATATTAATAATTACGTTAATTACTTTAATTATTAATAATTATCACCGTTGACATCGTCATCAATAATAATAATAAAGCCCATCAATTAATTAAATCAGTGATTGATATTTAAATTTTTTTATCTCGTGTACTGATAGAAGCGAAATCCGTCGTTTCATTTTCGGACTGAACGTTTTAATGGATTGAGATTTTTTATTTTTTGTAGTAATTTAATTAATTGACATATTGACAATCTATTTTAAAGTCTTGAAAGGATCCTATAAAAAGGATTGAAGGCGGAAGTATTCGCTTTAATGCTTTAATCAACTCGCTTATAATTGGTTTATTTAATTAGTAAGCTTTTAGTATGTATATAGATATATATGTACCTTTTAAAAGCAGAACGTAGTTCTTTTTGTCATCACCGCCCTTTGGATACTCCCAATCGATATCCAACCCATCAAAGTTTCTATCTCGGAGATAAGGTATCGCGCTGTAGATGAATGTCTGTCTTGCGTAACGTGTCGATGACATGTCTTTGAACTTTTGCGTTCCAAAGGACCATCCACCTATATTTTATTATTATTATTTTTATTTATTTTATTATAGGCTTTGATTACATTTTTTCGATACTAATTACTCTGAAAATATATTTTTTTTTATTATCCTGCGACTGTAAGGGTTTATTTTGTAGCAAAAGATCTAGTTATTTGATAAATTTATATATATTTTTTTAATTAAAAAATTTTTTCATCGGAAGCTATTTCCCAACAGATATTTGGTATATTTATTTATATGAGAGTAAGAATTGCAAATTTTTTTTTTAAATAAATTATTGTGGGATTTATTTTTTAAATATTTCTATAAAAAAAAAAAATGCTGGTTACCATTAACAATTTTTTTAGGTAAAAAATATATAAAAGAAGTATATCAAAACTCATTAAAATATGAGGATGACAAAAAAGATTTTTTTTGGAAAATTTTTGAGGTCCGTCGTGCCCCGGTCTTCCTATAACGGAACCTGGGATGTATAAGAAATTATTTTTGAGACAAAATAAAATCTTTGAGTTCAAAAATCCTTAGTTATCTTTTGTAGAAAAAAAAATGGGGCAAGTTGGTCAGTTAAGACCGTGGGCAGTTTTAAATTTTCAGTAAAAAAAATCTATAAATTTTTTTTATGTTCGTTGTTTAAAATTTAAAAAAAAAACTAGAAAAATTTGACTGAGGTAAAATGGGCCACGATTGTAAAAAACTTTTAGTGATGAAAATTTAATTAGCCGCACTGTCCGAGTTGACCAACTTTTCTCAGCCTCTTCTTAATTTTTTTTGTGTCAAAAATGACGTCTCATTTTACCCCTGTTATTTATATAAATTTGTATACTAAATTACGAGAAACTTTTTATGAATTTTTGAAGCCCAAACTTTTACATAAATAAGCTACAGTATATTTCGGAGAAAAGTGATCTGAAGCTGAAGTTAAGTGACATAAATTTAAGTTTAAAAAAAAAACCGATTATTGTTTAATAAACGGTGAAATGAACTCGAAAAAATATTAGCAATTAATCATTCCGACACTTGGTAAAAAAGTTGTTCGAAAACGAGTATAAGCTGGTGATCGATTCCTGGTTTATAAAAAGCGATCTCTTTAAATATTACTTACCGATAGCAAGAAGAATTTTCAAAGATGGATTAGCTTTTTTCAGCGACATCATTTTTTCATACAGACCGATCTTTCCGTCCTTGGTCTCGTCATTGGACTCAAACGAAGTCAGTTTATTCTTTTTCAGCCACCCAAACGCGTAAATTATGTGCGTGCATAATTCCGGCTGGATGTCTTCCGGCATAAATTTACCGATTTTCGTTCTGTACTGTGACCAATTCGTGTAGTAGCACACAATCTACAAATAATTTAAACCAACTTTACAAAGTGACAAACAGTGAAAGTACTTGGCAAGTTTTCAATTCGCTGTTTCTCCCAGGTTAAAAAATTTCAAGCCAAAATAATAATAAAATTTTTTATCAGCCGAAAAAAGGCCCAGGTAGTGAATACAAGACTGAAAACTGACTAGGCCAGAAAACGATATTTAGGCCTAAAAAAAAAAAACCGAAAATAGGCCGGCTCAATTTATTGGCCAATTTTCGGCCTGTTCATGAAGAATCTCAAAATTTCGGTGTGTTTTTAGCCAAATTTCGATATTTTCCAATAAAATTCTATGACTTCGGTCTTTTTTGGCCAAATATTTTACCCGGGAAATTCTACTTTTTTTGAAAACAAAATAAGAGACAAAGAGACAATAAAGTGATATTGTATTTCGACATTTAAACCGAGTCGTCTTATATTTCAGTTAATTTATATAAAGTACAAGGTTCTGTTATAAAGCAATACTAATTTAGCTGAAAAACATTTTACAAACTGACTTTTGCTTCTCTTTGATCACTGTACCTTGTAATCATTTGACTTGCCACTGCTACTGGCAGTGCTGTCGCTGGTTGGCTGGAGCTCATTTTTCGTGTTCTTTGTACCCAAACGATTTCGCGTGACTTTGAATCTGTTTACACTCGCTGAGACTTCTTGATCGCTTGTCAACGAACCTGGTGACGATGTCGTTGGCCTACGGAACCTTTTCCTCGCACCTGATTGCCCATAGTATTTATCATTTAGTTACAACATTTAATCCTTCAACCCTCTAACCTTCCGACTATTTTCCCATTTCATACTCAAATTTACTGATACGATAAAATTATTTTTAAAATTTAGCTTTGGAAATAAATTTTTACAAGCAACATAAATACTGTCGCACCTTCACCGTCAGCTCTGCTCGTCTTAGCAGAATAAACTTTGTTTTTAAATATTCTCTTAAATATTTCAATGGATTTGAACACCCGTGAATTAATGCTTCACCTAACATGAATAAATATATTCAAGAATAACTTATATACATATATTTATATAAATGTTTTACTATATATGCATACACATGTTCGTATGAATAAAAAAAAATTATAAAAAAAAAAAAAAATTACGATATACGGTAGCAATTTTTATGACCCGTATATTAGGCAGGATAAAGTTACATTGTCCGTAATAGTTTATATCGATGTACATAAAATCCTTGTAAATTCTTATTTTACATTCAAGACATTAATTTTTATTTTGTTCCATATTTTTTTATTTTTTTACAATAATAATAATATATTTAAATTTTATTGTTACTACTTGTGCTATTTTTCTATCAAATTACGTAATTTAAAAACCTTACGTCAGAGATTTTTCTTATCAGTATTTGAGAATGAATTTAGTATGGAAATAAAATTTAAAAAAAAGAAATTTGTAATCAAGAAAATTAATTGAGAATCAAATATTCTAATAGTATTTTTCTGCGGCGTATTGATTTGAGAATCGAATCAAGTAAAGGGAAATAGATATAAAAAAAAAGAAAAGAAAAAAGGTTACACAATATAGAGTATAGAATAACAGGCGTTACCTTCCGCATGATTGGTAACTTCGACAAGTAGAAATAGAAAAGCCAAGCAGATAAACGCAGCCGTCCTTGTTGTACCAGACGACACCTGGAAATAAAAAGAAAGTGGTATGGATCAGTGAATACTCAAGACATAATTTACTGTCTGACGTATAATAGACATCCCAGAGACTCACAACTCGCGAACGAGTTTTAGATTTTTTTATATGGATTTTTAAAATAAATTTAAATTAAGGGTATTCTCAAACAGTGCCCTACACTTTTGAAAAATATTCGATAAATTTCAACTGTCATAACCGTATTCACATTTTATTAATTTTAAAAAAGATAAATTTTAGCTTAGTTCAAAAAAAGGCAGAGTTGCAATTTTACCGAATTGTAGGTTTTTTAAAAAATTACTTATTTCCGGATGAAAAATTTCAAGCCAAAATAATAAAAATTGTTCTCGCCCGAAAAGTGACCAGGTAGTGAACATAAGGTCAGAAACTAGCTAAGCTGAAAAATGGCCGATAGTTAGGCTTAGAAACAACCGGAAATAGGCCGACTCAATTTTTTCGGGGTGTTTTCGGGCAACTTTCGATTTCTTCTATTAATATTCGATGGATTCAATGAGATTTTGACCAGATTTAGGCCTCTTTGAATAAAATTTTATGATTTTGGGAAACTTTGACCTTTTCGGTGTGTTTTCGGCAAAATATTTTTATTCGGGTTGTTATCAGTAAGGAATCAAACGAAATTTGGTAAATAAATTTTAGTTTAAAAAATTCAAAAATTCGAATCATAGAATTGACTTTTTTTTTCTTCTAATTCATCATTTAATAAAAAGTTAATACCGTTCTGACAGTTAAAAGTCATTGAATAATTTTAAAAAGTAGGGGTGGGAGTATTGTCTGAGAATGCCCTTAAAACTCAGTAATAATTAAAGTTAAGATAAAATTACGTAAACTTTATGGTTGATAAAGTTATTCATAATACCAAAATATACAATATGAATAGAGAAATGGGTAACGTCTATCAAAAGTTATTTTACTGACAAGCATATTGTTTTATTAACAGGAACTTATCAAAAACTTAAATTAGAATTTATTAATTAAATATATCGGAAAATATAAACCCCTTAAAGATGACGGGTAAAATTAAGTACAAAAAAAATTTTTTCAATGCTGCATTAATTAATTTTTTTTTCCATGAGTAAAATGGGGTAAAATTAACCCCTCAAAATTTTTTGTCAATTAAAAATCAATAGGGACAAAACGGGCCGCAAAATTTTTTTTGTTTTTAAATGGGAAATATGGACACTATGGGGTAATTTGGACAAAAATTTGTTAGAAAAAAATTTTAATTCGTTATTTTATAAGTTCATTTTTCTTACATTACAATAAATTTATTTTTATTAATGGCTTGAAAACTAAAAAGTAGAATTACAAAAAAAAACTAAAAATTTTTTTTTGTCAGAGATCCATTTTGCCTCCTTTCTATAATTAGCTGTATTTCAATATGAAAGACATGTAATTTTGCAAATGATAAATGTATGTTGAGTAACGAATGTTGTTTCATATATACCTATATATTTACATATATGTATATGAGTATAATGAATGTAAGTACTTATAGAAAATGATATGTATTAAAGTATAATAAACAGAGATGAAATAGAGGACAACATTAAATAGAGAAGACACACAGCAAACTGTACTGTTGATTGCATCGACATTGTCTCTCGCCTTTTCATTGTACTTCACACCATCTATGCAACAATGTGGCTTAGTAATTACAAACGTATATTCATTTTCATTGGTAGCTACTAGCTGGGGCTGACTTGTTGAGACAGCAGTTGGTTGTCGTATGAGACAAGAATAAGAAGAAAAAGGGATCTCCTCCTGTTTTGTTGCCACTGTGGATGTGGATGCTGGTGATGTTGATGTTGAGTATAAGCCAACTTGAGACAGGTACATCTTGTACAAATAACCCTTTTAAGAGCTAACTAACGATCCGGCAATTTGTCTTTACAGACTTGATAATAGATTCATTTGAGAGCTTGATTGTCAATCAACGGCTCCTATATGCGTTTATTATTATTATTATTATTATTATTATTATTATTATTATTATTATTATTATTATTAAAACGTTAGCGTTATTAAATTTGATATCGTTTGAATAAAATTTAAATTACGCGGGAAAAAAATATCGTATTTATTTTATTTAAATAAATTAATATTACAATTATTTTGTCACTTTATATTACGAAATGTATATACATATATATATAGCTATTATATATATATATATATACACAGAAAAAAAAAATTTCTTGTCTCAATAATTTTTTTCTCGCCTAAAAAATTTTTTTCTTGCTTCAAGAAAATTTTATCTCACCCCAAGAAAATTTTTGGTTTCATTTTATAATACAAAAAATTTCTTGAGTCAAGTAAAAATTTTTTTAGAACAAGAAAAAATTTTTACGCCAAGAAATCCTTTTTTTCTGTGTAATTAAGAGAAAATGAAAAGAATTTAGTCTATGGTATGCCTTCTAGACTAATTAAAATTTTACATATTTAATTTGGTATCAGTGAAAAAAAAATATCTTAGATGACTAATAAAAAAAAGTTTGACTGTAGATTTTTTTTTAAAATCTCAGGATTATGCAATAATCGAAATCGATGTTTTCAAATTAATGATAAGATTTGTATTGAAAATTTCAATGAGTGCAGGAATAAACAACAGATTCTAGAGTTAATTTTAGAGTATAGATTTTAATAAACAATCAAGTTTATATCATTTTTAATTAATATGGTAGTAATACTAGGGTCAGTTGCTCGTTATTAATATTCTTTTATTTTCGTTCACCAAAAATATATTTATTAAATTTTATGTAAAATAATTTCATTAATTCAATTATTGAAGCTGCATATTTTTATATAAAATTTTCCTCATTAAATATGTAATATTATATAAGAGAAATTGGAGCGAATTATAAATATAAAATATCACGTATGGTTAAAATATCTTCAATAAGAATTTTCCATTTATTATTTAAAAGAAATGAAATTATTCTGTAAATTTATATCAATAGCTAAAGTTATATAAGATCTGTCTTGATATTTTTGTCGTACATCTGGTGAACTTTTCAGTCAAGCTTATGAATAATTAAGATATGATAAATTAATTATTTAATTACCCATGGTAAAAATAATTAATTCAATTGCATCAGTATCTGAATTTCAAAAAAATTTCCGCGGTAAATTTAAATCTGATAAAAAATTAGTGACGAAAATATTTAAATTTAAAAATTATGTTTACAATTTTATGTAAATTATTAAATAAATCGTAAACGAAGAAATAAAATTTGAACCCTGAATTATTCAGGTCGCGATATTTTGTCTTATATTTAATGTACAGTATTACATTAGACTAATTACTGTAATTTTTAATCAACCCCGAGGCTCTTAAATATGGAACCAACATTGCGAATTAATAATTACTAAATTTTATTTAGTTTTGTTTAGTGCCTTGAAATGGTAATTAATTAAATTTAAACTAATTAATGGTGAAAATTTAATTTTAATTCATTTAATTAATAAATGACAAGATTCTAATTTTTAAATTCCAGTTAAAATTTATTTATTACTTATTACTGATTCTAAACTAATGAATTATTAATTTTTATAAGAACAAAATTATTTAATGACAGATTTATAAAACAATTAATCATTGATTTGTATTTTTTCATTGAATAAATGAAAAATAAATCAAACAATTGTAAATGTGATTACTAATTAGTGTAATTTTTATCTTAGATTATAATTGATGTTTTAATTTTTACAAAAAAAAATCGATAATCAATCGATTAAATAAATTTTTAATAGTAATGGAATAATAAATTTTATTTTAAATCGAATTCAAAATTTAAAAATTTATTTTTTGTTGACTTTTGATAGAAAAATTTAATTAAAAAAAAAATTATTAAAATTTTTTATGGGGACTTAAAATCACGAATGATTTTCGAATAAATGTAAACATGTTATAACTTTTGTAAGTCGTAGTAGATACTGAGAAAAAATTTCATACATTTCTTTAGGTAAATATCTTAATAAAATTTAAATATGACCAAGACGGGTAAACTTGTTTATAAATAATGCCGCGGAAAAAATAATTTAGATCTACGACCTAAATTCCGCATTCTGCTTAGACCAGCGTATAAATTTTTTTTTCAAGTTATTTCAATCTCCGTAGATAAAAAGTAAAAAGAGCAAACTATTAAACTTAAATTTAAAATTTTGACTCAAAGGACTTCGGAATCTGATAAAAAAATAATTTTAGATCTGCATCTATTTTAGTAATCACTAGATATTTTTAAAATTAAAAAAAATAGATTATATTTTAATTAATTTATAATTTTTAGTCACATGAAAATTTTTACTGACAATCAAAACTGGAAAATTGGGGCAAGTCAGTCATCGTCTGCAGTGGGTCCAAAATTTTTCGTACGAAAGAAAATTCTTTAGTCATTACATAATATGGTCAACTTACCCCATTTTCTCTAAGACCGTTTTTGAAAAAAATGGGCAAGTTGGTCATCCCTCGCAATGGGTCCAAAATTTTTTTCAGTCATTGCACAGCATTGCCAACTTACCCCATTTTCATTTAATCCGAGATCATTTAAAAAAAAAATCTTTAAATTGGTGTCTCATTTTACCCCGTTTTCTATAATTTTAAAAAATTTCCTTTCAGTTACTAAAATAATCTGTTTTAAATAAATTTAATTTTCGCGGCTTATTATCGAAAGTTATAATCCGTAGTCATGCATACAAGCAAAGTTACTGGCATATATGTTTCGTAATCCATAAACTAGAGTGATAGTTATAGCTTTCAATAATGTATTACAAATATATGATAAATAATAAACATAAACTTTTTTTGTTGAATGACGCAGCGATTTATTTAAATAATTAATAACAAAGTGAGAGATGTGGAATGCGTACAGCCTTGCGCGCCTTGCTAATCTACATTTTATTACATTCGTTATGCAACAACTCTGTTGAGAGACACCGCAGCATCTTGGAAGATTCAGAAGCTCTGGAAGTTGCTCCAATGAGAAAAAGATAAAGAGAAATGTTTAACGGAAGAAAGATGATAAAAAATAAATTAATAGTTAATACGAAAAATAAAGTTAAGAGAAAGATAAATAGTCTTTTTTTTTTCGTTTTTAGTGCTCTCAGTGATCTCAGTAATATTAATAAGGTAAGCAAGTTCAGGAAAACTTTTTTATATTATTTATTTTCATAAACATTTATTAATTCATTTTCTCGAAGAACCCCATTAATTATGTTTGAATTTAATTATTATTTCGAGTTTATTATTTATAATAATTATAACAAACGGTAAATAGTCATTTCAAAAATTGTTTACAGTTTTTTTTTCGGTTATTTTTTTAATGCCTGAGGTTAAATTACTATTTTATATTTTTATATCACATAAAATTATTTGGAATTTTAAATTTGTTGAAAAAATATTTTTAAGTCAAAATTGTCTATATATTAAACAAAAAAAAAATGCACTGAATAATTTCAAGATTAATAAATGAAATAAATTTTGAAAAATTTTTAAAGCATTTTTGTAAAAACAAATTTTGATTTTTAATCTTCTTAATTTTTTTTTTTCAATTTGGTAAATTTTTAAATAGAATTTTTTTTTACGAATTTTCGGTTGCCTTCAGAATTTCAGACAAAAATTTGAAAAGAACAAATTTATTGTTTGAAATTTATGTTTTGGACAAAGAGACATAATTTCAGAGAAAAAATTTCCGTATTTTTTAATCTACATCCTGAAAAAGTAATTTTTTATATTAAAAGTTAATTTAAAAAAAAACAAATTCATCGAAAATGTACTAAAATTATATTCATAATTTAATTTATCAGCTCGATAATTTTGAAATAGTATTTTTATGAATGCAACTGTGGTGCAGTATAATGATAAAAATAAATCTGTATTTTTGAAGGCATTTAAAATATAAATTTTAAATGAAATTTCACTGATCGAAATAGAAGTTCCATTGAAAAGTATTGAAACTCGAATGCATAGAAGCCTTTTTTGAATAAATGATATCAAAACGCTTTGCTTTGATGTCCGCAAAAAATTTTCAGAATGCAATTAAATATTTATCCATTTTTATATTCCCCATTTCCCATTTTACAAACCATCCCAATATTTATCCATCGAATTCAAATATAATTTTTCTAAATAATATATATACATATATAATACTGAACGACATGGTAGTCTGTGGCAGTAAATAATTTTAATTATTATAATTAATCGTATTTTTTACTAATAAATATACGATGCAATTATAACAGAGTAATAGAAGTTGTATATGTTTAGAGTTATCTAGTCTCGTTACGGTAAATAAATCACTGTTTGAATATAACCAATTTATGTATTATTGGTAAATGTGATAATCATAGTTATCGCGACAAAATTTCTCTACTCTCGATAAATGTAAATAACAATAATTAATGTTTATTTATAATCATGTATATTAGTAATAACTAGATATGTCCTAATAATTTTAACTTACAAATTACTTGCGTCGTATCCAACAATTTTAATTTTTTTTAAATTCAAATTATTTATCAGTTTTCGGATTATCTTAAAAATTTGAATTTTTCGAAAAGTTTTCATACTTCATCTCAAGTTTGATGAAATTTTGATACTCGTTTGAACCGAAATTCAAATTTTCAATAACGCAAAAATTTACGAAATTTTGGATTATAAATTTAAATTTCGATCATTTATGTCTCAAAATTTAATTTTTTTAAATTCCAAAAAAGTTAAAATATCGAAAATCAAATTTTCATACCGTAAAATTCAAAAAATGAAAATTTTGATTATTTTGGAGACGAATGATTTTTTTATTGAAAAAAAAATCCCAAATAGTTGGAAATTCAAAACTTTTATCCTAATTCATAGAAAGAATAAATTTTCTCGGAAATCCTTGAAAAATTTCTATTTTGTTTTCCATTTCCACTCTATACTATTTATATATATATTTCTACTCATGCTAAAGTTCCGTATTAAAAAAAGTTCAAAATCGTCTGAAATTTCCAAGTTCGACACATTTTGAATTTTTTGAATTTATCTTTTTACCCCAGTGTTATTACCGGAAAAAAGTGTAAAAAACGGCATTTAATTTTGTTTTAATGGCAGGCCATAAGCAAATAATATTGAGACTTTGTTACGGTTTAAAATAAAGGTAATATAAAATAGCGTATTGTGTTGGGAATAGAACCACCGCCACAGCCATCACTCGTGGCATACATTTTATTTGCCACCGTTTATTGCCAATTCTACAGTTCTATTCTCTTCTGCCAGCTTCAGGCTATTCACTTGACGACTGCTGGCTTATACTTTTAAAGCTTTTGCACGTTACACACTCTATACTCTTTACATATATATATATACCTGCTCTACATTGTACAGTTTATTCTATATTCTGTATTCTGTACTTGATACCACAACACAGCGGGTGAGCTAAGGATCCAGTGAGGAAGAAAAGGAGTAATGCTTGGTCGTTGTCGTTACCCTCCTGAATTTTCTTTGGTTGAAAATTCAACCGAGTACTTGCTCGTTTGTACTCCCACTTTGTCTCGGGAAAATATATGCTCTGAATTTACTATTTGCATTTTATATGCAAGTAATATGTATTTATAAAATGGCTTGAAAATAAAAAAAAAATATATATATGTATATATAAATGTATGCATATATATTTATAAATATGTGAAAATAAACTGACGTTATTAAAGAATAATTTAAGCATGACATAATAAGTTTTTTAACCAAAATCCTCTTGCATTTTAAAGAACTCGTCGTCGCCTCTTCTTGAATTTGAATAAGTAATCATACTCCCTAGTGCTTCACTTTTCATAATAATAAAAAATAAAATAAAATAACGTGTGGCGAAAAGAGCTGAGAAAGGCTCTCGCGGTTTTACCGATTCTGGAGTTCCTATTTCTAAGGACGTTTTTTATTTCTTATTTTTCTACCATTCAGAACGTAAAAAAAAAAATTATTTTTTTCGCAGTTGACATGAAATTATTTCAATTTATGAAAAGTAATTTTGTAAAATTAATAATTTTTGTTTTCGGTACTTTTCGTTATTTTAACACGAGCATAATTTCGTATATAGAGATTATTTATATTTTATTATTTTGTTTATTTTTGAATGTAGGAAATTCGAAAACGAGATTTTGAATCCAGAATGAACTAGAATATTTAAATTTTAAATTGCGCGGAATGTTTTCAATGTTTTCGAAGGTTTCAATGTGACGAAATTTTGTTACATTATGAATTTTAAAATTAATTACGGCAAGTAAAAATATAAAAAATATCAAAAACTGGTTTGCTTGACCTCTTCAAATTGAGCTAAAAATATTCAACTCCGGAATGATTATTTTTTTTTATAGAATTATTTTTTAATTACAGCTAAAAATAAAAATTTGTGTTTTTTTGAATGACCCTAATTTCTATAGGGTGGGGGGAGAAAATTTTATAAAAAAATTTTAATGACTCGTTTTATGATACAAACTTCCATTTTTTCCGCCCTTTTTAGGGAGTCCATTTTGCCCGCAAAAAATGAAAATTTTCTTTTAACGGCTGAAAATTTTTTCTATTCACTTTGAATATCATTAAAAAAAAATATATAACATCTTTGAGTCCCCGAAAATTTACTATTTCCTTAAGTACCCATTTAACCCTACCCCTTTTCTACATATAAAAAATATACATAATCTGGAAATAGTAAAAGGTTGCATAAATGTTTTCCTCAATTTGAAACTGAATGCATAAGAATAAGATTGTTTGGTAGAAGGAGAGTATTAAAATTCATGGATGAATAAATATCATGTAATACCATATCGAAGTTATTATCTCTGTTTTAGTCCGCCGGTTTTACTGCCGGTTCTTAATAAAGTTCTTAGCTGGATTGTACTCCTATCTCGACAATTCTCTTTACCAGTGTATTTTTTTATTTTTCCTTTAATTAAAAAATAGATAAAATAAAAATTTAATTAATGACACAAAAGAGCAAAGGACAGAGATAAAGACAGACAGAGACGGAACTCTCAGCCAGAAGCTAAGAGCAAAGCTCGGTGTAATTTTTGAGAAAGCGTTTCTTGAATTAAACCGGTACATTCACTCATCTTGGAGAACAATTTTTATCTACTTAGCAGGCCATCGAGACTACAGCCAGAAAGTCGGGAGGAAATTTATAGACCGTGTCGACTCGGCGGAAGTAGGAAACCAAGAGAGAAAAAAACTAAAATAATAATAAAATAAAAAAGTTAAAAATTCTTTCATGACCTGATTTTTTTTGGTCTTTCATACTTTTGGTACTTCTTCTGGTACTTTGGTACTGTGCAAAAGATTCTACGGATGACAACGTACGTCTGGAGACGACACTCGATGGTATATATATTCATACAAGTCGATCACCCAAACTGGACGTACAAAGTACGCCACTACAGCCACATCTATACCTCTACGTATTTTTTAATATACATATACATATATATGTATAGATCGTAGGATGTATATAAGAAAGACGTCAACTTTGAAAGTACCGTTCATTCCCACCAGCAGCTTCTATCGCACAGCTTTCCTTTTGATCGTCCAGCGTTACGTTTACTACTATACATGTTCACGGCTCGTTTCTTATCATGAAAATACCTGAGTGCATCCACAAATATACGCTCGATAATCCAAGTAGGAAGTGACGGATGTCGATGAAAGTATGCATTCATTTTAACATCTTTTTTATTTATTTGCCTATATATATTTTTTTTTAATTTTGCAGTGATGTAAAAAAATGTAGATGCGGTTGAATTTCGCTCCTCAGTTCATAATAATGAAATTCAATCCTACCTTGACCTCCAACAAATGCGGCTGACTTAAACGGGAACGATATCACTTGAGATTTATTAATGCGTCGTATAAAGTTTAAAGATCTTGTCATTTTTTATTATTTTTATTATTTATTATTAAAATTTATTATAGATCTGCAGAAATTAAATTTCCAGTCGAATTTATAGTAAAAATAATAATGATTAAAATAAAGTTTGTAAACATCGTAAAAAAAAAAAAAAACAAGAAATTAATCATATAAATTTCTAAAGGTCGTTTACTTGTAGTAAAATTAAAATGTTAATTATCACAGTGACCTAGCATGGGTTTAAAAAAAAATAAATAAATAAAAAATATAAATTCCGTGCTGCGCTGGTTGGTTATCCGTGACGTATATATGTATATATACGAATATATGTCTAAAACATGATAAAATATTCAGATGTTACGTTCTCTGGATGCGATCAAGCATCGAGGATCCGTCGTATCGTCCACATCAAGAATAAAAAGATAGTTTAACGACGTAAAGATAAAAAGAGAGGGAGAAAAAGAGAGAGAGAGAGAGAGAGATAAAAACCAAGAGCTCGCTGTCAAGTAAAAGAGAAATAAATAAAAGAGAAAGAGTACAAGAGATTGCTTTCTAATCTGCATAAACTATTCGCATGCAATTCTACTAACAACGACTGCTACTAAGTAATAGTAATAATAATAATTAATAAATAATGAAAAAAATTACGAGTTCAAGTAATTAACGACAATGAAAAAAGTAAAGAAAAAGTTTTGGAAAAAAGTTTAATTAGTTAAATAATTCTCGCGAAATAATTGCCGGGCATTTAAACACTTTGTCGTTTTAAAATGCTCGTAAGAATAAAAGTAAATAAAAAAAAAAAAAAAAGAAATTGTCGGCTTTGTTACGACAAGCGGTGTGAAGCGGACAGCGATATTTCTCGACTTATATAAGCTTACATGTTGGGTTTAAGGCAGGCAAGCAGGCGAGCAGACAGTCCGGCTCGCCGGCAGGTGAGTCTTTTGCCTGGAAACAACCTGTTGACCATTACATATCACTCTGAGTATATATTTTAAGTCCCTGACAAATTTACTGATATAACAATTCCTCTATTGCTAAATAAATATCTAGACAAAGATGACCCGTCACCCGTCACCCGTCACCCATTACCTAATCGATGTAAGCATCCATAAAATCGAGCTGCCATTTTCTACTATACCGCGAAAATTAAAAAACAAACGGAAAATAAAAGCTCCCTCAAAGTTAAACTTTAAACTTGACTCGACAATTTTCCCCTTCAATTTATCATCCGAAAACTTTTCTTATTAACTTTTGAATAAAAAATCTTTTTTTTACGACATTAATTAGTGACGTCGAAGCTAATTAAAATATTATCCAAGTTAATTAGCATTAATTAGAGTATCAAAGTTCAATTGATGTTAAAAACTATTTTAAAAAATTACATTTTAACTTTTTTTTATTTATCTATCAATAATAATAATAATAATAATAATATTATATTATTATTACTCGGCTGCCCAATTTCAAAACACAGTAAGGGAAAAATTTTTCAAAATCGATTTTTTAGTATTTTTAGTCTTAGTGGGGTCTTGTGAACATGACTCTTATCTTAAAAATTTTGTTTTTGTCAGTTACTGTGTTTTGAAATTGGGCAGCTGTATTATTATTCATAATAATAATAATAATTGTTTATTTACTAAGTTTGATATTTGCTTAAAAATTTACAGTTCAAAAAATAATAAAAAACAACAACAATAATAACAAAACGCCAAAAATTGTACAGTCAAATTTCGATGTATTTTTTTATATATTTACTCAGTTCTCTTTTAAAACCGGCCAAAGTATTCTCATTCCTTACTTCATCTGATAGTTAATTGTACCAATTATAGCCTATATATGTAATTTATTTTTCCGCAGTATTCGTTTTAGTGTTTTTAATATCATTAAGTAGGGTGACAAGATGATCCTGAAGTTATCAGACAATTAACAATTTTTTGATTTTATTTTTTTCACACATCAATTACAAAAATATAAAAAATATAAATATGCACATTTAGAAAATTTAAAAAACTACAGGTGCAATTTTTTCAAATATTTTTTTTTTTATAATTTATCGTTTAAAAAAAAATCTAAAAATTATTAGATGTCGGCTAACTTCAGTCTCATGGTGACCAAATTATTAATTATTTTGTAAATGAGTATATAAGTATTAATAATAATAATATTTATATGAGAGGTATTATTTAATATGCAAAAAAAAATGTCATAAGATAATTATTGATGCGGCTCACGAGTGTTTGATCGTTTTCACCACTTCCGGTGAGGGGTTACGAGTAACGACAAAAAAAGGTAAGAAATGTATTTGCTTAGTAACTTATGAAATATATAAATGTACAGTACATATATATATAAATTTTTTTTTTTTTTACTCAACACTTGTCGTAAATGTATATGAGTACATAAGTGTATGAAGAAAGAAACAAGTTTAACGTTTTTGTAAAAAAAAAATTATATATATATATATATATATATATATATAAAAAGTAAGAAGTAAGATTAAATCCATTATAGGTTACGACTACTTTCATCAATTTTCTTTTTACCTATTAAAAGACTCGTCTTAAACATATGTAATGACAAAATCCATATAATAGCAGTAGAACTACACGCTCCCGGTATGTGGGGCTGCCAGTAGATTTAAAGTCGTCTTGGCTACTTTATAAACGGATATAGCATTAGATTTAATGTTTGATCTTATCTTTCGGGAAATAGGTCGAATTTAGTAAAGCAACTAAAGTGGAAATGGGAAAATAGCTTTTTTAAAATACCTCCAAAAAAGTTACTGAGATTAACAACAAAAAGTTTTATACATGTATATATAGATAAACATAAACATAAATAAAAATAAAAATAAATATACAGCCTCGAGTACGAAACAATTGTATTCTATTTTGTACAAAACATATGTAGCTACCAAGTGCTCACGGTAATGTGCTTTCACCGAGCAAACTGAGCACACCAAGTATATTCCATTGCTCCATTTTACCCTCTCCAAGTAAAGTTATACACGTAGTTGCCAACAACCAGATCTTTACACTCTATTCAACGGCATTGAGATAATAAAAAAAAAAAACAAATAAATAAAAATACGAAAACGTGAACGGATTACTAAAATAAATTCGATCTAGTTTTAAATATCCCGGTAAAATAAAATATAACATTGGCGGGATGATTATAAAATATTTAAAAAATAACCTGCCAAAATTACGTATCGTCGGGTTATTGAACGATGAAAGTGAAATCCAGATTTGTCTGATAGAAAACGTGCGACCGCAGATGCTGGACCTGTTTCAAGTTCTTGCTCAATTTTTTTTGTACTCCATTTTTAATATAAATATTTTTTATACTTTTTGGGCACGTAACCGAATTTCTTCAGCAACTACTTCGTTATTTAATCAATACTTATTTAATATACTCCACATAAAATCCATTTTATGTAATTAAATTTTCAAATTTTAATTATTAAATTCAAATTCACGCGGGAATAAATTAATGAGCATGCGCCTTAGATTTAAATTCAAACTTACCATTTTCGACTGGTTTTTAAAACTTCGTTACAGTAAATATTAAACTCTTTTTTTGTTTTTGTAACTTTACAGCAATTGCGAAATTTGAAAAAATAAAAAAAAACCTTTTACACTAAAATTAATAATGATAAAAAATTTTAATTATTCAAAAGTAAAATTTTGAATCACCGCATTTCACTTTTTATTTATTTTACTCACGTTAATAAAAATTTTAACTAAGCGAAAAATAAAAAAATATAATAAATAAATAAATAAAGTTAGTTATCGATGTGTAGGGTATCGGGCGTTGTCTAACACTGACAGACGTTCAGGAAATACTGAAACTATCATTCTCAAATTTAGTACTTGCTCGAGCAATATTATAGACAACAATTAAGCCGCCTTTCATTTTAACTATAGTGGTGAACACCGTTATGTTTCTGTGTCGCGATCCCCACCGTCACTATCACTTTGATGTATATATATGTATATATATATATATATATGTTTTTTTATGTGAATGTGGGTATCTAGACACTGCAAGTGTAAGTGTATATTATTATATTATATGTATGTATACAGTCCCAATGAAGTTAAATGGGAACGCGAGAGAGTGAAACGTCGATCCTATACTTCGCGAATGCATTTATAATGTTTACGTTGACGATGAGGGACATCGAACCAGAGTTAAGTGGTGACTGACAACCAAAAAGAGAGACGAATGTCTGCAGATGGATTTTTTTAATTTTTTTATGAGCTATTGCTTCTTTATGGCTTCTTATCATCCGTTTGGACGTCACATTAAAAATGAAAAATTACTTTTCTTACGGTTCATTAATTGAGAGAAACGATGACATTTTCTTAAAATCACTAGATATCAAATTTTTAAACTGGTTATTTGATTTTTTCATTTTAGTCGGAAAAAAAATTCAAATTTTCAAAATTGGAGTAGACAGAATTTTTTTTTCGTATTTAAATTTATATTGACTGCGAAAAAAAAGTTGAAAAATTGTAGAGTACTCAAATTTGAAATTGGTAATTTTTTTTTTTAAATTTAAAAATATAATTATTAAAATAAATTTTTAATTTAGAAATTAAATAACAAAAATTCATAAAGAAAAAGGTCGAATTTAAATCATAATTTTTATAAAATATTTCTGTAATTTAATTACCTAAATTTAATAAATTTTTCAAAAAAAATAATTTGCAATTTTAAATTTAAAATTTATTTTCTTCACCTGAATTTAAATCCTGCAAAAAAAAAAATGTTTAATTTTCCCTCTCATCCCTTTACACTAAAGAAACCAGTAGTGAATTCGAAGTGATTACAAATTTTATTTAAATCCAAATTCACTCGATTTTGGAATTTAAAAAAATGACTTCGCACACAGAGTTAAAGATCTCGTTTTTTTAACAGAGTGATTTCGCAGTGATCTGGATTTTATTTAAATCCGCATTTACTCGGATTCAAAGTTCAAATACTAAAATAAACTTCCCTTCGAAGTCAATTCTCCCGAAAGAATTTAATAAAAAAAAACTCATTTGCTCCAAATTCACTCTCCTTCAGTGTCAATTTTACTCCCAGGAAATTTACTAAGAAATCACTCATTTACTCCGAATTTACTCCATTTACTCGCAAATTTTTTCAGTGTAAAAAAAATCAGATAAATTTTTTCAAATTTCAAAAATTAAATTTTTATTAATTAACACTAACGGCAGTAAAGTGCAACTTAATAATTATTATTATTATTGCTAAGGATAAATAAAAGTAATAAATAGAATTTTTTTTTTATCGTTTAATTTAATAATTTTTTTAAACGTTAGAGCATTGCACAATGTATAATATTATCGTAAGAAATTTTTCAAATGTAATGATAAATATCAACTTCATTATCGATTGTTTAATAATATCATAATATTAATAATAATTATAATTATAATTATAGTAATGACATTTATTTATTTTTTTTTTCCTTTTAATATATGTATAAGTGTATACAATTTAAAATAAAAGCGTCTGCAATATTGCACGATAAAAATTATTTTAATTCACGTAGAGATTGTAAACATGATATACGATTGACATTTTAATTTTTTTAAGGTTTTTTTTAAATATACCCTAGTGGAATATATCAAAAACAAATTTAAATGTTTAATAAAAATTAGATATTGATCTTAGATTGATTTATGCTATTAATTAAGGACTTCAGAGCTATGATTGGCGAAGTCAACATATATGTCACAGCGACACGTCTTTTGGTAAATAATTAAATAAATAAATAAGAATTACACTGATAATAAATTATTTCTCAAGAAATGGAAGTATGTTTGTATTTTTAAGTTCCTTTGTATTTAAATTTAATTATTTAATGACAATAATAATTATTATTAATTATTTCTATATCGTCGATTTTTATAATTATATTTATAAATATTATAATAAAAAAGACGAAGTAGATTCAAGTCAGTCGCATTTTTTTAACGGACTTTTATTGTTTGTGAGCAAATATTAAGCTCGTGAACATTTTTTTTTTTTTAATTTTGACTTGAATCTTTTTTTTGAGGATCCATCTCAACCATTTTTAAATTATTAATTTAGCAGTCGCTTTTTTTAGTCGTCGATTATTTAATTATTCGTTAAATGCAATCGCCTTTTATCGTAGAATCAGATGTTGATGTTGATGTTGTTGTTGTTGGTAATAAATTTTTGGTAATTAGCCATCCTCAGAAGAGTTACATGATAATACACTTGCCCTTTTCGGCCCATGGATTATTTTTTTTGTCGGGCGCGTGAATCAGTGGGTCATTTTTCTCGTTCTCTTCGACGTATTCTCGCATTCTGTAATAATTATTTATTATTTTTAGTATTCAATGTAAGTAGGGAAGGTAAAAATTTAGTTTTTGTTTTAGTCTGAGTTTTAGTTCGAGGATGAGGTGAAGGAGAGATGAGATGCTTGAGATTACGGAGTATAAAATATTGTCTGGTAGACGGAGGAAAAAATAATTAAGAGGATAATGTTTTTAAGTAAAGGTTAATTCAGGCTTTCACTTGTAATGTATGGCATGGTGTAGGCAGCATTATAAATTTAAGATTGAAAGTATGGGGATAATGGATACGGAGGTATTAGATGACATGACATGATACACGACATTGATCCATTATTAACCCATTAAAGTGACGCTCTATAAATAATATCCACATATTTTTTTTTAATAATTGACTAAAAAAAATATTCTCATATATTTCCAGTTTATTTTTAAATAAATGTAAATTCAAATTTCACTTTTTTTCGGGTATTTGTTTTGTAAAATATTCTTTTTTTTTTAAATTTCATATTTGTATGAAGTGTAAATTTGTAATAAAAAAAATTCATTTTTAAATACTGGTATTAATAGGAATAAAAAAAATATTGATTTATCGTTTTGTAAATATTTTTCTTTGAATATTTATAGAGAGTCGAATCTGTAATTTTAAAAAAATTTAATAAAAATTTAGTATTAATTTAAAATTGGTAATAATAATAATTGTAAAAAGAGCAATTAATTTGTCAAAGTGAACTGCAAAGGCGATAAGTCAAAAGCAAACATCGATTGGAATTAATTATCTGAAGACACAATGACGTTGACAAACGCGTTAATCAAGAGATTTTCACCTAAAATCCAACCCATATCTTGTCTTTTCAGCGACAACTCCGAAACTCAGCCCCAACTCCCACTGACGGTCTCTGTTATTTCCGACATGACCGGCGAGCTCGTTAATTTACAACTCTCTGGTTAGCATAAACCAAGGGCCAATGTTTAGATTACACTCCAGTGGATCGATCCGGACTAAAAATATTCCATTAAAAATAAAATTCAATGCCGGAATGAAAACCTGGAACCCTCGAGCTTACTCCGAAAACAATGACCCCTTTTCAAATGCGATCTGGTTTTTTTATTCTCAAAAATTCTTTTTATACCTAATGAATGCGTGCGAGAACACATCCACCCACACACACGCGCACTCACACACTTACGTATGCACAGATGAGAAGGGGGCAAGCAAAAATTAAAATTCAGGCTGCAGTGCACGGGGATTGTTGCATTAAATACCCAGCGTTGATGTATGAATACATCAGTTACTGCTTTCAAAACAATTTTGCTGGGCATTCTATCGTGAATAAATTGCGGTATAAAATAAAAGGAGAATATCAACATCTACAGCTTCTACTGCTGATGCACGTCCCTGTCACGCTGAATATTGATTTATCTCGACTTCTATGCCTTTTTTTTATTCTCGATTACAAAAAAAATTTTGTTACTTTTTTATTTTATGACATTTTCTCTGTTACTTTTGAATCTGATACATTTTTATATTTTTATTTACTTATAGTTATTAAAAAATTCTCATATATATGTATATATATGCAGAAATATTATTTTGTGCTCTCATCGTTCCGTTGAAAAAAAAAAATTTTAAATTGCCGCCTAAATTTGAATTTTAAAAGTTCCCGCCAAATTTATTTTATTTAAAATTTTTTATTTCTCTACTGGAATTTAAAAATTTAAATAAAAATTTCTTGAAAAATTTTATCTCAAGAAAAAAAATTTCAAGTGACTTGAAAATTTTCTTCCAAGTTCTGCTTCAATATTTTTTTTCTTGTATACATAATTTTTTTTGTAATTGTAAGCATGGAAAAAATGTCGCTGCGAAATGCAGTCATATATATGTATATCTATATATATATATATATAAAATACCAGGTGATGGAAACTCTAGTGAAAGGAAGTTTGCCACTGCACTGAACTAAAGATTTGCGTTCAAGGAGTTTTCAGAGTTAACTTGCATTGATTTTAAGGCAAAAAAAGGTAAAGTTATGCTCTCAAAGTTTTGCGCAAGAAATAAAATCTCCATCCTCTACCACACAGTAATACCATTAATAAAATTTTAATAATTAACATTACTTCATAGGTATTACTTTAATAACCCAGCTGTACTTTATGTCACTTTTATTATTTCTACCAAAAAACTTTTAAATTCAACTTTTCGCTCTATTGTATGAATTAATTAAAATTATACTGCCTCATAAAATCTTTTTAATTAATTAATAAATTTTAAAGTTAAAGCTCTCCTTAATAATTTTAAAGGCCACTTTAATTATTTCAATTAAAATAATTAAATATTTAAATAAAGTCGGGAAATAATTTATGCTAAAATAAGATTTAAAGGGAATCATTTAATTATTCAAATTATATTCAAATTAAAAACAAAAAATTTTAATATTTAAGTGACGATAAATCTAAAACTGTTAACAAAATATATGTATATATAAATAGAGCTTTAGAAAAAAAGAGGAATTGTGTATAGAGAAGAATATTTCTATCCGGTTTGTTGTACTCTTATAAACGCACCTTTCACTCTGCACTCTCGTCGACCGCAAAATGGAATTATATTTTTTATCTTTATCTTTATTATTACTACTATATATTTATATATATATTTTATTTATACTTTTAAATTTTTTGCTAATCTCAGTTTAATCCTCGGGCACGAGCAGTCGCTTGATTTGCTAATTTAATTCGTAACGTTTTTTATCAGATATTGTCTTATATATATTGTCTTAAAAATATATGAAAGGATAAATAATAAAGTATGGGCATGTCAAGTAGATCAACGATCTGTCGAGTGCCCACATGTACCAGGAAGGGTTTCAAGGTTTAAAAATCAAACGAGGACACGACCAAGGTTTCAAAAAAATATTTTTTTTTTTTTTTTAGTAAATTTTATTAGAAAGTTACTTGAAATTAACCGTGTCATTGAAGTTTTTAAATATTATTTCAACATAATTGAGTTAATTAAGCGGCATCTAGATTCAAATTTGAGTTTACATCTAAATCGACATGAGTTAGAAAAATAAAACACTTAAATATTTTTTTTCCAAGGACAATTGTCATTAAAATTTTATTTTATTTACTTATTTTACATGGAAATTAATTTTTTAATTATTAAGAATTTTTTTTGTAAAAAAAGCAAATTATGAAATTGGAAAAATCAAAATTCTGATTTTCAAAAAAAAAATTTCAGTTTTACAAAAAAAAATAACTTCCCTTTTTTAAAAATTTTAAATTTTTTTGGCGGGAAGTCGAAAATCATAAAAATTTTATTTTATTTATTTCTTTTACATGAAAATTCATTTTTTAATTATTAAGATTTTTTTTGTAAAAAAAAACAAATTATGAAATTGGAAAAATCGAAATTCTGATTTAAAAAAAAAATTTAAGTTTTACAAAAAAAAATAACTTCCCTTTTTTGAAAATTTTAAATTTTTGGCGGTAAATCGAAAATCATTAAAATTTAAAATCCTGAGATCTAGATAAAAAAAAAGATCAATCGATATCAATGACATCTAAGTTTTTTTTTGGAAATGACATAAAAAAATTATTTATGATTTTAAAAATAATCACGACCTATAAAAGTTATTTTTTAAAAAAATAAATTGACTTGTGGACAATAAAAAAAATAATTATTGAAATAAAAAACAAAAAAACGTGATTAAAATTTTAAATAATTCATGTTGTGAATTAAAATGAACATGAAATTAAATAAATAAAAAAAAAATATATTCATATTTTTGTTCCAATTATTAAAAAAAATTTTCTCTATTTATCTAAATCCTAAAAACAATTGGCAAAAAAAATTCCCAGCTAAAACATCTAATTAAAAAAAAAAATGATTTAAAAAGAATGTTGAATAAATAATGAAAACTCTAGTTCTAGTTCTAGATCACACAATTGTCTCAGTTTCTCAACAGCCAAACTAAGAATAATAACAAGAGTAACAATGATGACAGCCAGTACTAAAGTTGTGAAGGGATTGTTGATTAATCAAGGATATCTTGTTGCAAGTTACCATACAATCTCATTGTATTTAATCATATATATACATTATACATTGTATTGTATATAATGGATAATCATCAGCCTTGACTGTCAACTGAGAACGCGAGAAGACATCAACACAAGCGCCAACTACTTTCTGAATCGCGTAACCCATGTCCAGCTTCAGTCGTACCTTTTCTACTTAACTCGCGCTTCTATTAATCTCCCCCTATCTCAAGTTATTTATTTTTAAAATCTAAACAAAGCTAAAACAAATATAGCCTCTCTTAGTATATTTGATATCATTTACTACTTATAATCTCTTACTGCATACAAATAAGATGATAATGGGAATAATTATTTAAATAAACATCAATTTATTCCGTCATCAAGGATTTATCTGACACCGTTTAATAAATTCTACCGTAGATTGTTGTACTACTATTAAATATTTTCTTATTCCAGTCACCGCACTCGAGGTCTCGCTCACTTTGGACTCTCACCTTATTCACAATTACAATAATTCACGTCTAATTAACACTAAATTTTTCAAAAAAAAGTATTCAAATTCAACTAAAATAGAACATGCAGTTTATCTAAAAAAAAATTATTATTAATGATAAATAATAAATTTAAAAAATATGACATGGTCATGAACTCTGGGTGATGCGGAAAAATGGAGTTAACAAGGAGGGTTGAAACATTTAAATCATATGTATAAATAAAGCGGTGTTTTAAAAATAAAAATGAACGATAGATGGTGTAATAAGTGGTAAAAGGTGTCCAAATGAACTTACGCCGCAATACTTTTGGACAGAGGCCACCGTTCCATAGTGGCTTGATACTTCATGTTCTCAATCTGCTTCTTCAGTGCGTCTTTATCCATGTTGGCGAGTACACTGGGATCCATGGTAACAACCGCACCCCCCTGACGCAAGTTATAACAACCAGCGCTTGCGCCTGCAAACCATCATCAAAAATCAATATTACTTCCTGCTCTACTATATATATATATACATATATGTATATATATTTACTTATTTTAAATATGTACATGGATACTTTTGAACAATGAGACATTTTTATCATCCATCCACACCCTCTGTGCACTACCCTTGTAAATTATCTATATTTTTTTTTATATATTTGTTATTGTTAGTCATATATTTATAGATGTATAGTTTTAATTTGGATTAAATTTTTTTTGGAAAATATTTCAAATTATTTATTGATGGATTTTCTTATAAGAGAATCAAAGTTCGATGCACGTTCTCAATTTTTTTGTTATATATATATATATATATATATATATATATATATATATATATATATATATATATATATATATATATATGTTCATTTATTTATTTTAAATGGATATTTTTAACAATGAGACATTTTTATGATATATCTTCACCCTCTGTGTTCTACTTTTATAAATTGTACCCATGTATTTTTTCTGATGTATATTTATATGATACTGAAGTTAGCCGACGTCTAATAATTTTTTGATTTTTGTAAAAACGACAAATTATAAAAAAAAAAAAATTTCAAAAAATTGCACTTACAGTTTTTTTTAGTTTTCTACAAGTGCATATTTTTAGTTTAATTTTTTTAAATTGATTTGTTGGAAAAAAAAAATCCAAAATTTTTCAAGTGTCTCCTAACTTCAGGATCATATATTTTTTATTTTTATTTTTAATTTGGATAAAAATATAAATTTTTGTGTAAAAATTTTAAAAGTATATTGATGTTATTTCTCATAAAATCGTCAAAATTTGATGAACGTTCTCAATTTTCATGTTTCAAAAAAAATATATATTTATTTTTGATCAGACATTTTTATCATACTCATACTTTTTGTACTCTACTATTATAAATAATGCGTATATATTTTTTATCTATTCATTATTATTTTGAATTTGTATAAAAATTTTTTTTTTTTTTTTCATAATTTTGTAGAAAATATTTGGAAGGATTTATTGATGTAATTTCTTGCAGGATAGTCAGAGTTCAATGCACGTTCTATGTTTTTATGTTCAATACTATATATATATATATATATATATATATATATAAAAGTATTAAGAAGAATAGTGCAGAGCTGGACTATAGCAATTATCTGAATTTATGTCCTCACAGTTTTACCACTTAGACCAGATTTATATTTTTTCAGTAATTTTTTAACGGATTTCCTCTAATCTCAATTTTTTTATCCTGACGCTACGTCACTAAAAAATTAAATTTTTACTTGACGTAAAAACCCCAAATTATGATTGACTTTGATAAAAATTCTATTTTTCCACAAAAATTTACTTTTTTATCACAAAAAAAAAGCATATTCTCCATGCACATATTCCACTTGAATTATTCCAATGGATTTGATGACGAGAGTATACGAGGTATATAAAGTTCGTGAGTTGAGAGAGATATATGTCCGGATGGGACAGTGTATTTAAAGGATTCAAAATTCGCGACTGCGGATTTATCCGAGCTGAAATAAAAGGAATTGTGTTTAAATTTACTGCTGTACTTTATACAGTACTTACTGGTACTATAGGAATACATAAAAATGCTCGTTGAATAAAGTTACTCATGTCCCAGATTTATTATCTACGGATAATATTAAAATTTATCCGCCAACTACACCTCCCTTTAAACTCAAACATTTTTTTTTTTTTTTTTTTACTTCAAATAATTAATTCCTCTAGTATATAAATTATTATTTGCGGGTTAGGGTAATAAATTAACTTAATTTTATTGTGTAATCGCAAGAATGTTATTATGAAATTTATTTAGTACTCGGTTTGTATTTTTGTAAATGATCTCAAGATAAGTATAGGCAGCATAATTTATTTATCTGTAATTTCAATACGGCTCAAGGCAGACCACTAATAGCAGGTAACTATATTTATTTATTTGTTTATATATTTGTATTTATATTTATAAAATTTTAAGTAATTTTCCTACTCCACTTATTTATAATTTTATACTTACCTTCAAAAATTAATTGCAGAAGTAATTAAGCGGAAAATCCTTAAGACAACTGATAGTACGCACTTTGGTATAACTTTCGTATATATTTTTAAAAAAAAATTTTACGCGCATCTGATAGCGGACAGGACAAAAGTGAGTCGCGAAAACGGTTGACGGTCTTCGCGATTAGTTTATGGAAGCCTAACAATGGCTTACAAATCTAATAATAAGTAATAAAGACACGGGTATACATTAATTATATGAGTACTCAAAGTAATCATTGAGATGATTACGGCAAAAATAATTTTATCTATTGTCTAGTTGTATGCTAAAGGCTTTTGATGATTAAATAACTTATAATCGTGATAACGGCTGAATCGTTTAAATAATTTACCGTTTGTTGCTCAATTGCAATAAAATTTTATTGCAAAAAAAATATAGTCGTTTAAAATATATAAAATTTTATGAAGATAAAGTTATAAAATATACATATATATTGATAAATGTTTGGATTAAGTGGGCGAATTAAATTGCGACAAGTGCTGGTTTTTTTGTTGGAAAATTTTATGAAAGAGAAATCGGGGTATGATGGTCAGTACAAAATTTCGGCAAAAAAAATTTTTATAGTTTTTGTTGAAGTTATGGAGACTAGAAATTTCTGAGTGATTATATATGTAGGTATTTATAATATATATAGTATCTATATGTCATCAATATATATATGTAGATGTGGAGGAATATAAAAACATTTAGGCTTCTTCTAGTATGAAAGACAAGAATTTAATTGATGTAATTTTCGATATTCTGATCTTAGATCAGACTTTGATGCCTGGGAACTTTATAAATTAAGTTTGCGTAATATAATTTAACGCGCAGTGGCCTAAGGCTCCTGAAAATTGTTGCCAGAACATTTAGAAAGACAATTAGGCTCTTCCATGAGACTTGTGCAGCCTCTAATTAAATTTAAACCTCAGTAAGCCTCATTAATCGAGTTCAAAAAAATCATTTCTTGATATTTTTACCCTCTTTCGAACCAGTCAGTCTTTTTCAGTAAATTTTTATTTTAAAATATATATGTATATATTATTAGGCCTCAGGCAATTTACTGCCAATTTAGTCAAATTCAAATTCAAATTCAATTTTAAATTTTTAAACCAAATTCAAAAGTCGGCACCGTATCTTAGGTCCAAAAGACCTCACATTTTTTGTGTGAAAAATTCTTTCGCCTTCCGCTGGGATCGAACCCACATCTAGCCAGTGATCAAGATCGATTTTTCCGTCAAATTGTCTCATTTCGATCACAAACTACCATCTACTATAATTATTCTCAACTGCGTCATCAAACTCTACACGATAAGCGAAATTTTCCAAATTTCCAGTATTCCGACCGAGAATGTCTCGAGTTTGGCGCTAGTCACTTTGTCCCTGTGTTTTATGTTCCGGCCGTCAGGGCGCTCGTTGCTTTGGTTTGTTTACTTGACAGCAGAGGCGTGCGCGAGGTCCCGACTCCGCCACAGCCGTTCTTAATTACAGCTCACACTATTAAGACGTATAGTAACGTAACGTGCATTCCAAGTGCATCATTCAGCCCATTCACAAAAAGTCATTGCTTATATATCTTATTTACAATATGAATTGAGATACTCACCAGCAGTAAGTAACATCACCAAATCACTCAAAAATATTTTATTTTATAAAAATTTATTAATTACCAATAATAATTTTTAATCACAACAATCTAATGATAGCCACTCCCTGACCCCTCCCTCAATAAACGCTGAGTTTGATGACTAATCATTCATGTCATTCAGCTCTTAATCACCAATTGTCTACTGCCCATCCTCACTTAGTCTCTTCCTTCACCTTCATCTTCCCAATTATTTAGGTTTAAATAATTAATTAATTAATGTAACGGTACCTAAGTCCACCTCCGTTTTACGGAGGCCTTTTTCTCGCCTATTTCAGGCGCACACTTTTTACATTTAAATATTACACATTTACTTATTACAGACAAAACATGGAGTATCATGGGTTCTTATCAGCCGCATGCTTGTTTATATCAATAGCAATTATCACCGGGCAAAATATATTCAGCGATGACTCGATATACCAGTGTCCAAAGCACTGGTTAAAACACCAGGATTCCTGTTACCGCTTCATCAAAAGCCCGTTGAAGAAACGAGAAGAAGCAAAACGCACATGCGAAGCCTATCAGAGTGACCTAGTGTCGATAAACACCATAGAGGAACACGGGTTCTTAATAAAAGAGTTGCAGTGGCGTGACCCGCAGCACCGGACCTGGTACACTGGAGGCAAATTATCCGGCGGGTACTGGTCCAATGAAGTCGATGGGTCTTCGCTGTCTATGGTGGAGACTGCAATCTTACCCGAACCAAACGACGGCATAATTCGGGAGTATCTAGCCTACGAATACAGCCCGGGTCTCCAGAAGTGGGGTCTCAAGAAAGTCACTCCGAACGAAGAGCATCTGTTCATCTGCGAAGCTCACACGTCGACTCTGTCGAACCTCGTCGAGGACGAACGAGATTACAAGTATGGCATTGAAATCGACAACCCGCTGCGCATACCTCGGGGTCCTTATTTTACAACCCAGCCCCAGGACCAGGTCTTCGACGCTGCTGAACAGTACAGGCTAATAAATGAAATAACGCTGAAGTGTCATGCGGAAGGATGGCCGACGCCGACCTACGAGTGGTTCAAAGAGGAGTACAGGAACGGCAGGACATTCGCTACACAGATTGACCCCTTGACCAACAGCAGGTATACTGTAAGTGGAGGGAATTTGGTGGTACACAAACCCGAGCAGAGAGAAGACGATGGCGCCTATCACTGCAAGGCCAGCAACGAGTACGGTACCATAATATCCGAAAGTGTTAAGATACAGTTCGGTTATATACTGGAATTTAATTTGAAGAGATCTGAAGAACGCGGGGATCAGAACTGGGGCAAAACAATTTACTGCGACCCACCTCAGCACTTTCCGGATGTAAATTACTACTGGTCGCGTGACTTCTTTCCTAATTGGGTGGAAGAAGACAAGCGGGTGCTTGTGTCCAATGACGGGGCGCTTTATTTCTCAGCACTGGAACCCATTGACGCGGGTAATTATTCGTGCAGTGTCCAGAGCACGGCCTCGAGGAACGGACGCAAGGGCCCGTTCTTCCCTCTGCGAGTTGACCATCACTCGTCTTTCCAGCAGCTGAAGTTTGCTAACAATTTTCCCAAAGTGTTTCCGGATGCGCCGGTCGCTGGCGACAATGTCACGTTTGAGTGCATGGCTTTCGGTTACCCGGTTCCTTCGTACAACTGGACCCGTGTGGGCGCACCTTTGCCGCAAGACTCAGTGCTTCTTAAACTCAATCGCATTCTCGAAATCCACAATATCAAGGTAGAAGATCAGGGCACTTATCAATGTCGGGCTTCGAATGAACGCGCTGATATCCTGGGGGAAGTCACTCTGTCTATTCAGGCGAAGCCCAACTTCACTATTCCGCTGGAAGATAAACACGCGGATAAGGACAGCGACTTGACTTGGTCTTGCGAGGCTTTTGGTATTCCCGATGTTACTTACAGTTGGTATAAAAACGGAGAGCTACTTAATATTTATGAGCTTGAACTCGAAGACAGGGATCGTTTTACTATTCATGACAATGTACTTAAGATACAGCGATTGGATCCAGAACGCGACCCTGGGATGTATCAGTGCGCTGCTAAAAATGAACTCAAGACCAAATATTCCTCAGCGCAACTTCGGGTTCTCTGTATGTATTTTTGCAGATGACATCTTCAGGTTGACAGCTCACTTATATTTTTTTTTTTACAGCAATGAAACCGTCGTTCAAAAAACATCCGATGGAGCCGGAGACTTATGCAGCCGAAGGCGGAAATGTCACCATCGTTTGTAATCCCGAGGCAGCGCCGCGGCCCAAGTTTGTGTGGAAGAAAGATGGGAATATTATTGGGTCCGGTGGTAAGAGACACATTTTGCCAAATGGTAACCTGATAATAAATCGAGTTTCACGTGACGACGAAGGGTTCTATGTTTGTACGGCATCTAATCAGTACGGACATGATGAGAGTCGTGGTCGGCTCATTGTCTTACGTAAGCTATAAGCCATACTCTGGATATTTTGATTAAAATATTTTGGGATGATGATTAATAATAAAATTATTTTTTAAAGGTGGCCCATATTTAACCGAACAGCTTCCGGTTCGTATAATAACCGCAGTGATGTACAACCACACGCTCCGTTGCCAAGCAGACGTTGACCCAAAGCTAGACATAGCTTACGTTTGGAAGCACAACGGACTCGAGATACGAGAAAAAGACATTCTCAATAATCCGCGTTACCAAATATATGACGGCACATTCCATTTGATAAATATCACTCTGTCGGACGCTGGAGAGTACGAGTGTGTGCTCAAGAGCGCAGTGGGCAGCGTGTCGAGTAAAGCGACGATGATAGTAGAGGGCCCACCCGGTCCGCCCGGTGGTGTCCAGGTGAATATCGTTAAGACGTCGGCCTCTCTGCATTGGACTGACGGTGCTCTGAACGGGCGTCCGATTATCATGTACCGGGTCAGTGGGAACACATCTTGGAGCGGCGACTGGTTCATGATCGTAGAGAACATAACTGCGATTGAAATCGATCGTTATACGGAACGGAAACAAGCCGAGCTTGAGAATGTCCTCAACCCTTTCACGACCTACGAGTTCCGTGTGAGTGCCGCCAATGAATTCGGGTACGGTCCCTACTCGCTGCCGTCCCCCAAGTACAGCACGCCGCCAGCGAAACCCCAACGAGCACCAGCGCACGTTGGTGGGGGTGGTGGTAAAGTCGGAGAACTGACGATAACTTGGGAGCCACTGCCGCCGGCTTATCAGAATGGACGTAACGTTCATTACAAAATATTTTGGCGGCGCAAAGGCAAAGAACACGAGTTCCAGTCGCTGTCGTTGAAAGACCGTGGTAACATTGGCAAGTATGTCGTCTCGATATCACCAGATTATTATTACATGCAGTATGAAGTCAAGGTCCAGGTATTCAATGAAGCTGGAGAAGGACCGACTTCAGATGTCGCGACTGTATACAGTGCTGAAGACTTGCCGATTATTCAGCCGCAAGAAATTAAAGCTCTTCGTTACAACAGTACCAGTTTGAATGCCACTTGGGCCCCGGTTCCGCCGATACGCGAGTCGCTGAAAGGTAATTTGACGGGGTATCGTATCAAGTATTGGCCAGCAGACAACAACGAAGACGACGCTATTTACTATTTGTCACGTTCCCAACGTCCTTGGGCGCTGATTGTCGGTCTTCAACCGGACACTTCTTATTACGTCAAAGTAATGGCCTACAATTCGGCGGGCGCGGGTCCGGAAAGTGAACGTTTCCTGGAGCGGACCTACAGAAAAGCTCCGCAAAATCCACCGACTTCAGTATTTCCGTTTGAAGTGAATCCGTCCACGGTCAGGGTAATCTGGCGGTATGTCCAGCCGGACTGGGGAGAAGAACCTCTTGATGGCTACAAAGTACGTGTGTGGGAATTTGACCAGGACATGAGCACCGCTAATGACACTATTATACGAGCTGGTAAAAAATTGGAGGCTTATGTGGAAAATTTAAGCCCTGGGAAAGCGTACAATCTGCGTATCCTGGCGTTCAGCAAAGGCGGGGACGGCCGCATGTCCAGTCCACCGCTGACTTTCCAAATGGGAGATCCTGCGCAGTTCAGAAACAGTGCAAGTCAAAAAATTTTTGACGCTGGTATTTGCATTACCGTCTTACTTATTTTTAAACATTTTAACTTTATCTAAAATTTTATTTTTTTATTTACTGAGATCTGATTTTTTTTACTTTTCATTGCATGAAGTTCTGATATTTTTTTATATATTTTTACGTTGATGATTGAAAATTTTTTATACATTTTTTTAAGGCGCACGAAAAAATTTGATGGTTTATATTTTTATAAACAAATAACAAATAATGAGCCTAAGTGTTCTTACATAAGTATTTTTAAATGTAATTAATTAATAATTAATTAATTAAGGGAAATGAAATCTCAAAAATAATTATAATTAACTCTTGTTAAAAAAATATTTACCTCTAAAAATTAAACGCACATTAGAATTTTTTTTTATTAATTATTAATTATCTTAATTTTCATGGATAATTAGATATTTTTACCCATGTAAAAAAAATTCGTTCCAAAAAAGTTCGACATGTGGGACTTCTAAACTTGAAACAGATTAGAACTTCAAGTGGAACTATTTTATAACTCTGGTAATTTTGATAGTAAAAAAAAAGTTTATATGTGCGGAATTTGAGTAAAAAAAGATAATTTTAAAAACATAATTTTACCCTCTTTCCAGAAAAAATTCCTATTGGAAACCAATAGCCTCATAAGAATCAAAAAACCTTTCCTAAAAAATTCCGAATTTGAACTTTTTCGGAACGAGGGTAAAATATAGTAAAATTACGTTTTGAAAAATATCTTAAAAATTTTCTTTATTGACTCAAATTTTGCTGATATAAAATTCTAGATGAACTTTTTTTTCACTATCAAAATTACCAAAGTTCTAAAAAAATTCCACCCAAAGTTCTAATCTGTCTCAAGTTTAGAAGTTCCATGTGTCGAACTTTTTTGAACGATTTTTTTTACACGAGTATCTAAAGTTTTATAAAAAACTTTTATAAAAAAAATTATTAAACGAAAAAAAAAAAAAAAAATACTTATAATTAATTTTGTTTTTTAAAAAAATTGTCTCATCCCCCGTAAATAAAAAAAAATTTTTTGACCCAGGTAAATATTTTTTTGAACAGAGTTTTATATTATTGGCATGCTGCAGATCTTAAAATTTTTAAAAATAAGTTACTGAATATAAAAGTACAATTTTTTATTTATTTTAAAATTTATATTGTTATAAAAAATATATATATATATAAAATAGAAATGAATGATTTTTAAAAAATCATACACTGCCTCAATTGACGAACAATAAAAAAAAGTTTTATATTTTCCCGAAATTAATTAAAGTGACAGCTATAAAAAAGTAATAATATTTTTTATATCAATTGAATAGAATACTAATATCTATATATATATGTAGTACATCACTATGACAATTTATTTTTTGTTAGTACGTTAATGTGATAGCTCGTCGATATGCAGCATAGTTCCGTCCATTTTTTTGTATATACATTTTAACTATAATAATAATAAATGATTAATAATTATAATGTACTGCAACAATGACTAACGAGTAATGATTAATAATTGATTATTGAAGATTTGTAATAAGAGATTGATGTTGTATTTAATATAATTTGATAAATTGAATTCTGTAATTGTAATACTAAGTATATAATGCAGATAAATTTAAATTGAATAAGTACTGCGTTATAAACTATAAATTACACTAGAGTACTCACATCAAATACACTTTACTATTTATAAAATTTACTATTTTATTTACACAATTATTAACTTACTCTTGATTTATCTAAAGTATTTTTTTTGACTTGTACAACCTGATTATGAATCAATAAATATTAATTTTTATATAAATGTTTTGTAATTTTTTTTTTTTATTAAATCTATTATTTGATATAAAGAATTTTTTTAGTTTCCACTGAGTGCAAAACTAAAAAAAACTATAGACTGGGAAAGATGAAAAATTTAAGAGTAATTAATTTTGTATGTGAGCCATTTTACCCCAGTACTTAATAACACTAAAATTTATCATAATTGCAGAATTTAAAAAAAATTTTTTTAAATTCTTGTATTTTTTTTTTTTAGAAAAGTTATAATTATATACATAAGGTAAAGGACCTAGTATCCGATCACAAAATTTTGCTAAATATAAATATACAAATACATGAGTGATCGGGTACTGGGACTCTTACCTCATTCCAATTTTTAAAAATTATCAAAATTTTATGTGACAGCTAAGAAAGTTTTGAAATTTCAGTCAAGATTTTAATTATTGACCGTAAAAAAAATTTTGAAAAATTGTCCCGATACTAGAAAGTGTATCGCTATTGGCCATGTCACCCCGGATTTTAAAAAATGATAAAAAAAAATTCAATTTTAATACTATAGATATACCATCTTCTTTCTGGGCAAATCTCGTAACTGCAAAATTATAATTTTTCAGAAATAGGTCGAAACATCCATTCTAATACACGTGCGTTAATGGAAATACTGAAATTCAAAAGTCGAACATTCTGTTATAATTATTAAAATTTGGAGTTTTTTTTTCCAAATTATATATAAATTGGATAGAAAAAATGGCCCGATCCATTTGTATACAATCGTACATAATTATATCATATTTGTATATAATCACATAATGTTTTCGTATAGATTATATATAATTATATAGAATTCTATATAATTGTATACAAATATATACATTTGTATATAATTTTATTATTCTTTTATGATACTGAAGTTAGCCGACGACTAATAATTTTTGGATTACTTTTAAAATGACAAATTATAAAAAAAAATAATTTTTTAAAAATTGCACTTATAGTTTTATAAATTTTCTTCATGTGGATATTTTTAGTTTTTTTATTTTTCTTCAAATTCAATTGTTTAAAAAAATCAGAAAATTTTAAATTGTCTGCTAACTTCAGGATCATATTCTTTTTTTGCATTTTGATATAGAATTATATACGATTGTATATAATTATATAAAAATTTTATATAATTAAACATCACCTCTATCCAATTATATATAATTCATATATTTTGTATACATTTATATAAAATCTTTTTTCATCGGGATTGCAGTACTAAATAATGTCTTTCACTCATAATTTTAATTTTGAAAAAAAAAGTAGTTATGAGGTTTACTCAGAAAGTGGACGATTGAGTAAATCAGGGCCTGTAATTTTAAAGAAAAAATTATTTGACATCCAGCAGTTGATAAAAGTATCGCCAATAAATAGATATATAAATAAAGTTTCAATAAATATTTATTTAATAATAATAATAAATGTTTTTGATACATAAGATGAATGGTAATTTATCAGTTATTTTGAATTAATAAAACTTGATTACATAATTTGATTAAAATAATAATAATAATAATAAAAAAAAAATAATAATGTATGAAATGACAGTATAACAATATATTAAAATGCTAAAAATAAATAAAATAATCTAGTGTGTAAAATATTATAAATAAACATATACACAAATTATTAATATATATAAATATATATATATTTATAAAAGGTAATTTTTACTGAGCATGCGCTTAGAAGTTTATAAACATTTCTTTTTTATTCGATTATTCATAATGATTTTTACTAACATTATATTTAAATGTATGTATATATATATATATTTATATAATAATAGTCGTCAACCACAAATACACTAGCTGATCCTTTTAAACAATCATTTGAACACTTTTGAAACTACGATACTAGTCTGCTGAAGGCTAGTAAGTATTTGCAAAAAAAATATGAGCATTTATTCGCCGATTTATGTAGAGAAGAAAAAAAGGGGTTTTATTTATTTATTGAGTGAATGAGTTATTGTTAAATGTTGGCGAACAAATGGTTTGTAACTTTTGAATCTTTAATTACTATAATTAAATCGAGTTAATCGATTTTAAAATTATGCGATTTAAAATAATAGTAAGATACGAAATAAAGTATCTTATTTATATTTATGTCTACAATGGTGATAATTCTACTGCTGGAAGACCCATTTTCACTCGTAAACTTGGAATGTCATCTTCTATTCTTACGAGTAATTTTATTTTCTATAAAAAAAAAAAAAAACAGGGCAATTAATTAAAGGAAATAAATTGAAAGCAGTATTTTGCTAGCAGTAAATTTCTGCTCTCAAAAAACTTTGAATTCATTTAATGGATAAAGTATGAAAGATATGGTAAAAATGATGAGGGACAATTTTGTAGAAAATTCAATTCTCTATAAAAAAGGTATCTATAAAATTTTATGTAAACCCCATAGTTTAGATGAAATTTTTATTTTAAAGTTTGGGTAAAAGATTTTTGTTCCAATTAGTGAAAATTATACTTTTTAAATTTTAAATTAAAATTGCGCCTAAAATATAAGAGATACAATAAAAAGTATCAGAATCAATATTATAGGAAATTTAATTCTCTACAAAAAAGGTTTCTATAAAATTTTATGTAAACCCTATAGTTTTCACACAATTTCAATTCAAATCCATGTAAAAAATATTTTACTCATTCAATAAAAAATTTTTATTCCAAACTTAAATTCTGATTAAACTTTTAGTTTCAATAAAAACCACAGAATATAATTTTACAGGAAACAAAATTCTCAAAAAAAAAATTTCAATGACTTATTATTTTGGTGACAAATTTTAATAACGAAAATTTGTCAATCACAAAAAAATCAGAGCGTAGCGGAAAATTCAATGCAGTAAAATAAAGAAATTGATGAGTATCAATGAAGTATAAATAAAAAAGTAAGAAAATCTGAATGCCCACCGTGCTAGTATCACCTGGCGTCCTCATCCATATGTAAATCATATACCCAGGGATGCACAGCATCGATGATAAGGCCGTGAACCATCCGAACACGTGTGACCACCATGGGTACTCATAGTTCAAGTATTTAACCGGCGTCCACTGTATCAAATTAAAAAAGAACACACCCTACAACAAATCCAATCATTAAGTTATCGTATAAGTTGTCGATAACCAATTGATTTATCAATTAAATATACTAACAATACAAATAAGTGGAGTCGTGATAGTCCAGCAGAATTTCCACCATCCCATCGGATAATAACCAATCATATCTCTCAGCGCATCGTAAAATCTGTTGACCCCAAATGCCCAGCTGATGGCAATACACTCGAAGAATATAAGGAAGAGCAGACAAAAACCAGATACCGCATAGGAATCGAGAATTTGAAAGACGTACATTCCACCCTGTGATATACACGACAGACCAACTAAGTAAGAGATCAAACATACGATAGCTATAAATATTTCTTTGCGTCTACGAAGTAGCTTGGGCCATTCATCAACCTAGAAATCAATCAACGTATTTAATTAATTAACCACTTAATTGCCAACTTATCAACAGTAATTACCATGGCAGTAATGAATCCTTCCATAGTACAAAATTGCGAATCCAAACCAATAAGCAGGAGCATGAAGAAGAAGAGACAAGACCAGAGTGGCGCACCAGGAAGCTGCAGTACTGCTGAAGGATAAGCCAAAAATGCCAATCCTGGACCGGATGCTGCTACTTCGGCAACTGGTTTCTGCTGCTCGTGAGCCATGAAACCGACAACTGAAAATATAACGAACCCGGCGAACATACTCGTGGATGAATTCACTGTGCAGACAATCAGTGCGTCTTTGTAGACGTTGTTGGTAAATTTATTGTAGCTGCCTAGAGCGACTAGTGTTCCCAGTCCGAGTCCGTAGGAAAAGAATATCTGTGTTACTGCATCAATCCATACCTGTAATTTGTTATTTATTATATTGATTCGTGAGTAAGTCGGCCTGGGTAGAAAAATTTGATCTGTTCTAAATCTAAGAAAAATTTTGAGTTATTTCTATTCAGGAACGAACTTTTTTTTACACGAGTAGATCGAAATTAGACTTTTTTTCATAATTTATTGTTTTCTTTCATTTTTATTCAGACTAAAATCAGACTCTTACTGCCTACTATTTTTATCAGTCTGTTTTTGAACGTCTTCGGATCAAAAACAGCTCAAAATTTATATAAAAATTCAAAAACAGACCGATTAGTCCAAATACAATCTAATTAGACTGTAATCAGATCAAATTTTTCCACCCGAATCGCAACCTTTTTTTGGTACCTGAGATTCTTTGAGCTTCGAAAGATTTGGGCTGATATAAAAGTGTATACCCTCCATAGCACCTGGCAATGTGATACCGCGGATAAGTAGAATTGTTAAGAGTACATAAGGAAATAATGCTGTAAAATACACAACTTTTCCGGTCCATTTAACTCCTTTCCAAATACAAAAGTAACAGAGGATCCATACGACCAATAATGTCCCGGCTAATTCCCAACGTATTGAACCCACGTGCTCAATACCCGGTGATATTTGTAGTGCTCGTCGTCTATCAAATAATTTTTTTTATTAGTAATTTAGTTTCAATAGAAGTTGAAAGGAAAAAAAAATACTGACTCCCAAAATTCTTTCACTGGGTCACTGAGCTCAGTGGCAGTAACATTGAGATGGTTTACGGAACACATTTTGACGACACTGTTTTTGGTGACTTGGTCCCAGCAGTAAAGTGAGCTACGGTTGTATGGATTAATGCAATTTTTGGTATTCCATGGATTGTTACAAGTCGCCCATGGTAAGACTGAAAAAAATTTTTTTTTTGCTTTTAAATTATTTACTTTGTTATCAGTTTGATAAAAAATATTTTGATTAATGATAACGATAAACTTGGAAATTTGTGACACTGTAGAATTTTTCCAAAATTATGAAATTTATGGGAGACCGGACAAGATAAAGTACAGCGGAAATTTTACAAAATTTTTTTTTTTTCGACGTGTTATCAAATATGGGACAAAATTGAACACTAAAACTTTTTGAAAAAAAAAAGTAATAGAATAATTTTTTACGCAATACAAAAGTACGGAAAAAAAATTTCGTCATACCGAAAAAAATTTGTTATCAAAAATATTTAAAAATTTATCCGAAATTCTAACATATTGTAAAATTAAAATTAAAATTTTCCCCTCGGAGTGAAATTCACTTCAAAGGGAAGTTTATTTTCATCTAAAAACTCCAAATCGGATTTAAATAAAATCCAGATCACTTCGAATTCACTACCGATTTTTCATAGTAAATTAAATTTTTTAAAGAAAAGTAATAAAGTTATTTACCACTTCTCATAGAAATGAAGAAATAGAAAATGGCCCAGGCGAGAATGACAATATAGTAAATATTCATCCAACAGGACATCACTGCAGCAGCATAACCAATACCCTTGAAAATGGGAGCAATCTTAAAGACTCCAAGACCACCGATAGTCAGCATCTGTCCCAGCGCAAGCTCCATAAAAAACATGGGTATTCCAGCCAGAAATAATGTCAGGAAGTAGGGTATCAAAAATGCCCCGCCACCGTTCTTGTAACAGAGGTAAGGAAATCGCCATACGTTTCCCAGTCCAATGGCCAGCCCGACCTTTCAACATTCAAATTAACCAGTAGCTCATTTAAGTTTACTTAGCAAACTACAAGTATTTAATATGTAAACAAATAACTTACGACACTTAAAATAAAGTCAAGTTTGCTGCTCCATGCGCCTCGTTCCGGAAGCGCCTTTTTTTTCGGCGCCGTGGATGCACACATGAGATTCAGTGCTGCCCGAACCTCGTCGATGTTTTCCGCCTCAGCAAGCTCTGGATCCCTCGAGCTTTCAGCCATTGTTTATTTTTTTAACTATTTTCTTTACTTTATCTTACTGTCAATCTTTGAATCTTTTTCGCGCAAAATATCGATACTCGATACCCCAAGCCCGTAAGGCTATTTTATGATTGTACTTTTGTAATATTTTTTTTTTATTTTCTCAAAAAAATTGTGTCAATACCAGCGACTATAATCTAAAAATTTATTCCAAGTGATTAAGTATCCTCAAGGCATAACACTAGACCTGAAAAAAAAATATTTTTATCGTAATTACAATTAGACTTTTTTTAAATATTTGTAATAAAAAATACAGTCACAAAAGAGGTCATATATTATACCAATTGTTTGATTAATTTTTCACTAATTGCACTTTCCATAAAAACTCACAAGAATTATTCTGTCAAAAAACCCGCGTAAAATAGCCAATTATTTAAAAATAATGAGTGTCAATGTAGCAGACATCAGATAAATTTTTAATTATTAATAAAAAGAGTAAATAATTTAAAAAATGAAATTTAAAAAAAATGGGCATTCAAAAAATTTTGTAATTAATATGTGCATTTTTTTAATTATTTATAATTTTAAATTTGTCTGATGTCCGCAACATTCACACTTGTCAAAAATAAAATTCACTGAGCAGAAAAATAAATTTTCAAAAATATATCAACTGCTGCAGCTAAAAAAAAAAATATTAACAAATTTTTTAATCAAAATTTATGTCATTTAAATCAATAAAACGCATGGAAAATTTTTTGTCAACAAAATTTCGACATTTTAATACAAGAATTTTTTTTTTTACTATCGAATTTTAATTTCTTCAGAAAAAAAAAATTTTTTCTAAATTAATTTATTGGATCTACAATATTTTTTTAAAAAATAAAATTCTTCTTCATAAATATCAAACAAATAATTTTTTATACCGTCATATTTTTTAGTGAAAAAAAAAAACGTCCTAAAAAATATATTTTATAAAAATAATTTACTGACTAATACTTTGAAATAAAAAATTTTTTTGCTCAGTGTAAAATATCAAGAACACCAACAATCTGCCACAAATACAAGCTCCTAAAAAAAGAAAACTGCAAAGAAACAATCAACCCACTGAAAATAAAGCAACTCAGGTTGTATCTATTGAGTATAATTGGGTCGCGAATTGTCTTTTGTATTTCAATTATACATCCTTGGTGCAAACTATTAAAATTCCTTTTTATCGCAGTAGGGGACAATGCATCCGATATATTACGCATCATAAAATCACCTACCTCTACTACAATCACTCACACAGCCATCGGCATTACAACTCCATACCACGTACTTACTTTATTGTAACTATCAGAAGCTTACAGCAGATATTAGTAAGCTAATTTTTTATACAGGAGGAGCGACGTTAAATACGTATGTCCGGCGGGGGTTCTACCTAATAAATACATATATATACACATGCATATTTATATATATCACTATCAAGCATAAAAAAAACTAAAACCCACCTACAGAAAAAAATTTTAGCCCTCGTTTGTGATTCTAATATTCTATTACACTTAAGCTGCCATCTAATACATACATTACATATATATACATATATAGTATTCCTCTTTACACCTCCACTTTACCCTTTTATTCTCAACATCAACTACAGAATCTCCCTTTTCCTCTTCCACGCTCATAAAAAACAGATATATTATAATTAATCCCGGAAGTTTATGTCTTACAATAATATATATGTATATAACAACCTAAAATTTATCTAGATACCTTTTACATATATTTTACCTCAATATTTAAATGTCAATTTTTTTTTACCCCAGGAAATCAGAAAAAAATCTTTCACTTACGTGTCGCAATCAATCACCGGAGCATTAATAACCCTGTCAATAAAATGTCTGTCAAAAGTATACGAACCCAGTAATTATGGGTTCCTAGGGCTTGTAATTAATATAAAACAAGAGGTATAATATTTTTAAAAACTGTAATGAGTAATAATTGTTTAAGTAAATGAATAAATAAAATCTCACCCTTGGGTATTTATCCTTGACGCACAAATGCTGATTTAAATCACGTGAATTAAAAAAAGTATATATGTAATTAATAAGAGCTGATGATTTTTATAAACAATTAGCGGTAGTATTCGCGCACTCAAATAACTTACCACGTTTGCACACGAGGATGAGTCGGACGCGCGAGTCGTGTCGCGGTGGCGGCGAGTGCACGACTGACAGATCCAGCGGGTACTGGGTTCTGAATGCTGCTATAGGCAGTAGACACACTCGATCCGATCGCGACTTATTATATATATATATATATATATAACAGAAAAATAAAACTCGCGTGGATAAGAGAACAAGAGCAAGTACAAGTCAACCAGCGATCTCGATGATGATGATGACGATGATCCGAGTGTAACTCGTTATCTCACTGTCAGCAAACCGAGCAAACTAAATGAGGGGCCTGGTTATGAGTGGGGATAACCCCCGTTTTGTCTATGGTCTACGATCCCTTATCCTAATCTGGATCCGTTTTACGTCCGATACCTTTCTTCAGATCTCCATCCAGGTTCTTTAGCGCTGCCTTTTTCTACAGCAATGACTTTTTTTTTGACAGCGATCTGTGCTACTGATCGTCTTGATATGAATGATATTTTATTTAAAAATAAATTTCTAAAAAATTTAGTATTATAAAAATAGGCAATTGTGGATTTGATTGGAGGGACAGAGTGGGGGTTCCCCGAGATGACAAACAGTATATCATAATCAACGGTATATCATTATCAACGTTGACAACTAAACGTGGTTGCTGTTGATTATGTGAAGCTGATGGCAACTGGCAACTAGCAACTCTTCGGCCACCACCACTGGCCTTTAACCACCGGGACACCAACATCATGATGATCGTCAGCACACAGCCTCCGTCGGTCTATTATTACAGCTTCTTCTAGCTTCCTATAGGACACATCCTCTATCCTCATGTATATCCGTAATAAAATTTTTTTTTATCACACTCGGTATCGATGTAACGCTGGATTACATCCGCCGGAAAAATCAGACATTCAGCTGATACCTTACGACCCAGTAAATGGTTTTTTTTTTTAAATAACTAGATTGGGTATTGATTTAAGAGGTTAAATTGAGCTCCAGTCGGCTGAGGTTGGATGACAAGAGCTTCTGTGAAAGCTTCTGTGAAAGAACAGGGAATATTTGAAATTTTGGTATTTTAATCTACACGTGAATCCAGAGCTGCTCGGACCGGGTGATAAAGTAGGTGAGCAAGACTAGGAAGCTGGTATATCCGGAGGGTTCACGTGACACCGATCAGTCCCCGCATCCGTTCTGGCGGTTCCAAGTGTCGTGGATGCTGCAGGGGCTGTAGCAATACTGTTCTACTAACACAGAGCTTACAATGAAAGCTTTCAACTTTGATTTTTGTTTTATATTTTTTAACTGTGAAAAGAAAATTGCAAAAGAGCAAGGCGTGTTGTAATTTTTCCTTTTGTCTTTTTTTCACTTTTTTTTATTATAATACATCATTTGTCAGGGGTATGAGCTTTCATATTTTTTTTTTTAGTATAAAAATATGAGAATTAATAATTTAAAAAAAAAAAAAAATTAACTGATTTTGAGTAAATAAATTAATGGACAGAATAATTTGCTTGGCTTAATTAGGTAATGATTTTTTAATGCAGCAATTTTAAGATCATCAATTTGTTTTTGAGCTGTCAGTTAATTTTTCATTTATTTAATAAAATTATTGGTGTTATTGTTGATGGTGGAATTATTTTATTAGCGAGAGATTTATGAATAAAATAATAATTATTGAAATAGGTAGCGAGCGAGTAAGTAAATAAAATTGACGGCGTATGCGGGCTGCTCGTTTGGCTGGTATAGAAACAAAGTACGTGTAGTAGGGGAGAGTATAATACTAAATGATAATGTATATAGAGTTTAAGAGGATGTGTGGGAAGTGGCGCGGGAACTATTACTTATACTATGGTGACCATCATATATATCTGTCTCTATCGAGGAATGTTAGCCAGGGGTTAGACGGAAAGTCTCATTCATACTAAATATATTTACAGATTACTTTAATCTTTTTAAATCAACGTCTTTTCATTATCATTTTTTTTACTTTGATTACGATTTTTTTTTTAAATCTAATGATAAATTTTTTTTAAATTCTTGTAATAATTAAATTCTAATTGAAAATACTGTAAAAAAATATATGAGTCGAAATTATGATTAGAAAAAAAAAAATTGTGACCAAAAGTCAATTTTTTTAAAATTGTGGTGGAAGGAGGGGAAGTTGGACACCTTAAATTTTAATAAATAATTTTTTTAGCATTTAAATTAATTTTGAATAATTTGAAAATTCGCGCGCATTTTTCAAAATTTATTTTCAATACTTTTCGAAATTACTCTGCTGATAAGTTTTATGACAAATAAACTAAGGAAAAATTTTATTTTTTTATTTAAAGTGACCCAGTTTTCCCCGAGAATGGAAAAAAAATTTACGAAACTGAAGAAAGGGAAAGTTGATAAATTATTACGAAGCTCAACTTAAAACTCTTATTGAATAGTTAGTATAAGAAAAGAAAAATTTATTCACTTTATCCGGTTTTAAATTTGAATACATTTTGAAAACGCATAAGCCTCATTTTGTTCTCTTATAAATACGAAATGTCTATTATTATTTTTTCTTTCACTATAATCCTTCTATCCCTAAAAAAATTTATTTTCACCCTTATAATATCTCAAAATTTATTTCAAAAATTCTCTTTCAATCCCCCGATCATAAAATAATTTTTTACGTCAACTTCATTTTATATTTTTTCTATTAAATTTTTCCACTCAATCATTGAAGTTTCCCCCAAAAAAAATTAACTTTTACCAAAACTAAAATCAGCGTTTTATTAAAAATTCAAAAATTTAAATTTTCTAAACCCGCCAAATTCGCGAGCTCCAATTTCTATCCCACATAAAAAAATATTTCTTATTTTTTAATCGTAACTCGTAAAATAGAAAAACCACCAAACTTTTTATCGAACGGTGAGATTTCCTCGACAATTTCCTGTTAGCGTTGGTCCATTCCACAGAGATCTGTATGACTGGCTGCTGCATTAAGCGGCTTAACATCAATAGCAAGCAGGTCTGGCTCCAGACTAAATTATAGCAAAAAATAAAGGAGCAAAGTCCACAGGATCTGTAGGATCTAAACAAGTCTATCACCTATAGAGGCTCCTGTGCCTCCTGTGTATACCTACAGTACTTACACTTTTATTCTAATAGTCCTTCCTATACAAACTAGTAGATAGTACATGTTAGTATACCTACAGCTACAGTACTCAGTCAGTTAACAGTCCAAAGTAGTCTACGCGGTTTACGTGTTTAGTATTACACTTAAACAGTTTATAGTTTATAGTACTCGTATAAATTTTTATTACATTAGTTATGACATTTTAAACACTCATTTTTTTTTATTTTAAATCGACAGAAAATTTTTATTGATATTTAAATTTTATTAATTATTAATTAAATTAATTAATTTTTTTGCAGTGACTTTTTTTTTTAAATGAGTGAGTAAAATAAATTAGATAAATAAATAATGGAAATTTTGTGGTTTTCTCGAGTTGTTGCCCATCATCCCTATGCAATATTATCAGCAGTATTTGTCTTGTCATCGACATGTTTAATTGTTCCATTGGCAACAAATAATTTTCCTGATTTTTCAAACCCGGAATTGGTAATTTTTATTTTAATTATGTGGATATTTTTTTTTTTTATTATTAATTAATTGTTTATTTATTTATTTATTGTGAATAGGGATTTGAAGCACGTGGTACATCATTAGCACAAAGATTAACTGCTTGGTATAATTTAATGAGAGCAACTGGTGCTCGTGGTCAACTTATTGATAATCCTATTGAATATTATAATTATTTATTACAACCAACTAAGCAGGTAATTTTTTATATCAAAAATTTAATTTATTTTGGAGTAAAATTTTATGAAGTTCAGTTTGAATTTTTTTTTTAATTTATTAAGTAGAAAAGTTTTATTTTTTTTTTTTAATTTTTTCAAGTCATGATCATTCAAAATTTGAAAAAATTGAAATTAATTTCGGAGTAAATTCAATTAATCTCGAAATTTTTTTTATGACTGACAAAAATTTGTTACAAAAATCTAAAAATTTGAATTGGTCACTTGGTGTACAGGTAAATTTAAATTCTTAAGTAATTGAATACTCATAAATTTTTTTTTCAAACAGAATACAACAGATTTATTCAACGGTACGAGAACAATAGCCGGCATACTCCGGAAGAAGCCGAAAAATAAAAACAAGAAGAAAAAATACAATAAACTAACAAACGAAACAGGTACAGGTGAAAGCAAAGACCAATGGGACGAATTGCTTAGATTGAAAAACAATAAAAATCGACCGGAACACATCCATGACCCAGTGGAAAACAACAACGAAGAATTTTTCTGCCACGTCCCCAGCTCCTCTTACGCCCGAGTTGTCATCGGTTCGGACAACAAAGATAATAATTTATGGTCACTGGAGGGCGTCTTGGCTCAGTGTCACATCGACGCGATGCTGAGAGCGAATCCTGAGTTCCCAAATCTGTGCGAGCTTCGTTCTGTCCGGAATCCTGACAGTAAATTATGCTGTCGCAGTTGGTCTCCGGCGAACTACGTCGCGTTTTTGTCAAACCGGACCTCATGTTTGGGTGTAACTGACACCGATTTAAGTAGGATTGAAAATTTATTAAAACGCTGCGCTTATTATTATCGGAACCGTCATTTGACTGCTGACTGTTCCGAAGATTTTAATTGTCAGAAACAAGTTCCCGCAGAATGTTACAAGCACAACAATGCGCCTTATCATTTACTCCATTATCTATTGGATTCTGACTTTATGTCATCAGACGTAAGTCTAATTATTTATTTATCATAATTGGTATTTAAAACTGAAAGTACCAGGTGACATTTTTACCTCAGGCCATTTTCAATCTATTTTTTGAAAATTTTCACACCGGAAATTCATCTACCGTAGATTCAAACGTAATTGATTTCCAATTACATTTTCTAAAACTTCATTATTCATTTTTCAGTAAAGATTTTTTTTGAAAATTTATTTATAGAACCAAAAATATCTTGCGTGTTTTCCACGTAATTTTTTTTTTTTTTTAATATAGAAAATTAAAAAATGCCGAGTACTTGAGCAAAAAATTTAATATGATCAAGGTTGAGATTTTTTTTAAAGATAAGAAATAGGGCTCAGAATTTATTCGAAAAAAAATTTGAAAACTTTTTGAGAATTGGCAACTTTTTATGCTGGGGTAAAAATGTCACCATAACGCATAAGTTATTTAAATATTACTAATTAAATAAATTATTTACAGGTAATTAAAAATAACGTGAATGCAACACTTGGGTCCGCGATGTTATTTTTACCAATAGCCGCTAGTTCAGCGTCACTAAAATTTTACAAGAACATCGCAATTGACGGTCTAACTTACGGCAATTTTCGAGTAGTGGCCATGGAGTTGGGTTTGAAAAGCACATTATTTGACCGTCTGCTCGTTTCTGATTCGTCATTTTTATTATCTGGCTTTGCGTTCGTTACTATTTGTATCTGGGCTTACACAAGTTCAATTATTCTCACGTTATCAGCAATAATGGCTGTTATTTTTAGTCTCGGTATTTCCTACGCTATTTATACTCTGGTCATAAGAATCAATTTTTTTCCATTTATGAATTTATTGGCGATCGTCGTTGCCGTTGGTAAGATTTTATAATTTAAAATAAACCTTTTATTCAAAGGTCATTCTGATTTTTAATTCTGACAATTTACTAAACTGAAATTTTTTTTTTTCCATCCAAATTTAAAATTTTACCACTGAAATTTTTTTAAAATTAAAATTTTAAAATATTTTGTCATGAATTAAAAATCATAATTATTTATAAATAAAATAATTAATTGTTTGATAAATTAAACAGGAATTGGTGCAGATGACGCATTTATATTTTGCAAAATATGGGAAGAAAATAAACAAGAAAAAATATCAAATGGCGGCATGACGAAATTAGTACAAAAAACTTTAGTACACGCAGTTCCGTCGATGCTCGTGACATCACTGACCACAGCTGTCGCATTTTTTGCATCAATTGTCAGCAATGTTACAGCAATAAATTGTTTTAGGTAACCACTAATTAATTATTATAAAAAATTTAAACAATTAATTACTACACTGTAATAAATCGGGAGTGAATTCAAAATTATTATGATTTTATTTCAATAAAAATTCCCTCCGTCACTCAAAGCTTCGGAGTTTGAAAAAAAATTACTCCGTATTAAGAGTAAATAGGGAGTTTATTTTTTTAGTGGTCATTTCGGGGTAATCTGGCTCTTATTTAAATTCGCATTCACTCCGATTCGGAGTTTTAGTATTTAAATAAACTCCGTTTCGGAGTAAATTTCACTCCGGGGAATTAAATAAATAAACAGTCATCTGCTTCTTATTCACTCCGATAATTTTTTACAGTGTAATTACCCGATTAATGCAAAACAAAAAAAAATAAAAAAATAAATAGTTTGTTTTCAGGAATGACAGTAATAGCAAATTTTTTCCTTATGGTAACATGGCTGCCAGCAAGTGTCGTCGTATCTGAGCACTGTCGCATCGTAATTTTATCACCAGCTAATTTTATGGTGCGAAAAATAATACGTCCATTGAAAATAACAATGGACAAAGTATCAATAGGCTTCAGTAATACATTGTCGCGTATCGTTATCGGACTACGCTGGCTATGGCTGCCAATTTTCGGTGCCTCAGCACTAGCCGGTGGCATGATTGTCTTCAGTTACCCCGGTTTGCGTTTGCCAGATTCACCGAACTTCCAATTATTCGACAGTTCGCACCAATTTGAACGATACGATTTGCAGTACGCACGTAAATTTTGGTTTGAAAAACGGGAATCGGTAACTATCTACTAACAAAATTTCTCAAATCCAGTTTCTATCAACTGGAAAAAATCTAATGACTGATAATTATTTCCAGGGTGAAGGAGAAGGATTATTGCCACTAAGGTTCGTCTGGGGAATAAAACCAGTAGACAATGGCAATTATTTGGACCCATATTCCCGCGGAGAGCTCGAATTCGACGAGACATTCGACGTATCCGACCAAAAATCCCAAGTATGGTTACACAAATTTTGCAAAAATTTACGAGCTCAGCCTTTTTATCACAACACCGAGGGTCCGATGTTGTCCAACTGCTTCATCGAGTCATTCCGAACATGGATGACTAGACGCTGCGAGGACGTAATCGACCCCCAATTAAGTCGAGCTCCTTGTTGTGAAGCCAGTCCTTATCCTTACAAGCCCCAGGTGCTGCGACGGTGCGTTGCCGAAGCCAGCGCGGATCTTTATCGCACCCCGTCTTATTTATGGACACGTGGGGGGACAGTTGCAGGTGGGATGAAGTATTTGAAAGATTCTGTTAAGCCTCCGGCTCAGTTACTTACCAATAATAATAACAGTATTAGTAATAGCAGCAGTACAGCATTAAAAATGCCATTGCCAAAGATAATGGCGTTGATTGTCGAATATGACAGTACATACTCCTACAGTTTATCGTTTTCTGAAATGAACGAATTTTACAAAAAAGTAGAAAACTGGATGCAGCAGCAGTTGAGTACTGCGCCGAGGGGAATGAAAAACGGATGGTTTGTAAGCCAACTAGAATTTTACGAACTGCAGCGGACACTTTATGAAGGAACGCTTTGGGCGATGGCTGTGTCAATGATTCTGGCACTCATCGTGCTGGCGCTGGTGACACTGAACCCCCTGGTGAGTCTCTACGCCATTTTAACGATCGGCGGCGCCATTTTGTCAACAGTCGCGGCGCTTGTTCTGCTGGGATGGAGACTAAATGTCCTGGAAAGCGTGACGGTATCGACGGCAATCGGGCTGGCAGTTGACTTTAGTCTCCATTACAGCGTAAGCTATCGAGCTTGCAAGTCGGACAAGAAAACTGACCGCGTGAAAAGGGTTCTCGAGCAAATGGGCGGCCCGACGCTAATGGCCGCCGCTACCAGCGGAGTCTCAGGGGCCCTTATGCTGCCTTCTCATGTGCTGGCTTACATACAGATCGCGATATTCTTGCTCTTGATAATGGGGATCAGTTGGCTGTACGCAACATTTTTTCTGTGCCCGCTGCTGGCAGTTCTTGGCCCCTCGCCGGAGTTCGCTCAGTTCCACTACGCGAGGTTGAGAAAATTTTTGCCGGGTTTCCGGGGCGACGGGGAAGCTGACAGAAAAGAGGATACAAGTGACAGCGCGGGTAACAGCAGCTGCAGGAGCAGCAAAGTTGACTGGCGGAGAAAAAACAAATCTGGGTGCATGTTGTCCGAGTCAAATTTGAGCACCTCGAGTACTGTCTGTCAGTTGCATTGTCCGGACATAGAAATTCGTCTTCCGGCCTCAGAGTCTTCATTGCCGTCACCTTCCTCACCTTTACTATATCTTGATTCCAATCAGACTGATTCTATTAATAGTAGACGTAAATAAATTTATTTTTTATTGTAATTGTAATTTAAATGTGATGGTTGTGTTTTAAGCATTGGACTCTAGTCTACTGACTTAAAGGTGCTATTTTTATTTTTTATACTAATTTATTTTTTACTGTAAGTAGGAGAAGTAGGATGGAAATATTGACAAGTTCATGGAAACTACAAAGTTTTAATAGACTTTATTTTTTTTTCTTTGCGAAATGGAGTAGACATAAAAATAAAATTCAAGTTTTATGTAAAAAAAAAATTCCTATGGACAAAAAAAAACCAAATGAAAAACTCCCATGGAATTTCCGAAATATATTCGAGTAATAAAAAAATACTGAGTCATAATAGAAATTTTAAAAAATTATTTATTTAATTAAATATGGAACTTAACAAAAATTTATTCAATGTTAATTTTTTTAATTATTTTGAATATAAAAAAAAATATTTAGATGATTTTATTAAGCCTCAAATGCTCCATTTTGCTTGAAAATTTTTCAAACAATTCCATTAGCTCATAATAAAAAAAACTATAATTTAAATGTAGATTTTATTAAAAGGATTTATTATTTTAAAAATAAATAATTAAATTTTTTAAATTATAAATAATATTAATTAGTTATTAATAATTGTTTATATATAAAAAGGCTGTAACGATTGTGATTATGAATTTATAAATGATAATTCTAATGACAATTAATTATAATTAATATTAAGTAAATGAATATAATTATTGGTGTTAAATGTGGGGTTGAGTAAAAAAAAATCAGTATTTAATCATGCGGAAAAAATGAGGTATCATTTATTGTTAACAATAATGTGAAAAAAAAAATTGTATGTTATAATAATTGTTATAATTGTTCACAAATAATATAATGATGTTCGATATATTGATTATTGTATAAACAGTACCTTGAATTAAATTAAATACAATTGCCTGATGTACTTAATTTACTATCTATTGATTAATCATTACTTATACTTATATTTATTCTATACGAATACTAATACTTATAAATATTGTCGTGAAAAATTAATTAAAAAAAAAAATGATAATTTTTTTTTTTGGCAATTTTGTACTAAAAATTTCGACTGTTGGTTAAATTAGTTTTCATTATTAGACGCGGGCGTTTCGTGATTTGGGGAATCGGTGGGTTGACAAGTTGACGTTTAAATGGAACTGATACTTTGACATCTGGATACTTTGGCATCGGGCGAGCTTTGAATGTCGCTTGCTGACGTAGGCGGGCTATTTCATCTTTTTCCTTCTCTCTTTGAGTTTCGGATAACTATTTATATATTTAAAAATGTATGAGTTGTAAATTAATTATAGATGTTAAATTGATAAATAATTTAGGTAATTTTTAATTGATAAACTGAGGAAAATTTCAAGTTTAAAATTATGAATTGAAGGGAAATTCAAATAATATTTTTTAAAAATTTTTGTTGGTTTTTTTCAATGAGATTTTTAATGAAAGTTAGAGAAAATTAAAAAATGATATTTTTCATGACGGAAAATTGATAAAAAACTCGAATATGAATAAAATATATGATTTTGAAAACTTACTATTTTATGAAATTCTTCAAAATCTTTTTCTCTTTTTTTCAATTTTTCTTCAAATAATTTTCTCTCCCGCGCTCTTTCAGCAGTTCGTAATTTTGGTGACTTTGGAACTAAAATTCGTCTTTTTGGAAGATTTACTTGAAAGGGTTTCTGATTCCAAACCTTTAAAACAAATAAAAAAAATTACAATTAAAAATTAATTATTTACTAAATAAAAAAAAAATTTCCATACCTCGATTTTTTTCCTGTGCTTAGGCCCAGCACTACCATCAGTATCTCTGACTTGTAAACTCAGCTCACTTTCCAACTCTTCTATTGTACACGAAACACTTTTGTCAACTTTTTCAACGGGAGATAAATTTATCGGAGATATAACTTCTTCTTTAATTGACCCTTTGCACACAAAGGGTTTAGTTTCTTGTTTCCAGTTGAAAAATTCCTGAGCCGACCTGACTTCATTTTTTACTACAGGAACTTCCTCCCGCACTGGACGCTTCTCCTCTTTCTTAATTTGCTTTATTGGATTTTTTATCGGATTTTTGAATTTTGGCGCCGGACGCGCTTTGAATCCCGTTTGTTTTTCATGGACATTTGTCTGCTGCAATTCAAAAAAATATATTTTGAATCGATAATAAATCTCAAACTAAAATATATAATTACCAAAAATTGTTTCTTTGCTAATTTACGGTCTTGTTTCTCTTTTTCACGCGATTCAAAACTAAATGGCTGTGGTGTTGTTGATAATCGTGATAGTCTTCTATCAATACTCGAATCCCCGCAATTAATTACACTCGTCTATAAAAAAAAAACATAAATAAATTATTTTTCAATTAATTTTTAGTCTCATTTATATTTAATTAATTAAAATAACCTCATTAGTATTCAAATCGTGTAAAGTTGCATCAGCTTTAAGTGTAATGTCTTCGACGTCATCATCATTTTCTGAACCCAATGAAAAATTTTCCAATGTACTAAAATTGTTAATTAATTTCCATTAATCCCAATTAATCATAATTAATTAATTAATCTAAACTTACTTAATAAGATCATTAGTATTAACTTTCAAAAAATCTTCTTCTTTTACTGGAGTCGGACAAATCGACTGGCGTCCATCTTTGAAAAAAAAATATATATCAAATTTTTATTAAAAATGATTAAATACAATTAATTAATTATGATCCTGAAGTTAGCAGACAGTTTACAATTTTTTGATTTTTTTTTCGATAACTTAATTCAAAAATAAAAAAAAAATAAAAATATGCACATATAGAAAATTAAAAAAACTATAGGTACAATTTTTTTAAATATTTTTTTTTTTTAATAATTTATCGTTTTTCAAAATCAAAAAATTATTAGATGTCGGCTAACTGTAGTATCATAATTAATTAACGAATTAATATAAATATATTTTTACCAAAAAATGAATCACGCGGCTCTGGGATTCCATTTGCAAAATCTACAAATTTTGGGCCATTTATTTTTTCCCAGTACTCATCAAAAAATATATTATTATTATTACTATTACTATTTTTATTATTATTATCATTATTATCATTATTATTTTGATCAGCATTATTTATAAATAATTTTTGATTCAATTTATTATCATTATTAACACGCGAAGAATTTTGTTTGGCCACAACAAGTGGCGTACTTGTACAAAAATCCATTTTTAAAACAATTAAAAAAATATATATGCACTATTATATTTAATAATTATCAAAATAATTAATTATAAATAAATATTTCTGCAAAACTGATAAATTTATAATTTATATAATAAACTAAACTGGAGACTAAATGAATGTTAGAAAAAAATATATGAAACTATACAGAGTTGTTCATAGATTTTGGTATAATATATAATGATAATAATTACAAATACTGATATAATGAGTATATAAATTTATCGTAAGTAAATAAAAACAAGAATTATATTTTAGCTGCCGGTATAATCTGATAAATTTCAAAAGTATATTCAAGTACGCGGCTATTGTGTCCTGCGACTTTGGTATTAGTAAAGTATATATATATTATACATATGTATGTGTGCGTGCATGAAATTCCATGGTAACAACAGTCAAAACAAAAATTTCTCGATGTATACTGGGATTTTTATTTGTTGATTAATATGTTGAGTAATTAAAATAATTAAAAAAAAAATAATAATTAATTATTATTAAAATTTTGGTTTAATTGGTAGTTAAAAAGTAAACAAAAAATTGATGACTTAATTAGTTGATGTTGTTATGATTGGAGTGAATTTTTTCGGGTAATTAAAAAAAAAAAAATGGAACGGGCGATAAGTTCAAAATTAAGCAGCAGCCGGTGGTTGGAAGCCGTTTGGGAACCCAGTGCCAAATTAAATGTATTGCCTGGTGGTCTCGAGATGATGGATGTTGCTGGAGATGGTGAAGCTCGACTTATTGCTATTGATTTGGGTGACGAGCTTGCGGATAATGCAAAGGTTCATTTTTTATTTTTTTTATTTAATTTGATTGTAATTTTGATTCGGCTGAATTTTAAACTTCCCGCCATGGAAATTTTAAATTTTCAAAAAAAGAGAAGCTATTGGTTTTGGTTGTGGTCAGGATGGTCGTCTAAGAAATTATATAGAAAATCAAGACTCAGCTCCTGAATTTGAAAATAGCGGGAAGTTTTGGAGTTGGCCACAGAGTCAACCGTTTTCCAAATTTTTCTGAGTTGTCAGGTAAAAATTTTTTTATAGGTACGTGTTTTTAAAGGAAGTGATCAAGTACAAGAATATTCAATGTTACACCCACCATGTGGAGTAGTTGGATTTTATACCGAAAATAATGATCCCAAATCAACAGTAGTCGCAGTAGCTTCTTGTATTGATATATTTTTTTATAAAAATATGAAGCCGCATTTCAAATATTCTTTACCATTTTTAGATGCTCATCCTAAAGAAAAAGAGGTAAGTAATATATATAATCTCAAATAAAAATGACTAATTATTATTATTTTTTATAAACAGATTTGGCATAAAGCTGGAGTAGAACAAGAGGTAAATATAAAAGTTCTTTATGAAGATTTAGAGTTACTAGTAAAAGAACTGGGTTCATCTTTCATATCCCCGCGTACTTTGAAATTTTTGTCACTCGATGAAAATCTACGATATGAATTCGCTGATTTGTATCGAAGCGTTCCGTTAAATCGCCCGGATTGTGCGACGACCATTGGAACCATCAGAAAAGATTCGTGGAATGATCCAGCAAGTAGTTGTCTAGTTATTGGTACCGAGGAAGGATTTATCTTAATTTTGGATCCCAGGTTGATAATCCAAAAAACAAAAAAATATGAATGTATATTTCTGTAAGAATATTGACTATAACCAAATTTTTTTATGCAGATCGTTCCATTTGGCAGAAAAATTCCAACTGGGTTGGGCTCCAGTGACGACAGTCAGTGCAGGCTTGTGGTCTGGTGAAGGACAAATTTTCGTTGTCTCAAGAGAATTTGAGATCGGCACACTGAGAAAAGGATGCGGAACTATAAAACTTTGGGAAGATCTATCAGCTCCGGCTGTTGCGATGAGCATTTTACCTGGCGATGGCCTGGCAGTCGCGATAATGACCGGAATCATTATCGGATTTACTGGCAAAGGTCAAAAGTTATGGGAAATAAAATTACCTGGCTTAGCACTTGATATGATAAGTATTCCTGTCCAACAATCCGGTTTATCGTTACTTGCTGTCAGTGTGCCCAAAACAGGAGTTGTCATATATGATTCACAGCATCATGTTGATACGATCACTACTTTTGAACCAATTTCTGCTATGAAGGTATTTTTTTTTTCAACACTTCCAAATTAATGATTTGAAAATTATGTTGTCAAAATTTGAGTTTTTGATAAATTTGAACTATCAAATTTATTTACATTTTAGCAAAAAAAAAGACTGAGAAATTCGTTAAATTTTTTATTTTTTACTTGAATTCAAAAATAGAAAAAATTCTTCACTTTTTATCAAAATTGCAACTCAAAAAAATAATTCTAATTATATTTTAAATATTTTTACATATAAGATAATTTTGAATATTAATTAAAATTACAAGAGTCAAAAAAATTTTTGAGAAAAATGTTTTTATCAAAATTTATGAGTATATCCCATTTTGACGGGTCCTGCCAAATATATATGTATATATTTATAGCTAACGGTGAATAAATAAAATAATTTTCTCCAGTTTGGTAGAATGGGGCAAGAAGAACGTGCATTAGCAATGGTGACAATTAACGGAGGGCTATGTGTCAAAATACTAAAACGTACAGCAAATTTTAGTACGCGGTCTAGTACATCATCAACAAGCAACACAACCGAAAACCCCCATACTAAATTTTCGATTCCCAAAAAATCCCGATTGTTTGTCGAACAAACGATGCGCGAAAGACAGGAAGCCAAAAAAATTTACCAAAGTTTCGAGCAGAGTTTTTTGAGGCTGCAACTGGCGGTGGAAAAAAGAGCACATGAGGTTATTTTTTCAAATACTGACGCAATAAATAACCCAATCACTATGGAAATAAGTGTTCTTGGCCTAGGTCCGACATACGTGATACGAACTTTGGTGGCGAGTATGGCCGAAGAAACGAACGAAGCCGGACTATTTTTGGTTTTTCGAGCCAACGAAACGACATTCAAACCACGTGTTGTTGACTTACCTCTGCTTCCTCCTGGGATTCCCATGCCCGCGATGGTCAAGGCGACTCCTAGAAGTGCCATTTCAGAAAAAGTTAAAGTCTTATTGTGCAGAAAAGGTAAAATGCAGCCGATCACCAGCGCTATCGTCATGATTCCCATCGCAGAACCAGATATCGAAGTATAATTATACTTTTTTTGGTCTTTAGATTTATTCAATAAATTCAGAGAATAAATAAATAATTATTGTAAATTTTGTAATTTTGTAAATAAATACATTTTTTAAATATTTTACTCTCCAATAAAAATATTTACGTGAAATTTTCCTTCCGGATTTATATTAAGTAATTTTGATCTTGCGGAATCACCATGATATGAATGATTTGGAATTTTGATTCTGAGAGATTTTAATATGAGGGAAGTTTGAGATTGGGGAAATTTGCCGGATATTTGTTTTTTGTTTAGAAACAAATAAAAATTTTATTCGTTTATTAAATGTATATATGTGTCAGAAAAAAATAATTTTAAGTTGGAAACTTATAATGCCGTTAATTACTCATTGATTGATGTTAAGGTTGATCTAAAAAAAAGATATAATACAGTCATTATAAAAATCAAAAGAAATTTTTTTTATAAAATTGGATTTACTGTATTCTATTTTTATTAAAAACAAAAAGTAGGAAATGGGACCTGTGGCAAAATTCCATTTTTTATTTTTTCTCAAAATAATTGAGCTTTTGGCAGGTTATATATATTAATTGGTCCAAAGATTTTCTTTGATTTAAGTAATGAATTCTTTTCTTTACATACAATCAGACATTTAGCTCAAAATAATTAAAACAACTTTTAAAATGTCAACGTCTGTCAAAACGTTGAATTCTGTGAATCGAACTAAAACATAAATTTTTTTAATTTTAACTTAAATCGCCAAGTTATAAATTTTTATCATGGACTGTCTTTTTTATAAATTACTAGTTTAATTAATTAATTAAAAAAAAAAAAACTAAAAATATAATAGACTTTAAAAAATTACATAGTTTATCTTTCATTAAAGTTATAAAATGGTCATTAAAAGTACTAAAAAAAAAAATTGAGATAACGTATCAATAATTTTATGACATGGTATATAATGCTAGTCTTTTTTAGAATTAGTACCATTAATTAAGCAGAACTAAATTGTAACATTAAGAGTTTTTCTGATCAACGAAATACATTTTAATTGTCCGAGTAAGTACATAAGTTTTTAATAGAAAATTTTTTTATTAATAATAATAATAATAATAATAATAATAATAATAATAATAATAATAATAATAATAATAATAATAATAATAATAATAATAATAATAATAATAATAATAATAATAATAATAATAATAATAATAATAATAATAATAATAATAATAATAATAATAATAATAATAATTTATCTCAATTGAATAGAAGAGGGCCTGAAAAAATGGCATAGGCTCAAAAAAACATAAAAACTATTTTTTAAATATATTTTGAAGAATTGAAATATTAACCGAAATACATTCAATGACCAGGTCTCTAAATACTTAAAAAAAATTTTAATTTGTGAATTTAACCTGTAAAAAATATGTAGTTATGTATTTTAATTTTTAAGAGTAATTACAAATTCGAATCGAAAATAAATTTTTATTTTACAATTTGAATTCATTTAGAGTTCAAGATTTTTTTTTTTAAATCACTTTACATACGGAGTAAATTATGATTTTTTTTTAGCTGAATAATTTCTAATTACTTTTTTATATCTATGTTCTGATAAACACTTTATCTTAATTAAATAACACTTTAATAATTTTAACAATAGAGTTGATAAATAAATTATAATCTAAAGAACTGCTCTTATCGAATTACCGAAAAATTTTTTTATATTATACTGAAATAATTATTTTTTTTCTAAATTCTTATATAACATTTCTCCTTATTTTCTAATTATTAATTGTCAATAAAAATAAAATAAAATAATTAATTTCAGATTTGAATCGAATTTTTATTCAAGAAAAATGTCGAAAATTTTGATTTTGCTTTTGATTGTCGGATTGATATCAATGACTGCAGCTTTCAGTATAAATACAAAAAATTGTAACGTAGAAGGTCCCGTAAGTATTTTTATATAAAGACATATATTAATAATAATGAATAATTAATTAATTTTAAATGAAAAACCAAATTCACTCTGAGCTAAAGAGTCAAATAATTGTTAAGGTCACAGTCAATGTTAAACTTTGTATGTTTTGACTTCAAGGTTTTGTCAATGTGATTACTCATTATCAATAATTAATTACCAAACTATTAATCTACGTTTGATAGTTTAATTTTTATCAGTTGTTAATACATTGTTTTAAAAATTCAATGTACATTAAAAAAAAAAAATTTGTATTAAAATTTCTGGGTGGACAATTTTGTCTGGCCCACAATTGTTGATAAATAAATTTATAAATAATAAATATATTTTTATTTCAGTGTAAAGACCACAAAGAATGCTGTACAGGATACTGTAAAGATAAGTACAGATTCAGTTGGCATCCAGTAGAAAAAATTTGTATGAAATTGGAATATTTTTAATCCTAAACAAAAAATATAATTACAATAAATGGTAGTGAAATAAACAGAAGTAATTAAAATTTTTTTTCATATTTATTCTGTAATATTGAAATTTAATTTCGTATAAATAATTAATTAATTAGTAATTATTTTTAAGGAGATTATTGTCAGCGCAATTTTTTCCCGCCAATTATTTGTAATTTTTTTTCAATCGTATTAATATTTTTCGCCGGTAGATGGCAGTAAATTGCAACTACTTTCGGTCTCGCGCCGACATTACCATCAAAAAACTCCAAAAAAAAAAAAAACCTAATTTCGAAATTTGTTAATTAATTTTTTTTACCAAATGTGTTATATATAAAAGTCGGTAAAAAATTTAAACAGATAAATGTTAAGTGAACTTTCTATATAATTTATTTTGGTTGTTTTGAGTACAAATATATGTTTATTGATATAAAAATATCTAATCGTAATCATTGATCAATAACATTCAAGTAAAAAAATATAATTATCTCATTATCTAACAATCCATTCAATAACTAAATCACTAATTATAATAACTGTTATCTTTATCTTTATCCAAGTTGATAATATATCATAATTTGATTTAGAAATATAGGAAATAATCTAAAAATATATATATTCATTATCATTTGACGCCGGAAAAAGATTGAATATTAAAAAAACATAAATAACTAAACTGTTTCTTATCACCGATTAATAAACAGGATTCGAAGAATAAATTTGAATATTGCATCACCTGGAATTTAAAATTCGATAGTATTTAACATAAATACTACAATAATTCTGCGGTTAAACAGACAATCATTTCTTTTTTTAAATTTTTTTACCAAAAAATTCCTTTAAGAATATTAAGCTCTTTTTATATTATTCTTTTCTTATATTTATATTCTACTATACTCGTTCTTGGTACTGATACTATATGTACATATATATTATATATATATGTATTTTTTTTTTAACTCAAAAACTCAATACCAGTATGCATAATTTTTAATTCTTTTTTTTTGTACCGGTACCCCCTTTATTTTAGTTAACTATTCCTTATATATATATATATGTATATATATAGATTCATTATTAACAGTTAGGGTGTTTTATTTGACACAATATATCGGTAATTCAAATTTTAAGTCATTAATATTCCAGTGAGTACTGAGTAAATTCCGTTTTAGTCAAACATGATTCGTATATCGAATTGTCGAATGTCAGATCATTAATCTTATTCTCAATATATATACATATATATGAGAGTGTACATAAAATAAAGTGGGCAAAATGAGCCATGCAAAAATTTTTGATAAATTAAAATTACAAGTAGCAAATTGCTAATTAAAATTTTTTTTTTACTCTACGAAAGGGTAAAATGGACATGGTTAAGAAATTTCGGGGACGCGAAATCCCAAAAAAATTTTTTAAATAAAAAACTTTATCAGGGAAATGAATGAATTTGTAAAAATTTTGAATTTTATTTTCTTAAATATGAGTAATGAAAAATACACAACTAAATAAAATAAACAGTATAAAGGAATAAAAAAAAGTCGATAAAACAAATCGATAATAGAAAGAATAAAGTCATTAATCTTTAAAAGTAATTTAAGTTTACCGTGACGACATCAAAACTTCCCTCTGGCTATAATTCTTCTCCTTTTTTATATATATGGGTATAAATGCCTGTTTGCTATACTTAACCGTGTGTACATCCACAACGCTTATCTTTTTCTCAAACAACCCCTCCAAGTTGTTTGGTACAAGCTTGTCTTTTTTACAGACCAACTTGACGCAAAACATTCACTACACTCTTTTACTCTTTTGCTCTTAGATAATTAATGATCTTACCGTATCATCTCCCTCAAGTGTTTTATCACACAGCTCTTGGATATTTTTTAACATATTTATTATTTATTAATACCTTGTTATTAATTACACCGTAAAAAAGTTGCGGAGTGAATGCAAAACAGATTATTTTCTATTTATTTTATCCCCTTGGAGTAGAATTTACTCCAAAGTATTTTAATATTTAAGCTCGGTGTGAAATTAATGCAGATTTGAATAAAATCCAGATCACAGCTGAAAAAACTCTCATTTATTTCGTCTACGGAGTGATTTTTTCAGACTCCGGAACTTCGAATGAACACGGATTTAAATAAAATTCATATTGACTCCAAATTTACTCCCGATTTTTTGCAGCATAATTTTTCCAAACTCATAATTATTTTTAAAACTAAAAATTATTATTATTATTAAAAAAAATTGATCAATTGAACATCTGTCTCCCGAGTCTTTACATCCAACTATTAAAAAAAAAAAAATATACTAAAAGAGTTATACTCGTTCGATTCTCATATTTTCATGACAATCGTTTGCATTTTAAAACTAAAACACATATACATATACATACATATATATGAGTGATACAATAGATTGGGTTGTATTTATTATCTACGGCAACTGAGTCTATAATAAATAGCTGATGGTGTTGGTGATGAACAAATCGCCCGGACATGCCGCTTAGCAGTTTTATCTCGGATGAATGAAGAAGAGGCTACGAAAGCTGGAATTTCCGGTTGATTCGGCTCACTAACGATGTAGAGGGTAACTTTTCTCTCATTCTCTTCATATATTATTATCCCGTAGGGCGACAAGTACTGTCGGACTCCTTGTAAATATAAATATATATATATGTATATATATATATATATATATACCTATACTCATCCTGGCATTGTCCTTGCCAATACGATGGGTGCCAATCTGCTCGTCAATGATTTACACAATAATGGACATACACTGAACGACAAATTAGTGAAAAACCGTTGGATTGACCATCCAGCCTCTCTGTTACTTCCTTAAACTCTTCTATTCGCTCACTCACTCTCTCGCGCTTTACTCTTTTATTTTTTTTTTATTCTCCTATGCATAATGTATATCGATGTAGTTTTTATCTTCCATACGCTCCGGCACTTCCTAACACTCGATTTATCAAACAAATAAAAATACTCACCGAAAGGGTTTCGCTGCATTATTTAAATTCAGTACCAGTACAATTTTTTTTTTGCTAATTATTATTAATATCAGTATTCATTTATTTATTTATGTGGAAATAAATATACAGTAAAAAATTTGCTGATCGAATTTGGAGTGGAAGAGGTTAATTTGGAGCAGATGATTTTTTAGTTATTTAATTTACTCAGTTTAAAAAAACTCCCTTTTTACTCCTATGCGGTCATTTTTTTTTAAACTCCAGAACTCCGAGCAATGGAATAAAAATCGCATCAATTCCGAATTAACAGATTTTTTTTACAGCATTTGGCTCTGATAATTTTTTAATAGAAACTGACTAACAAATTTATTTACCCAATTTTTAAAAAATCTTAAAATATTTTGAGCAAAATTTTGATTTCTCCATGAGTGTGAATGTAGCAGACATCAAACAAATTTAAAATTCTAAAGAAATAGAGTAAATAATTAATAAGGTAAAATTAAAAAAAAATGCACATTTGAAAAATTTTGAAATTAATGAGTGCATTTTTTATAAATATTTTTTTTTCAATTATTTACTCTATTTATTTGTAATTTTAGATTTGTCTGATGTTTTCTGATTTTTCCAATGAAGAAAATTTCAAAAATAAAATTTTTAAATTATGTAACATAAAATATATAAAATAAAATTCTGCTATCAGTATATTATTAAAGACATTAATTTTTTTTTTATTAATGTGGAATAACCAGCAATTACTATAGTGATAAATAAATATTTAAAGACGACCAACGAGATGAAGATAAAATGTATATAAGGTGTGATTGCGTTGGATTTTATACTGCTTTGTAAACGCATTTATATATTTTATATATATTTATATATATGTATAGTTTTTTTTATGTAATTTGTCATATGTGTTTATGTTTGTCATGGTCGACTACGAATGTGTAGTACACGAATGTAGTTGTGGGAATTTTTTAATACTTGTGGTTAATGTTGATATATATGTTGATGTATGTGTACCGTATGTGTATGATATTCATATATATGATGATAGTCTTGAGAATTGTCAATCGAAAAAATATCTCGTAAGAAGAGAAATATTGTGATGACTGCGACGCAGGCGCGGCTATTCAAACATCCTCCCTTTGCTCAATGCCGCGAGTTTTATTCTTTTTTTTAATTATCATATTCGTGGAATTTTTTTTTAACTATTTTAGTTAAATCGTCGATCGATGATTGGCCATCGATTCTGGAATTTTTTTTTTTATTATTTATTTTTATAGTCAACATAAAATTTTATATTTTTTCAAATTTCAATTTTCAATTAAAAAAAAAAATTACGGATGATTGTAAATTTTCAGGCCTTTTTCAGTGGATGCAGAAAATATAAAATGAAGGACTGAATTTAAGTGGAGTTTTTTGCGTTAAAAAAATATAGATTTTATTTGTGAGCTTAAAAAGAATGAGTTGAATAATTTTGAGTAAATTATACGTTTTTTTTTTGTTTTAATAAAAAGTTGAGTATAAAATATAATGCAAGGAGAATGTTAAGGTGGAATGAAAAAAAGATATTATGTTCGTAAATCATAAAATTTATAATTCCACACATATATTCGCGAGTTGATTGACCCTTTGGATGTATAGTTATATAGTCCTGCGCGTTCACAGACTACAATTACGTGTAATTTGTAGTACTAGTAAATGCTGCGGCCATCTTGCCTTTCTGCATATACGATCTTTAATACCGAGATATAGGGGTATATATAAACATATACATATATACAGATATATATGTACAGTTGTGTGTTTGTGGGTATGGAGAACAAACGATGTGAAGAAGCTGAGTTAAAGACAACCAAGAAATTAAGCTCCAGCTACGCCGAGATATGGATTACAGTGGAAAATTATTTAAAAAAAAAAAATAAGAATAATTTTTAGTTCACCTAAACTCAATATTATCAATTTAATTAAACGATATCCTTCAAATTTCTAGTCATTCATTATTTGAATTTTCTAAGGGATGATTTTTTTTTCTGATACTTGAATTTTTTAAATTAAATCGATTTAAAATGCAGTATAAATTATTTTTGAAAAATATAATGAACTAAAAAATATATAGAAAAGTCACTTATTGTGTAATGATAAAAAATTCCTAGGTAATTAGTTGACAGTCAAAAGATTAGAAAAAATATTTTGATTAATTGTTAATTAAATTTTCAAATAATGGAATTCAAAAATATGAGTCTCGAACTGTTACATTTTATTTTTTTCAGATTTTGGTTATTTTACTTTTTGAATTTAATGAAAAATAAGAAATTATTTTTTAATTATAGAAAAATTGTTTGTGAAAATTATAATATAAATTAATTTTGAAATTTTTATACAAAAATAATTTTTATCATTCAACTTTAATTTCAAACTCAAATGATAATTTTCAAATTAGTTTAATATTTGAATTATGACCATTTTCAGTCTTTTTCTTATTTACTTAATCCGCTTTAATAAATTTAATATCCATAAAATTTCACGATAACTAATAATTCCAAGAATATATTTAATATATATTTAATTCAACCCAAAATGTATTTAATACAAGATTGTAAATGGGACTAATGCATTTTTAATTCTTATTAATGAGTTAACTAAAATAAATAATTTTAAGTAAATTCAGGTAGAGGATTACTAAATAACGACAAGAGATCAGAGATCCAAATTATCTTTACTTTATAATTCTGCCATTGGAACAAAAACTTTTAATTAGTTTTCCCCAATTGAATTAAAATTTTATAATTCCTCAAAAATTATAACTCATCGAATTTTAATCTCTGTCGAAAATATTCTCTGTTTTATAGAATCTCATCACTCCAATTTAAAAAAGTTTATTTTGTTATCGTAAATATTACTGTAGACACTACATAATAAAAGTAAAGATAGTAAGGCTGTCATTGTACACTCGAGCAGTCGACAAGTACAAGAACACATGTATATAATTACTTATGTATACATAATCCGTGGGAAAAATATTTCCTCGTCTATTGAATGGTTTTTGACCTTTCTATTCATTTTAAAACCCAAATAAAAATTTTAAAATTCCATCCCCTAATTTTACCATAAAATTTTGCATAATTTATTCAACAATTTTTAAATTTACTTACAAATTTATCCACAATACAATAAACAAATAAATTTCAAATTTCTAAACTTGCCCGCCAATTTTAAAAATTTCAAAATACTATCCCGTAATTTTGCCAAAAAATTTTGCATAATTAAATCACCAATTTAAAAATTTACCAATAATTTTATCTACAACAATAAAAGAATAGATTAAAAATTTTTAAACTTTCCCGCCAATTTAAAAAATTTCAAAATCCCACTCCCTAATTTTACTATTAAATTTTGCATAATTTATTTAACAATTTAAAAATTTACCAACAATTTTATCCACAGCAATAAACGCCTAAATTTAAAATTTTCAAATTTTCCCGCCAATTTTAAAAATTCTAAAAAACTTTAACCCACTGATAAAAAATTAAATAATTGAATATAAAATGATAAACAATAATAAAATATGAGGATACCGCGATGAATAAAGGGCGTGTCGATTCAAAAAACCTCCCAGCCCGCGACCGCTAGCTCCACCTACAAGTGAAGTTTAAATTTCAAAGAGGGGATGTCTTGAGCGGCTTCCTCTCGTGCAGTCTCAGATCGTAGGAGACCGTAATCGCGCGTGCATGTGACGCCGTCTCTTAAATTAAATTTTTATAAACCCTAAATAAATTGAATTCCTCAGTACTTTTATTTATTTGATTATATTCATCTCCATAATTACTTACTCTCGCTTAAAAGCGCGAATAATAATCTCGCGATTAACAATCGTCGACATTCGTTTAATCTCGATAATTCTTAACCAAAAAGTTGAAACCATCAGCAAAACTGTGCTCTGTGTAGTGGACGCTGTGTTAGTTTATAAATTTATAAATTAATAACAATTTAAATTTAAATTTACGCGCGCTTATAACAATGACCTGGAGATTAAAATTTTAAATAAACAAATAATTAATCGCGGGTGTTGGTTTTAATTATATTTAAAAATATAGTGAAGGTTTAAAAATATATAACAAATGCAGCGTATGACTAAAATTGTGCATTGACGTCACTTTTTGATATTTAATTAATTAATTAATTGTTTATTTAATTTATAAATTAAATTGTGAACTTTAGAATATTTAAATTTGTGCATACGCTGATTGATTATTTATTTTTTTTTGTCTACTTGTGATTTAAAAAGTAAATCAAATTCAAAATCAGAACCTAGATCCTGAGGTAGACGTAGTGTGAATTTAGATTGACAACCGCTAAGCGGTTAATTAATCAGTCAAAATTCGGGTAAAGAACAGAGAACCCCTGCCATCCTACGCGATGGAAATTAGCGACGAGTATCAGGATATGGGGAATCCTGGTGCTGGAGTTGCGATTGCTAGTATTCCTCTTAATCATCGACAGTCGCCAGCCAGTTCTGAGGTATGGAAATTTTATTTACATATTTTTATTAGTGGATAATTACTCAGACCCATACTTTTAATTACTTTTTTTTTCCTATTCATTCATTTATTTATTTATTTATTTATTTACTACTGCAAGAGAAATTTATTTTTATTTCATTTTATTCTGGGAATAGTCTCAATAGATTTAATCTCTCGAGGCTAATTCTCGGTAAGAGACAATGTAAACAAATAGTTTATTCTTATTTTTATTTACCAATTGCTGAGTTTATTCGGAGAATTTTATTTTACTTGAGTTTGAATTTGAATTTGAATTTTTAATGAGTGATTATTAATTCAAGTGAGAGCTGCAATTATAAGAGTGTTAATTATTGACATTTTATTTTTTTAAATAATAGATATTTTCAGGTAATTATTGGAAGTTGAAACCGGAAATGGAATTTTAAAAAAAGGACACGTAGTAGTAAGAGAAAAAAAATTATGATACTGGTCATGGGTGTGGATGCAGCAGACATCAGGCAAATTATAAATAAATAGAGTAAATAGTTGAAAAAATAATATTTGTAAAAAATGCACTTATTAATTTCAAAATTTTTTAAATGCGCATTTTTTTTAAAGTTAATTTTTTTAATTATTTACTCTATTTATAATTTTAAATTTGTCTGATGTCTGCTACATTCACACTCATTACTGGTCAGCTGACATCTCAAAGTTTTTGATTGATTTTTCAATATGATAAATTGTAAAAAAAAATTATATGAAAAATTGCACTTACAGTTTTTTTAATTTTCTAAATGTGCATATTTTTAGTTTTTTTTTTTTGTAATTGATTTGTTGAAAAAAAAATTTCAAAAATTCTTGATTGTCTGTCAATTGCAGGAGAATAAAAAATTGATTCCTATTATAATTTTCTGGCTCCAAAAATAATGAAACTAAAAATCACGGGTATTAAAATATTTTTAAAAAAAAGAAATTACAGAAAAAAATTTCTTGGTGGTTTTGAAAAAAATATTTTTATTTTATTTAAAATAAATTGTCAGTTGAATTTATTTGCTGATTTCACTGTCGTAAATTTATGATAAATAAATATACTCAGTTATTTTAATGTTTATACATATATTTATATATATTCATATTTATAAACTTAGTGTACCAGATATTATTATTTTTATTCTGATGAAATTACAGGACAAGTTTCTTCTTTGAGAGAAAACGTCACCGATCTTGATCACTTGGAGAAATTAATTTCTTTTTTTGCTGCACTTGCGCAATTAATAATTAAAAATTTTTTTTTTTTAAATTATTAACAATTTGAAGCTTAAAAAAACGTTGCCGTTATTTTTTTATCGCCTTTCATTGATACTGAAAGCAGCAAACAGCTGACAATTTTTTTTATTTTTAGTAAACAGATTAAATGTCAAAAAAAAAAAAAAATGAATCCAATAATTAACCAGTACCATAATTATAATAATTATTGTATAAAAAATCATAATTTCAAATTTTGTTTAACAGGAAATCGAAGTTTTAAATTACGAGATAGCAAAAAATATTTTTGGATGTCAACTTCTCCGCTTATTTTTGGAAACACGTGACCTTTTACTCGATATTTCAAATTTTATTGTCGGATAATCACTAAAATATATATAAATTTATCGGAAAAATTCACTTATGATTTATAATATCAAAAATATGACAAAATTTTGAATTCTCATCCGGAATGTCAATAATTAGTACACTAATAATTTATGTACTTTACATATTTATTGATAAATTTAATCAACTTAGTACAAATAATTGGAGCTTTTACTGTAAATTTCATTCATAAATACACTGAAAAAAAAAAAGATTGCTATGAAAACATCATTTCCTTAAGTACTGAGTCAATTAAAATTTTTCCATTCATAATTTCATACTTAAGTTGAAAAAAAATTTTCTTGACAAAAGAAAATCAGTTTATTTACACGATTCCAAAAAAAAAGTATCAGAACTGAAATTACTCCGATTCAGAAAATGATTTCCATTGAAATCATTAAAATTTTTGCTAAAAATTTATCAGATTAAAAATTTCCAATAGGGTATTTTTTAGTAAAAAGAAAATCCAAAATTTCCATTTATTTTTTTTCTCTGCAGAAAAATGATTTATTATTTCGATAGTAAGTAAAATGACAGTACTTATAAAATGATAAATGAGGAGCTTCTCAGTATTGAAAGTTGGATTATATTTATATATATATAAATATAATTGTGAGTGTATTTGTAATTGTATGTGCGAAGTACAAGATGAGACATGCGCCCGATAATCCGCGCGCATTCCCAGTTTAATATGCACGAGACACGAGTATTAAGAGCCAGGGATTGGCTGAATTGAGCCCCCACGGATGTCAGTCGCGCTCGCGAGATCTGTTCGCGGCGCAAAGGCGGGGATTTGTCTGGTGGCCAATCCGCGAGCGGTCAGCGCTGGTAATACTTACACTAGTACACGAAATAACATCACCGGTAACAATAACAATAACAATCATATATGTTGTTAAATATGTGTACAGTTTACAGTAATTCTTACGAGTACGATCACCTATGGATACTTAGTTGTTACTTGACGCCATCTCGTAATGTCATTTGTTATATATATATTTATATTAACAATATGTACAATGCTGCGCTATTTTTAGTGTCATTTTAATTTTATTTTTGAGTATAGGCGTGAGAGGTAATATTTTTATTGCCCGTGGATTTTTTTTATTTTCATTGACGAGATTATTGTCTAGGTAGATAATTTTTCAGGCCGAGGTTGGGAGAGAAGGAGGTGTAGAGGGTAAAGGATAGAGGATATTCTATTTCGGCGTTTTACGATAGCGCTATAAAAATTTCATAATTAGATTTCGGAGGTAATTTGCTGGCGGGTTGTATTCGATGGAATTATGTTCGGTCCCATGGTAAAAATTATAAAATACATGCATTTTTTTTCTACAAAAAAAACGTATTTAATTTTGTTTTTTATGGCAAATCGTTCGATGACCTTCGCTGTCTAGTTTATAATTAAATGCAACAAATAATTTTTAATTGTAGGGTAAATCTCTCCCTCCATCTGTAGGTTTTATAAATTTAAATTCTAGAAAGGGTCTAGGAATTTTTATCCCCAATTAAGGTAAAAGACCTAGTACCCGATCACTTCATGTATTTGTGTATCTATATTTAGTAAAATTTATTAAATATAGATATACAAATACATGTGTGGCTCTAGTTCCCTGATCGGGTACTGGGTCTCTTATCTTAATTATAAAACCAATTTTTAATAAAAATGTTGACTCCATTTTTCACGGCTACAAAAGTGGTCCTCATTACATATTTATTACTGAGTATATACTCAGTCTCTACACAGAAAAAAAATTTTTTTTACCCCAAGAAATTTTTTGCATTATGATTTGAAAATTTTCACAGTGCGCGAAAAAATTTTTTCTAGTCTACAGGAAATTTTAATTTTCATTTCATGATGAAAATTTTTTTTTCCACTATAAGAAATCCTTTTTTTCTGTATATATATATATGTATTTTATTTATTCAATATCGAATAATTATAATTATAAAATATAAAGCTGGCGCACATCTATTCCTCATCTATATGTATATATATATATATGAAACTACTATACATGTAAATAATTATCATATTGTCCTTTTACATGTCTATCCGTTAACTATTGAATTTACATTTTACCATATCATCTAAAGGGATAATTATTATTTTAAACCGTGACGTGACATATTATATTCCCGATCTGATTTTAATTCGATAAGATATAAATATATAAAAATATAAATAAATATACACACACATACACATGTATATATCTATATTATCTATATGTATATATCTGGAATGATGAACATAAAGTAACTCCGGTATAATATATTTATTTATCTTGCGTGCCTGAAATTACATTTAATTTCAAAATAAAAAAAAAAATTACACGATCATACATATTTAAAATTCACCAACACATTACACGTCTTTTGTTCTCTGGTTCACATTTGCAACTTATTCACCTGCATCGAATTTAAAGGATAATAGATTTTAAAATCAACTATACTTTTTTTTATTGATTTAAATTTTTGAATTTTTAATAAAAGCGGCAATGAGAGTAAAAGCGGCAATAAAAATATGTATGTCGCTCGTCATTGTGTCGCAAAATGCGATTCTTATCCAGCTTTGGATGATATTTCCCAAGGGTCCTAAATGTATATAGATATAGATAGATATAGATATATATATACACATATGTATATAACGCGGTAGGGGATCACGTTCTGGTGGGAGCGGAATAAAAAACGAAGCAAGTGAGCTTCGGGATTGGCTCCAAAGGCTTTGTACCATCACGCCCACTTTTATATTTCTCTACTTAAAATATATATAAGTGCGCAATCTCATTCAATACTAGTACTTATATAGATTTTTATCTTTGCAATAAAAAAAGAGTTATAATTTTTTTTTGCAGTTTATCAGATTTAAATGTCGCTATAAATTTTTTTTACTGCTTTCAGATATTTTTTAAATAAATAATTACGCTTGCAATTATTCTCCCGCCATTTATTTTTTAAAAATTAATTCCCGCGCAAAAAAATATTGGAGTAGAAAATTATAAATTTTCAAATTTTTCCCGCCGAAAATATTTAACCAATAGAAAGGTATGGAAGTGACGACTGTTACTGTCAGCTTCCTGTTTACGTCTATATTATTATTATTATTTATATGATGACGTACGGTAGTAAGAGGAAATGTAAAAAAACGTCTGTTTGTTGTTGTCCTCAAGTCAAGTGGGAACTTCTCCAATGGTCGCCCCGCAATAGACTCGCTCGCACCCCTGCCTGGAAAAAGGTATCCCGTTTACTGGAGGCTTATAAATAAAAGCGGCTACCGCCAATGCAAGGTGGTCGGTTCATTCTTTTTTATTTTTTCTTACAATATCTTTTTTTCGTTTGACTCATTCTAGTTCTGTTCTCTCTTTCGGTCCCGGAAAAAATTAGTCCTCGACCTGTAGACTGCGCCAAATCCAACGCTTCTTCAGGTATACGTCCATATATATATATATATATATAATATATATAATAGACCCTCGGCACGAGCCAGTCCTCGTTAACGTGTCGCTGATGTTCTCTCGATTTCTCGGTTTTTAAATAATTCAAAAAAAAAAAAATACCCGCCAGCTCAGCACTTCTTTATATATTTATATTGATAAATATATAAGGGAAAATTAAATTAAACATTAAATAAATTTATTTTCTTCGTATGTTTATTTTAATATTTTACTTTTTTTCCTTTGTCGAGATAAGATTTAATGGATGATAAATAAAATATGAAGGTGTGTGATGTGAAGATGGCTAATGGAATTGAGATGAAATCGTACATTTGGTTCTATATATATCTATATATGTATGTATGTGTATATATAAGTACTTAAGGTTGAATATTTAATTTGAACCATGGGTTTCTTAACTCTTGTATTGGTACTGTCGTGGTTATATCGCGTCCTAAGTAAACTGCCGTGATGGCCGGTTGGTCCGGTGAAAAGATGAAACGGGTTTCTTCGAACTCGTGCAAACAACCTAACCAAGAATATCAAGACAACGACCAAGAGCAAGACCAAGAGAAAGACCTCGAGGAAGATGAAGAAGAAATAATAATGTAAGAAGAGAGATGGTTTGCACGACCGGCCCTTGTTGACTTATTAACTTTACTCGCTTTACTCCAGTGTTATTTTTCTCTATGGATGTGTCTTTCGGCTTTATTCTCCTCTCCTCTTACATTTGATGACGTCGAGTCTTTAAACTTGGACGGCACCAGGTCGACAGGTCATCGACACTTAACGCGTTACCTCTACTTCATATATTAATTTCTCAGAATTTATAAATACTTTATTACATATTATCATACATTACATATTTTATTTAAAATATTTACATTTTCAAAAATTTGGTGAGTGAACGCGGATTGAATCTGGAGTGAATTCGAAGTGAATAAAATTTAGTCCGAATCGGAGTAAATTTGAATTCAAATAAAATCCGAATTCACTCCCGATTTCCTGCAGTGCATTGATCAAAATTATTGCTTATGAAAACGAAAAAAAAAAAAAACTCTTTTCCCGGAAACCACTCAGCCTTGATGACAACAATAATAACAGTATCTTAAAAACTTATATTTGTATTTAAAATCGGCTTAGCTGTCCTCTTACCGATTTTCTTCTTCTAACCGTGGCGGGCCCATCTGATGATTGGAAAATGCCGAAAACTTCACCCTGACAACTCCCTCTCTTTCGCTCTTGTACTTCCTGTTGAATTTCCAAGAATTATTTACTTATACCCTTGGTATTTTTCTTTGTCCAAAATAACATTTTTAAATCCTCTCATACATACATATATATGTATATAAATAATAATTATAAAAAAAAAAAACTATAATCACAAAATTTATTTATACAACAATATTTAGAACAAGGCAACTTTATTGTGTAATTTTACGCGTAATTTTGATTATTAAATTTTAATATTGTTTACTACATATATATACATATATATGGATAATAAAAGAATTTATATACAGATATGAGTATTATATCTGAAGATTAACCGTACGTTCAATGTTCTGTCGTGTATCATGCACATGAACCTTTTGTATATCTATATATATATATATATAACGAAATGGATGCTTGAGTACGTCGACAGCTGTAACAGCTACACATTGACGTATCATTATCCTCGCCGGTGTACCTAGATAACGTTGTAGCAATCGGCGCAATTATTTTTTTTACGATCCAACGCCAAGGCTTATAATATCCTCTGAAACTATTAATGCACTCTCTTGTCCCCTCTTACCCCATTCACTCTTTCTCTCTCTCCCTCTCATTTTTCCTTTACTGTACAAGAAACAAGTAAATTATTTCCACTTTATGCTCTAACCTGAATACACGAATTATTTTTTTCCGATTGTATATCTGTTACATTTATTATTTATAATTATACATGTACTTGTACTTGTATTTGCATATATCCGCTGGTAAATTATTTAAATTTTATTAGTTAATTATTTAATTGCTCAAATAATTTAAATCTTAAAATTATTTCCATGCCTGCAGGAAAGGAAATTTGGAGTTTAATTTTTTTCTTGAGACTTCCTGATGTTGGGATATAAATAAATTTAAGTAAATTTTGTTGGCTATAGAATTTATATAATGCAGCTGAGATTTTCCAACTGTATAGTATATATATACCTATACATATATATATATATGTCCTTCTTCTACTCTTATACTTAAGTATTAGTTTGGAAAAATCTAAAGCTAAAGCCATCGGAAACATACGGTCGGCACGTGCTTTTACCACCCCCTTAACTATCTCATCTTTCAATTTAACAGTGACACTCAATTCGAAAATATATACACTACTGCTCAAAAGTATTTGGCCTTTTAAAAAGGTATTTTGTAAAAGTTTTAATAAATGAAACGACTATAGTAATTTTAGTTATTTATTAGCAAAATATTAGAAGTAACAACAATACGTATTTTGCGATGGGACACAAAAAATGAAACCTCATAAAATTGTTTTAATACACTGAGAAAATTAAATGATAGGAATTACTATCTAGTTATGGTAAAATTTTTTACCATCAATCCGATAGTAGTGAATACTATTTAGATGATTGTATGAATCACCTAGATTGTAACATTTACCATATTTATAATAATTATTATAATCTAGATGATTTATACAATCATCTCGACGTTCTAATCAGCAAATTGTCTCTCCATTTCCGAAAATCCTCCATTTATGCGAAAAAAAGTAATTTAAAAATTTTTCTTTCATCTAAAAATTGATTCCATATCTAGTATGTGTATAAAAATTTTGTTTAGGTTGCTCGAATAATATTTTTTCTAACTATTACTATTTGAAAATTGCACATAATTACCTACTAAAAAATATATAGTTAGACAATTTGCTGATTAGAACGTCGATCTAGGTGGTATTCACTACTATCGGATTGGTGGTAAAAAATTTTACCATAACTAGGTAGTAATTCCTATTATTTAATTTTCTCAGTGTAAATGTATTGTTTGTAATATAATGAACACTCTTAAATTTGAAATAGTGGAAATAGTGACTATTCATCACTCAGGCAATTAGGTAATTACGTTTATTAAGCTAAATTCTTAATTCCTATCATCTAGAATGATTAGAACGTTTTTCAATACAAAAATATTTAATGTTACAATTTTTTTTAATAAAATTAATAATTATTGGATGATAACCTGCAATAAATTTCGTAACAGTTACTCTCAGGATAGTAACAGTTACCATCAGAATGATGACAGTTACTATCGGGATGATAATATTTACTTCTGCAATAAATTTCTAAACGGTTACTATCAGGATGGTAACAATTATAATTTTTGATGGTAACTGTTACCATCTGGATTGTAAATACAACTATTTAGAATAATAATAATAATTAACTCTATTTAACATACAGGATTGTAACGATTGTCATAAATATGGTGAATATTACAATCTAGATGATTTATACAATCATCTAGATAGTATTTACTACTATCTGATTGATGCTAGAAATTTTTACCATAACTAGATAGTTACTCCTACTATTTAATTTTCTGAGTGCGCTGTTTCCTAGTGAAAAGTATGTCACTATTCACTGTCAAATAGTGATTGTCACGTGACTTTACTAATTCGTTTTTAGAGAGTAAAAACTTTTGAGCGGTAGTGTATGGACATCTATATATATAAATTTTTAAAAAATTTTCATTTTTTAATTTAATTATGATAAAAGTAATGAATGCGAAAAAAAATAAATATTTATTGAAATATAATATAATAAAAAAAAGGATAATTAATTTTTAATGACTCTAATGAGCTGACTAAATCAATGTTTCAATATATTATTTACTGAGATGTCTATTATTGATAACCAGTGACGTCTGATGTATAAATTATGACTCAATTACATTATTTTAATATATTTTCTTAATAATTTAAACTCAGTATAAGTAATTAGTCATGCAGTGACAACATTACTAAGACAAATATGATTGACAATCAAAGGTCACATGAAACGTGATTTTTGTCGGACAATCTACTGCCATACCAAGTAATTACTTTATATAACATTCAAATCTCCGCGATTTATCTTTTTCTCTCCCTCTTTTCTTATTTATTCGTGATAAATTTTTAAATCCCGACCGTACAAAGTCTGAAATTATTTTTCTAACAAAATTTCTAAAAGAAAAAAAATAAAATGTCAATTTTTTTATAATTCTGAAGTTATTAGACAGTAAAAAATTTTCAGATTTTTTTTTTCAACAAATCAATTACAAAAAAAAAAAAAACTAAAAAAATGCGCATGTAGAAAATTAAAAAATCTACAAGTGCAATTATTGAAAAAATTTTTTTTTCTATAATTTGTCGTTTTTAAAAAAATTCAAAAATTATTAGACGTCGGCTAGCTTCAGTATTAGGTTTTTTTTATCGATAAAAATTTTAAAACGATACTTCCGGTTTAAAGGAACGATTTTAACAATTTATGAGCCTACCTGAAATTTTATGAAAGGACAAATATTTAGAATTTCGAGGATATAATTGTGCGCATTGTGACATTGAGCAAAAAATAAAAAAAAATAAAAAAAAAAAAATTAAAAAAAAAACCAGGAATGTCACGTTATGAAATAAAACGAATTAAGTGTCGAGAAAACTTTCATTTTCCATGAATTCAATTCGATTTATTTCTTCACTGGGTTTTTTTACTGATTAATTATTATTATGCTTGATAAAAAAAAAAATTTTAATATTTTTCTCGGCGCAATTAAATAATTTATATTTCAAGCAATCGAAACCTTAAGTAATTAAATAAATAATTAAATTTTCTAATAACAAATAATTAAAAAAATAAAAAATTAAATAAATGTTGAGTTATTGAAAAGAAAAAGTCGAAATTAAAAATTACTTTAATGATTTATTTAGTTGTTAATAATTGATGAGTTAATAATAGGATAGACTTTAGTAGTTAATAAAAGAAAGATGTTTGCGTTGTTAAAAGACAATACTATGTATATATAATACGTATTAGTAATAATAATAATGTTAAATAAATGATAAAAAATGTATATAAAAATATCCGAGTATTAACATCGCGAATGATTACAACGTTACAGAGACATCATTGTCACCGTGGAATAGACAATTAGCAGTAAATTAGCATGTGCTGTACACATACCCGATAATAAAATCCTGAATATTATAATGATTGCAGCGGATTTTACAATAGCTTACCTGACCACAAACTATTTATTTAATGACCGGCTCTCGATGGATATTCTCGTCCAGAAGGAGATTATTACTTTACTTGGCTAAAGTAACAAACCTATGGAATATAAAATAATAATATTGGTTTCATATTATAATATTCATATGCACACACAGAAAGATGTTCTTGGCGCAAGAAATATTTTGCATTACAAATTAAAGGAAAAAATTTTCTTAGCAAGGGTTTGCACTTTTTTCTCGCGGTAATATTTTTGTTGCACTTGCGCAGTAAATGGAAATTTTGGACGAGTTTTTCTCTTAAACAAACGAACATTATCAGAAATTAAGACAATAGTGCATTTATGTGCAGTCTGTAGTTTGTGTTTAGAGATTTTGGTTCTGAAAAAAATTCAGCCGGAATTATCGGATAATTCCTGTTAGGACTAGGAAATATTTACCGATGCAAGAAAATTTTCGACAAGAAATTCTTCTTTTCTGTGTATATGACTAAGTAGCAAACATATATTTTTAATAATTTATCATTGTCTTCATAAATTTTAATATTTTGGTCTAAGTGGTATTATTAATTTTGGCTGTCGCTAACTGGTTACTTGTAATATATATAGGAAGGAAAGTGGGGGAAAATGGAGCCGGAAAAAAATTTTTAACACAGGAAATTTTTGGTTTTTTAGTTCTACTTCTTTTTTTAGTCAAAAATGGTATTTGGTATCAATATGACCCGGTCATAAAAAAAAAATTTGAGTTTGAGGCAAAATGGGCCACTAGAATTTTCAGTTTTATGGATGTGAAATTTTTTTTAAATTCTGAATTGTCAAAATTTTAATGAAAATTCAGATTCCCAAATTTATTTTGGTAATTTTGAGTGGCCCAAAGTCCCGGTTTTGTAATTGCGACCAATAAGAGTACGAGAAATTATACAAAAAAATATTTAGTAAATTTAAGTCGGAGTATGTCAATTTTCTGAATGTGAAGTTGAGGGTTGAGGAAGAGTTAAAAAAATACTTGAGGCTAAAGACGAAGAAGTGACCAAGTATACATTGTATGTATATATTATATATATACATATGTATGTGATACATCCAGGTTGCACTGACCAAAAGACTGCATTCGCTCGTAAACGCGTCTCGTATTTCGAAACGTTATAGACATCCCACTGGAATATAAATGTCTTATCCCATATACTTATATATATTTGCCCCTATGTATCGAGTTTGAGATTTTCTGTAGATACTATATACTTTCAGGCGTGTACTAAGATTTTAGCTCAGATATAATGATAATAATAATTATTATTTAAAAAGAAAGTATATAAATAAATCATTGATATTATTATTTTTTTTTATAAATTTATAATTTTGACTCTTGAAATGACTATGGTTAAAAATATCCACACCTGTAGTCTACAAATCCCATATCCCATATAACAAAACTATATAATACAACAACAGTTAATGCATATAAACTCTTAGCAGACAACACGGGGCCAGACGAATTTTATAGTCTGTTCAAGGGTTAGAGTTTTTAATAGCCGAATTCTTCGCTCCACACATCAACTTAAAATATTTATATTTATTATTTTTTTTTTTTTTATTAAACATTTTTTTTCGCGGCCAAACTAATTTTTTTAAATAAAAAAAAAAAAAAAAATTTATGAACGCATTTTAAAATTTGTAATTTAATTTTCAAAAATCGATTATTTTTGGTCATATAAATATTAAAAAAAAAAAAAAAGACCTTCTATTTATGTAAATTAATGTAATTTTTGAATTTCGCGGTCGTGAGTTTTGGCGCGAATTTGAAAAAATTAAAAATACACGAAATTAAAAGGGGTAAAAAAAGTAATATTTGAATTCTTGACATAAAATATGAATGTTTGACGGGTTGCAATCGTCAGAGTATGATGTTATAATATATCAGCTTAAGGGTCCGCTAACTTGATTAGTCGCATTATTGGTATCGGATAATATGCAGCGAAGGGGTTCTTCCACACTCGGACTATATTACTAACAGAATCCGTACGATTTCGTCTCGAATACGCATTTGATATTACCCCTCAGAGCTTATAATATTTAATCATTACTTGCGTGATTATGACAAAAAATATAACTATGTATATACTCTGAAGACTTTATAGTGCAATATTAAAAGTCGTTAAGTATAAAGTTAAAAAAATCTTATTTCTAATAATCAATTTTTTCAAAATTAAATTAACTCAAGTAAAACAATCCATTAATTAAATAACTTAATTGTCGACGTATTAATTTTTTTTTTAATAAAATTAAATATGCACATATAACTTGACGTGAGAAGTATTCAGACATTATATATATTTTTTTATTGTTGAAAGAAAAATGCTTGTTTTAATATGTTATCAATGCATTTAAAATTTTAATTAGGACATGCGATATAATTTTTTTTTTTTTTTTTTTTTTTTTTTTTTATTGTGTTTATGATTACTCAGTACTTAATGCAGACGCACAATAAGGAAAATGGGTATTGTAGTTTATACAAAAGTTATATATATATATATATATATATCGTATATAAATAATGTATTATAATTTATAAAAGATCACGCAAGACAAGGCGTCTGCATGAATTGAGTGGACGAGGTCGCGTGTACTCTCTGACATCAACTTCATCTTTACTTATTTTTAATTTTATTTTTAATGTAATTTTTTATTCATTTAAATAATTTAATTTTTTTTTATTCAACAAATAATTGCTGAAATTTAATAGCAGTAACACTCGTACGTTAGTAAAATTATTAATGTTAAATATGTACTTACGATCGGAATTAAAATAACGGACCACCCACTACTTGTGCACGTTAATTTTTTTAATTAAAATTTTTTTTTTGAGCAAGGAGAGTGTGGAAGGTTACGGAAGTTTAAAATACGCATAAGGGTTGGGCGGCACTTTGACACGATTAAAACCCGGAGCATTTTGTTTTGTGTATGAATTTAGAGAGCACGCGGGCTTTTTTGCGACCACTTTACCTCTCACCTGTATCGCTCGAAAAAAAAAAAAAATACACCAGCGGTCTGGTAATAAAAATTATAGCGTCGTAATGAAGGCTCATTTTGTCACGGCGTGCGTCAAACTTTAATTGAAAATTCGATTCACGCATTCATTTATTTATTATTATTATTTTTAATTACAAACCCATCGGCGCTTCGCTTTCAAATCAACTGCTCCAATAACCCATCAGTTAGTATCGTATCAAAGTACAACAAAATATCGGCATATTTTAAACAGTACGCGCACATAAATGAGCATGGAAAAATTTAAAAAATCAGTTGACGTTTGACAAATCCATTCGAATCGGATTTTTCATTACAAGCAATAGTTGTCCTGATATAGATTTAAAAAAAAAAACATACATATTTATATACACACACATGAGTATTAGCGATGAATCGATTGAGTATTGTACCGACATTTAGTTTACGTAGTAAAGTTAGAGGTGCTACTGTGTGCTGTTGCGGCAAAGTAACGTTAATCGATTCTCGTCGGTGATTAATAGTCGATCATAAATTCGTCGAACGTCCTGAGCAATTATCCAGGCGTCCGCGTCGGAATCCAACCGTGTAGTAAATGCGTCCGCATTTATATTAAGGTAATATACATTCACATATATATATCCATATATACATATGTGCATACATATATATAACGTAACATACTAGTATAGTCAACACGGCGCCGTCAATTGCTTTATACTTGTGTCATATATATACATATATGACTACCTTACCACTAACTACACTTGTTGTCTATACATATATGTTATATATATAATAGTTAGGTGCACAAATTATATGACAAGCATTTGGCACGTGCGTCGTTTTCCAGCCTAAGCTCAAATGCTTCATCTATGTGTATATATATGTATGTATATGTATATGTAGTCTAGTATTATAGGTATGTCACGGGCTTTTAACATCAACTTGTGCTAGAGTACCTCTAACTTCCGTTCATCATTTATCCCATAAACTACGTCATAGTTAATTTAAAACCGTCATATGTAATTTCTTTAAAAAAAAAATCTACGGTATAAATTTGAGTGAAAGTTGATTTAAAAAAATATATTTATTATAATTTTGTTTTTAATTTAAAAAGATGATAAAAAAATAAATATGTATACAGAAATAATTCCACGAATAAGGTTGTAGATCGCGTGACCGCGTGAAAATTCCCGAAATTCTAAAGAATATAATGAGGGATATATATATTTATAAGAATGTGTGTGTGTATAATATATAAAATAATATAAAGGAGATTTTAAGTTTGATGTATAAATTATTTTTATTTCGTAAGCAATGTGCCCGATAATTGGATTAATTAGCAATTTTGAATGTATAGAAAATAAAAGCCTGTAATTTTGAAAGATGATACTTGAAACGCTTAAAGTTAACATACATGCGATATATATTTATAAAATGAAATAAATTATTACATACTTTTATAATTTTATAATTGCATCGAGGCAAAAACCCGAGTAATTACACCAAAATATTTATTATATTTTACACTTTATAGATATTAATACCAGTACTTTACTTTGTCATAATAAACGCGAGTGTAGACAAATTTTATTATCCTTAAACTATACGTGCATTTTTTTTTTATTTTACATGTCATAATTTATTGAGTTTTTTATCCGCAAATAATTTACCGTAAATTTTTTGCGAAAAAATTTTATGTTACATTTTGCAAATTCAAAATTACATACATGCGTTATTATACGCAGAAAAAAAGGATTTCTTGGCTTAAAAAATTTTTTCTCGTTCTAAAAAAATTTTTACTTGACCCAAGAAATTTTTTGTGTTATAAAGTAAAATCAGAAATTTTCTTGGAGTGAGAAAAAATTTTCTTAAACAGGAAAAAAATTTTTTAGGCGAGAAAAAAATTATTGAGCCAAGTAAAATTATTTTCTTCAATTCATAATACAAAATATTTCTCGCGCCAAGAAATTATTTTTTTCTGTGCATATGTACGTATACATATTTAAAAATTTATGCATTTAAATAATTAAAAATGTTTTTTATTGTTATTAGAAAATATAATAATGATTAAAAAAAAAATATAAAATAATATTGTCAAAGCAATTAAATTTAACAGCCTGTCCGTTAAGTTTATCTGTAATTCTTTAAACCGTCGTGATATATTTCACACCGTGATGGAGTTAAGAAAAGACCGCGGTATCCGCGACAATTGTATTATCCGTCCGTGTATCACTATATAGTAAATGGGTATTCCATGTACACACGCATATATTTATATATAATATAAGTTGAGGTTTGACGAGTTTATGACCGAGATCGGTAAAGTCAGACAGAGAGGTTGAAAAATAGTATCCACATATGTGAGTTAGAGGAAGAAAGTTATATCCGTATATTTATAATAATAATAAGAAAATAATAATAAAGAGAGAAACTGAAATGAAGGTAATATTAGTGACGTTGGGAGGTTGGATGGACGGATGTTCGTACGAATAGAGAGGACGGATCGGTCTCTGAATGCGAAACCCGTTGATTTATGTCCGACGTTACTTCTGCCAATGGATTTACATCCCGATATTTATTATTCGGAATATTATCGTCATACGTTTATTGCGTTAGTCAAATGCGCCTGTCTGTTTTCATTTATTCTCTCTCTTTCTTTTTTATATATGTATTCATATATATTTTCCTTCTCGAGCGCACACTTGTCTCTTTTATTTTTCCTTTCTTCATTTTTTCCACAACACAAACGCCCTTATTCCTCTCATATACACTCGATATAATAGCATTATATCCTTGAAAAGAATGCACATTCGTGGGCAGAGATCAGACGTCTACTTACTCCAGACGCGCGCATTTACTTTCCGAGATTAACGGCGCCAAAAATATAAAAGTTACCGAACCAAAAAAATATAAGAATGAACAAAATTTTTTAAATATATATACAAATGGAATATACTGCGTTATTTTATCCTCATATATATGTACCAGGATAAAAATATACTTTTATGAATATATGTAAAAAAATTTGAGGAGAATTCACACGAGAAATCTTCGAAAATTATTGAAAAAATCCTTACGGCGACTAGATTTTTGATCCTTCTACGAAAATAATAAAATTATATGAAAAATAAACTTGGGAAGGTCGAAGTTTGTCTATAACTATTTTTAAAAAAAAGTAAAACTTTGAACCGACGAAATATGTCGTGACGAGGGCTATATTATTAAATAAATAAATGGTCACGTGGGGGCGTTATTTCCAAAACCAAAGGTTTTAAATACATACTCAGTGTCTGGGATAGAAATTTTTCTATTTGGTGGCTCTGTCTATCTAGCAAGTCCGGGTATCCGGGTTTGTTTAAACTTATTTCGGCTTAAATACCTTCGGGTTACCCAAAGATTCATCGTGGATGTAGGAATCGCGATATCATGTGAACTCTAGAGCGATTATTCATTCAACGAGGAATAAGATGGTCAGACCCGAAAAAGCCACCGTCGGCTTCCGAATCTCGAGACACGCGATCTTGCATACGAGTATCATCATCAAAATGAGAAGAGAATATATAAGAGCCATGGCAATCTGTCCTTGAAGCACGCCAAACTTTTTTTCGCTACTGTTTTTTTACTTTATTATACATTTTTTTATTGTTATTTTTTCGCCTGCTTCATTTCAAATGAAAAAATAATGTTATGTTTTTTTTTTTTTTCATTTCATTTTATTGTTATTATCTATTCTTTCGACGGTCTGATTTTTCTCACGGTTTAGTTTTTTTAAATATTTAAAATAAAAAATCATGACCACATTTCCGGTGATGCATTGCTATCAATTGGATGCTACATCAAAACCGCATGAGTTTCAAAAAAACCGCGAGATACAATGTTTTGTTTCTCTCTTTTTTATTATCGATAATTTTAAATGATACTCTTTTAAATTTGAAATAGTGACTCTGTTTACCAGTGAAAAGTATGCCTCTAATTCAAATAGAGGTATACTTTTCAATGCCAAATAGTGATTCGTTCCTTTTATGGGTAAATCTCTTCACTGCAAAATTATAATTTTGTTCAGAAATCGCTCGAAATATCTATTCTGTGACACGCGCGTCAATGGAAATATTTAAATTCAAAAGTTTCTCGAACATTCTGTTATAGTTGTTATCAATATTTGAAACTTTTTACGCAATAGCAGTACTAAAGAATGCTTTTCACTTGAAAAATGTGGTTACGAGGCTTACACAGAAAGGGAACGAATTGTCACGTGATTTTCACTAATTCGATTTTAGAGAATGTATTTGAAGACAGCAATCATTTGGAAAATTGTTTAGGCATTTTTTAAGATTCTTTTTTTTTTGGTGCACTGAAAAGAAATTTTCGAGCCAATTAAAATTAATTTTAGCCAAAAAAATATTACTAATGTATTAATCAGACCCACGGTGACATTTTGGTCAATTTTTTTTTTTTTTTTTACGAATTATCATTTTCAATAAAAAGAACCTAATTTCGATTTTTTCCCGGGTGTTGAAAAGGTGGAATTTTTTATTGATAAAAAATTGTTATAAATAATATACATTAATTTTAATTCATATTCATATATATGAGTAAAAAATGAAAATAAAGTCAAGTTAAGTAGAGTAAAGAGTGTACGAATAAACGTATGAGTTTGGTCTCAAGGGCAAACACGCGACCGCATGGTAGAAGAAGAAGAAGAAGATTCCAAGGCACGCGTCTCGTGGCACCCTTTGCCTCGCCATGTTACTTCAAGGTCAAGGTTATTTCCTCTTAAGCTTTCTTGACCAAAAAAAATTAATTTATTCAATTTTTTAAAAATTATTCTTTTAAAAAATTTTTGAAACGGAGTAAAATTTTTTTTACGTCAGATATTAATAGACTTTGTACCAGGGATTGAATAACAATTTCCGTTAGAAAATATAATTAATGACTTAATTTTTTTTTAATACGTCACAGAAATGACGAGGACAGATTATTTTTATTTTTAAGTAAAAGTTTCGTAGAAAAATAAAATAAAATATTTTCCCAATTATTTGAAGGACGAAAAAAAAAAGAAAGTTGATTACTTTATCGTCGCAGGTATAATTTCTAAATTTAGATTTCAACTACCGAGTTTCTAGATAAATCCGGATGGTGAAAATTTATGTAGTTTAACAATAGAACCCAGTATGCGTCAGTTTTTCGTCTACTCTCTTCCGTTTACTTCTCCTTGGTCATATTCTGTCTCACTCTCTGGACTCTTTTATTCTCTTTATAGATAAATTGCACTACCTGAAGACTTAAGACGGTCAGTTGGACATCTGTAAGCTGAAAATGATAAATTTTTAAAAGTATACGTCAAAAAAATAATTAAATTTAACATTTACTTGAAAAATTACATTTTCTGTCACTTAAATGCGAATATGAACCGCTCAAAATTTTTATTAAACTTAAAATTATTGTTATTATTATATGGTTGTGAGAAAAGGAAAGTTTTCCAACAAAACTAGCCGTAGGATTTACTTAATATTGAGTCCGTATGAATCACCGTGATTTTAAAGACCACAAGAGAGATGGAAGGAAAAAAGAGACATCCGATCATATGGTCGGCAGATGCTCAGAAAGGTCTTAGGTACAAGGATTTTTCCTGTCCTGTTGGTCTCCTTCTTTTTCTCCACTTCATCTTCGTATTTTAGACCTCCTAAATCGATTGTACTTGACGGATTATTGCTTGTTCAAGATAAATCTCCACAATCCCCAGAAATAAGGATATCGCAAATACACATTTAACTTCCTCAGAATGAGGAATGACATTCGAAAATAAATTTCCATACCCATACTCGACAACATATTTTATAAATATTTAAATTTCTAAAATAACATTTAAATAAAAATAATTATATTTACTTTTATACTTTCTCATTCAAAAAAACTTGGGATTTATTTTTTTAAAATAACTCAACTCACTTTCCAACCTCAAATTTTAAACGAAATTTATTTTTCATATTTCAAATTTCAATAATCATGAAATTTTTAATGCAATTTCCTTAACATCTAAATTAATTTCAATTAAATTATTAAATAATTTTTTTAATTATAAAATGGCATTGAAAATTTTGATAGACGAACCTCAAATTTTTAACTGAATTTATTTTCAGTATTTAAAAATTCAAAAATCATCAAATTTGAAAAACAATTTCCTTATCGTCTAAATTCACTTGAGTTAAATGATAAAAAAATTGAATAATAAATATTAAATAATTTTTAAAAATATATAATGTCATTGAAAACTTAAAGTGATAGACTAACCTCAAAATTTGATAGATGAGGTTACTACATATTTATTCACACCAGAAATAATGAGGAATAACAAGATAATAATAATAAGAGTGAACTAGATATTTCTTTTAGAATAATTAAAAATAAAATTCAAAAATCAAAATGACAAATTAAACATTACATAGACTAGATTTTGTGTTTTTTCAGCTGGTTTTATCCAGCCAACATGCTCTCTACACATATGTATGTATACAACACAAATAAAATATGTTAAATGTGGGCGTTGGTAATTTTTGGCAACCGTACATGAAATGCCTATTTTAATTTGACGATTTCATTGTGCTGAGGATGTGTCACGTCGTGTCCGTCAGATTTTGACGGATCTTGATGAAATGCGCGACGAGAAAAGACTCTCATTTGAGATAGATCACGTAATCGTTTTTCTATTACTCTACATTATATATCATATATATAATCTTGTAGAATAATCAAACATACTATGAATCATACTAGTAGTACTAATATATATATATATACCCTTATCTTAATGCCACTAAACAGATAAGCGGCATCGAATCAGCAGAGGAAAAACAAAACTATTTTGTTTATTTTATTTTTTTATTTTTCTTCTTAAATATCGAGGGCTAAATTGATTGAAAAAATTCTGAAAAATAAAATAAGACCCTAAGGAAGAAAGTGCATTCCTCAGAAGATAGTGGGGTCTAAGACTAGACCCAAAAAATAATGTATACAGCGAAGTAACTTTAATTTAGAAGTACCAATTGAAAATATTTCCTGGAGCTGGAAACATCTTAAGTCCCTCATCTTTTTTTTTTTCGACAGCTGTTAAGGACATTTATAATCCTGTCATATTTTATTGCAGTCACTACTATTTAGTTTTATTTTTGTATAAACCCTTTTCTCACAAAAGTTTTATATTTTTAAATTTAGGTAAACCCTTTTTAAATTTCTTAAAATTCTAGCTGTCATTTGTGAAATTTTTTTTTTTATGGCCCATAAATGCCTCAATAAATCATAAAATTTTTGAAATTTATAATTTCTCGATATTTTTGAATTATAAATGAGCGAAATTTATTTAATGAGATAAACTATTGTAATTAAATGTACCAAGATTAACGTCAGTCTATTTGATAACGACGAAAATATCATATATATTTATATATATTCATGAAAAATCTTCACGACAGACAGACAGCTGGCCGTCATTAAAACCCCATTAGCGAGGAGATTCTCCTCTCCCGCTGATGCTGTCTCATGTCTTTTCTCTTATTAAGTCTCTCCCCCGCTTTATAAGTACTGAGAGCGCAAGTCAGCCCCAAATGAAAGTTCTAACAATATCTTACACAAAATACATCCACAACACAGCCACCCGCGCTATTAATATTTACATCTTTAACCCCCGCGTATTCAAAACTCTCTGAAGATTTTATTTATTTATTTGTTCTACTGTCTCATTTAATTAATTCTACTTTCTTGCCTTTTTTCTCTTCCCATTTTAATTACATATTTTTATTTATAACCATATCCTGTATTTTATTTTTTATAGACCATAAATTATAAATATATCTTAATTAATTTTCACATATGACTTTTTTTTAAAATATTTAATTACGAGGCCGGGCAAAAATTATTTAACAAAAAAAATTAGACAAATTTTTCAGTCAATTTTTTTTTTCATTTCGGTCAAAATGCGGCAGCTTAAAAAAATTTCTTGTTTTAATTATAAAAAAGTATTTAATTATTTATAGTAAATAATTAAATAAATAAAAGTCATAATAAATAATATAGAAAATTTTTAAACAACTAGGTCAAGTTCAAAATAAATTTGTCGGGGTAATTCGCGTTTAACTCACGACGATACTCAAGTCATTAGTAAAAGAGTAAAACAAAATGACAAACTGCATCTTTTTCATTTTGTATTGGCGTAAGTTTAAACTTTACTCGTATGGTTACAAGCCAACTGTCAACTTGGCTACACAATTACGACTATACGACTTGGAGAATAAAAATAGTGTAGTAAATACCGACGTAACGTATAGTAGGTCCACGTATAGTAGAAAATACTTTACTAGAAATCCCTTCTCTTGGCTTTGAGTTTTTGTCTGTATCTATGTTATGCCAGGTCATCGTCTAGCTAGACACTAGACTCTCTGTCAAAGTTAACATGAAGATAATAAGCTAATGTAGGCGGATAAACTCCTTATTAATATGTGACTCTTAATCTTAATTAATGCTTATAAATAAGCATACATATAAATACAGTTTTGCTTTACTCTGTACTCAGTAATTTATCTCGCTCGCAAATGATCCGATATACTCGGAAATTTTTTGTTTTATTAAGTCTGGTTACAATATAAAACATATATATAAAAATAAAGTATCTGAAGATCGGAGAGGGCAAACCCTAATATAGGACAGAAATAACGTTCCATATGTATGTATATGTATGTACATATATAATAGATGTATGTGTAAGTTGATTTTAAAAGATGTGATACGAATGTAATGGGACGGTATACGTTTATATTAATGCATATGTATATGTCACGTGGGCTGTTATTATTATTATGGGTGGCTTTGTAGCGGCAGATCAAACTCGGCGGGTCATTAATTAAATCTGCCGGAGCCAAGCATCTTTCTCCCTCTGCTTTACGTTACTATACTCTCATTTTCACCCCAAGCCTCGATTTATATTTTACACGAATCCACTCTGTCCTTAGAGTTATAAATACAAGCGCGATAGAGATATAATCACTTTGTACATATTTTTATTTTAAATAAAAGTACGTCTTATTTTTTTTTATTTTTTTATTGAGACGCATTAACATCCCAAGTTTATTTATTTTTTTGAAAAAATTATTTTTTTACAGCTTAAAATTCTTGTTATTTAAAAAAAATATATATGAGAATCCCCGGGTAAAATGAGAGCATGTGTATAAAAAATTTTTATTTGTAGGAATTGAAAAAAAAATAGGGCAGTGAGGTTACTTCAAATTTTTTTTTTCAATGGGTCATTTTACCCCAAAATTTTTCTTTGTTTTCAGTAGAAAAAAAACAACAAATTCTGTGTTAAAAATTTTTGCCACGATAGAAAAAAATTTTTTTTCAATGGGTCATTTTACCCCGAAATTTGTCTTTGTTTTCAGCAGAAAAAAAAATTCTGTATTAAAAATTTTTGCCACGATAGAAAAAATTTATTTTTCAATGGGTCATTTTACCCCAAAATTTTTCTTTGTTTTCAGTAGAAAAAAAAAACAAATTCTATGTTAAATATTTTTGCCCCGATATAAAAAAATTTTTTAATGGGTTATTTTACCTCAAAATTTTGCTTTGCTTTCAGCAGAAAAAAAAATTCTGTACTCAAAATTTTTGCCACACGATAGAAAAAAATTTTTTTTCAATGGGTCATTTTACCCCAAAATTTGTCTTTGTTTTCAGCAGAAAAAAAAGTCTCTATTAAAAGTTTTTGCCTCATGATAGAAAAATTTATTTTTCAAAATATGATTTTATTTTACTCCGAATACTTACAGATTAAATGATGTCTCATTTTTCCCCGTTCTTTTATATATGATCAGAATAATTGTCATGATTGATTAGTTTGAGGCGAAAAAAAAGGAACAAAGCCCGCAAACTGACGTCGCCAATTAATCAACCAATAAAAAAAAAACTTATAGCCGATATTATAATAATCGGATGGATCTGAATCAATCCATCTGCATGAATGATTTTTATCAGCGACAGTTTATCATTGAGCCTATTTAATATATTTAATAATCATACATAACAGTGAATGAGGATCAATATATTTACAATATGTACATTTATATATTTATTTATAAGCAACGACTCGGTATAAGATGAAGCTGTGATGTCTACGTGGGAACTCCGCAGGGGTTCCTCGAGACTCTTGTACATACTTATATGCTTTCCTTTTATTATGTTGCGATAAAATGTACAAACCATTTATTGTGATGCCTCGCCCTGCTAAATTTAAAAATTATTTAAACAACAATATTTTATTTATTTAATTATTTCAAGACAGTAAAGTTGCCGGACATCCGACAATTTTTAAAACTCTCAACTAATAACTTAAAATGTTTATATAAAATAAAAATTAAAAAATGCATGTTTAGAAAATTCAAAAATCAGTACGTGCATTTTTTTTTTTTTTTTTTTTTATTTTGCTTATTTAATTTTTTTATACGTAATTCAAAAATTGTCTTATGTCTGGGACATTTTCACTCATAATTATTTTTAATAAATACTTCGGCTAGATTAAATTTATATACATATATAACTTTTTATGTTTAAAAATATTAAAAATCTATCTCAGTGATTCATACCAACAATCGCCATTCTCTTGAATGAATGTAAATATAAAAAAGTCTTTTATGCATTACCGGCCAATAAACAGCGGATCTGTAATTTTTTTAATTGCGCGCCATTTTTATATTGTTAATTTTTTTTTTATTGCCGCTAATCTATCGAATGGAATTTTTATTGAACAATACTTTTAAATGTCATTAAATATTCTCATAAATATGAAAAAAAAATAAAAAAAAAAAAAATTACTTAGCCGATATTGACTATTTTATTTAAAATTAAATATTCAATTGCGATTAAGTCAGTATGGATATATGTATATATTTTTTTTCAACTTGTTATATAAATTTAAATAGATATAATTGCGCATTATTATTTTGAAACTGATATCATTATTAATAGTGTCATTGCAATTATACGGCAGTTTAAACCGTATGACAAAGCCCGCAATATTATGACTAAATTTTAAATATATAAATTTGACATGTGATAAGACGTATCAGCGTGCTATAAAATATGATATAACACTATCATAAAAGTGGAGGTATTATATAATCGTTCACTAACTGTGCAGTGAAAAAAAAATTTAATTTAATTTCTGTGTAAAAAAAATTTTAATGTAAATTTTTGAATACAGCAAATTATGAATCTTAAATTTTCTATTATTAATTGTGAGTATAAATAAATAATACGAGTGAATTGTCGCGACTAGCTCGGTTTTGGCACCCCTCTGTGCAGGCGCGTGCGTACTTCCCTCTGCAGTTTGTCATAAGGACACCCGCGAAAATCTCACGCAGCGAGTGCGTGGGTGAATGCCGCAACAACTTGGCCAACACAATTTACACTTAATCTGTTGATTTTACTTATTATTTTAACATTTATTCGCACACAAATATTAATAAACATAATAATAATTATTTTTATTACTATTAATGTTTTTTTCATTTCACAGTTCGTGTATATTTTAATGATCTTGCAGTTAACAATTTTTGGATTTTTTTTTCTAACAAATCTACGGCGAAAAAAAAAAAACTAAAAAAATGCACACGTAGAAAATTTAAAAAACTACAGGTGCAATTTTTGTAAATATTTTTTTTTTTGTAATTTATCGTTTAAAAAAAAAAATAAAAATTATTAGACGTTGGCTAATTTCAGTATCATAAGTTAAAAGACAATCAACAATTGGATTTTTTTTTCTAACAAATCCACGACGAAAAAAAAAAAACTAAAAAAATGCACATGTAGAAAATTTAAAAAACTATTAGTGCAATTTTTTTAAATATTTTTTTTTGTAATTTGTCGTTTGAAAAGTCAATCAAAAAATTATTAGACGTCAGTCACTTAGAATTTCCTTAAAAGTTTAATTTTAATTTCCGAATTTAATTAGCTAATAATTAATCCTTCCTCATTACCATCCTATGATTACTTGAATAATTTCCCAGAAACAGCGACATTGAGTAGATTCATTTTTCATAAGCGTAAAAAAAATAAAAACAATCACATGTGTGATGATAACAATATTAGTACGAGTATGAGATAAATGTTAAAACTATTCCAAGGATTTATATGCTAAGACTACAAACTATAAACACATTTGTTGCAACAGACGTAAAGCTGATGTACGGGTGAGATCCACCCGCGGTTGTAAATCTTGTCTCGGGGATTATCGCGTTCGCCGCGTTATCCAAAAGGTATATAAACTCTGGCTACTGAATCCATATCTAAATTTAGTTATTGTCTCCCTTCTACACTTCATTTCATATATATACATACACATACATATTCATATTCATATATATATGAAAATCACATCAGCTTAAAATGCTCTTTTAAAAACCCGCATAACAATATCGTGTGTCGTCTAGCCGTCACGAGACGTTCTCATATGTGGTTTTCATATGTTTATATATATATATACCAGATGTAGTTATACGTGAACACCAAAACTAGTAAATACTATACTGAGTGTATATATAAGTAGTAAATACTCTTCTGCAATGTAGAAATACAAGTAGAGACTTAACTACACTAGTTGTAGTTTTTTATATTTAGTGTAGTAGTAGTGTAGTGTAGCCATGTCATGAGTCAACTGGCGTGACTACAGTTGATGTATGTCACTGACTTTTCGACACCTTACGTCGTAAAAGTATTATAGTATCTAAAATAAAATTAACACTAAAATAAAATAAACAAATAAATAAATTTTAATTTTTTATATTTTTTTTTTTATCTCAAAAATTATTTTTAAATCAAATAAATCACTGTCATATTTTGTAAACAAGTATATTTATTAATTACTCGTCATATAATTTTTTTTTTTTTTTTCATTATCGTTTTTTTAAAAATTTGGTATTGGTCACAATATTGATCGATTTTCAATGATCGATGAAAAATGTGTATTTGTACAAATTAAGATTTAAATGTATGGATTCAGGTGCGCCTATTTTGATGTGGGTGTGATTTTTTTTATTCCTTAAGGTTCCGAAGACCTGCCGCGCCCATTTGTTTGCTGAAGGTGACACGCTTTTACCTGGTCATCTTGCAGCATTCATTGTGCTGGTATTTTTTAACATATATACATATCAACACATATGTATATATAAAATATATAAAGGTCTCTTATAAGATGTTCAACAGTCTAAATTCCAAATTGATTTATTCAAGTCGTGAGGTCGCTTTTAATCAGACAAACATTAGCTCCGATATTTTTATTTGCCATTCAATTTAAAAAAAAATAAATTTCTTTTCTTTATATTATTAACCAATCAATTTTTTAATATTTATATTACGTTATTTGTCGTCCAGAGTCGAAAGTTGACTTAAATTTTTTTACCGATTGATCCATTTGATCTTTTTGTCAGACAGACCACATATATATAGATATATGTATGTATAATACCTGTCGTGTGTTTAAATAGGATCCATCTTGGTCCTCAATAAGTAAATATTATTGCACGTGCTCACGTGTCACGTTATCTGTAATTTTATGGGTGGTCACCACTCAGTATTCTCAAATTTTAGTTGTGAATTAATTAAATTATTAAATATTTATCTAGATAAATTTTTTTTTTTTAAATTACAGTCACACCAAGAAGAAGAGTCAGATCCAGAACAAGATGAGGAGAGTGGTGAGGAATTGCCACAACAGCCACTTCAAAATGATACTCACATACCAAATGACAACGCATCTGTATCTATTGGTGCTCCGGTTCCAGTATCCTCACATATCAGTAATTTTCTCAACACACATCACCCACATTTTCTGAGCAAATTGAAACAAGAGGTTTGTTTATGCATTTATTTGATAAATAAATAATTATTTAGATATTTGGAAATTAATTGACTCTTCAATGAGCTTAGAAATTTTAATTGCAACAAGTTACATGTAAAGTACATATATATTTTCATATATTTATTAGAGGTGTGGAAATTGTTCGAATTTACGAACCATGAGGATCGAATCGAATCGAAGAATTCAAATTTCTTTTTAAAGACAGAAAATTGTGATATTTTTTCTAATAATTAAAATTTTTGTCAAAAGTCGGTAGAGCTGAGACACGAACCCATGAAAAATTATTTTTTATTATTTTTAAAATTGTAGTGTAAAAAATTTTGATACTGAAGTTAGTCGACGTCTAATAATTTTTAGATTTTTTTAAAAACGACAAATTATAAAAAAAAAAAAATTTCAAAAAAATTGCACTTATAGTTTTTTAAATTTTCTACATGTGCATATTTTTTTTTTTTTTTTGTCGATTCGTAATCACTCCGAATTAACTCCCAATTTTTTACTGTGTAAGCTACCGATTAAATAAAATTTGAATATTTGAAAGCTGATAAGAATTTTCTCGATTCAAATTGAGTACTTAAAGAAGTGACAAATAATTTGGAAAGTGACGATTATTTGATTTTGTCAAATTATTCGAGCACGATTTGCACACCCCTAATATTTATAAATCCTAATAAAAGGGTAAAGTAAAATCTTATATTTAAATTGTCATAAAAAAATAATTTTTCTATTATCAGCCGACTGATATGGACATGATTGGCGCCAAGTCAAATTTAGATGCACTCCACGCAGTGATGGCCAATGGATACGCTGGTTTTCCATTTCAAACACCAGCATTCTTACAACTCCAGCATCTGAACCCCGCACAGAACCGCGACGCCGCGAACGTCGGCAATAATGCGCTCCCCTCATCATCAAGCTCCCACTCTAGCGAGTCATCGCAGAGTTCATCTCGCAATAACAATGACCCCCGTGACAACGGCTCGCAATCAAACCCCAATAATAATACCTCGGGAAATTCAAGCCAGCAGCAGTCAAGCTGGAGCTTTGAAGAGCAGTTCAAACAGGTGCGTCAGGCAAGTATCGTCACATTCCAATTTTATTATTATTTTTATTATTTTAATCAACTAACCCGCTAAATATTAAAAAAAAATATTTCTTTCAATTTAAAAAAATCAAATTTTATTAAAAAATAAAAAAAAAAAATTACTATCAAGTCTATTTTTTAAATTGAATCTGATACTTTTTTTTAATGTCACTAACAAATTTCATAAATTGAATTAAAATTTAAACCGCGTAAGCGCGAAAAATAGTTTTCAATTTATTACATTAATTAAATAAATAAATAATAAAAGTATTAACATATAAATCGCGTATACAATATATGTAGTAAAAGAGTGTGGTGCATAAAAAAATGGCCGAGTCTTTTTGAACATATGGAGGTAGATATAAAATGAGCAATTAAGTGTTTTAACGTGTTGGATATTTTTAATTAATGTAATGAATGGCAGTTAATTATTATTTTTACACCGAGAGCGAGATAATTGCCACGCTCTGCTCGTCGGATAGGGTAGTAACCGCGGCGACTGATGTATCTTTAAAAAAACAAGTATATATATAAATATATGAATGCGTGTGGTAGTCATATAATATGAGAATTGACCATGAGGATCGAAAAGCGGCCTTGTTAACACTTTTTGCCCGCCGGATCGTTCGCCACCGCATATACATAAAGACCATAGTAACCCCTACATATATATGTGGATATACTTTGGGTTTTTGAGTTTTTGTACACATGGGGTGTGGTATTGGATTAACATTTAGATTGCCCTTTTTATTATTATTTTAAAATATAAAAAACTAACTGTGGACTATTAAAAATAAAGTACCGTCTTAAATTTCATTATTTAAATTTATATATATATATATATATATATATATATGGATTTGAAGACGTGTAGTAATAGTAGCTAATAGTTATAAGACGCGTTGAATAACTCGAGCGCATTTGAGCTTAAAAATAATTCAGTTTTATTGTGAAAGACTACAACAAATTGGGTTCGTATGCACATCAATCGAATTGAATGGGTGAAACGTGTAAAACTGTATGAAAGAGTAATAACGCTTAGAAACTGATGAGACATTGGTAGAAGATGATGATGATGATAAAGAAGGAGAATGAGAGGGAAACGAAAGAGATGGATGAAAATGAAAAGCTCGACCTACTCGGAGTTCGTGCGTCTCCCACATCGCATCCATCATTCTGCGGAGGCGTACACTACTTACGCGTACGGTCTTTAATCTTTTCGTTCTTTGCTGTCTTTACTCTTCCCTACTCCTTTTACTTTGCTAATTTTTTTTAAACTAGATCTATATATTTTTTGTAACCCTATTTTTCGAAATAACTTTTTCGCGCCTTTTTAACCAGACCGCTTCTTAAAACCCACCCGATAGATTCCTATCGCATACGCTCTAGAATTCAACCCCATGAATCCTCATAAAAATCCTCGCGGTCCCATCTGCCGAAATCTTTCCAAACCCCAAGTTGACATCTAAAAATTCCAACAGCTAAATAGTCATCCATAGACATCTAAACACGTAGCCGATTTTATTGCTGTGATGATCAACGATCACAAACAAGATCTACCGATCGATCTGACGCGTTATCTCGTAGCGATTTAGCAAAGTCTAGACACTTGAAGCAGTAGAGCTAAAAAAGAGTACCTTAGACAGGTTTATGGTCAGATTGTTATTGTCTTGAAATAGGGTACCAGGTTGAGCCCTGGGCTGGGATGAGCCTCCATCTTATCCATCTACACACCAGCACTGCCGCTAAAAATTATATATTTATATATTTTTCTCCCGAGCGATAAAATAAAAGTTTATAGATAGTGGGCATTTAATACAGACAACCTAGAATATATATGTATCCACAAAGTAATGTACCAACATACTCTTACTCATACTCAGGTACATATATGTGTTCATATATATAGCAAACGGCAGTAATGCTGATGTAGGACTATACTTTGCAGCCATTGTGAAATAACTCGTAAACCCGCAAATTGCTGGCTATTCCGCGTGTCGTGTACGTACATGTAGATATATATGTGTATAGATGTTTTTATACCACCAATCGGATAATATACATGACTCGTGTGTGTATAACTAAGAGGTAAAGGGGGTGATGGTTACCCGGGTGATGTTAATACCACTGGTCACTCATACTGATTCATAAGCACAATTTTCACATGGACGACTGAGCACAAGAGCTTCAAGACCGCCTTTGTGACTGCCACTTTTATTTTATATACATGTGTACTTACATATTTATTTTTATTTGCTTTTATAAATACATTTATACATTTGTATATATATATATATGTATATATATATATATATATATATATATATGTACTGCGTTCATACTCGCGATTCGCGCATTGGTTTGATTTCCGAGTTACGAGCTACCATTGCTAGAAATTGATTTCTGATGTTTGCGTTATGAAAATTGAACGTCGTCGCTGTTAGTTAGGATTTGGAAAATTAAATTTTGAATTGTGGAAAGTGTTGTTTCAAGTATTTTAAATATTTTACGAAATTTTGACAATAAAAATTGACAGAATGACCATTAAGATGATTATAGTGTCGACTTCGAACCAGTACTTAAATTTAAAAGCAGTTTTTTCGAAATTGGGCCCTTAGTTGGCGAACATTTTTTGTCAAAAACCGCTCAGCTGATCAATTTATCTTGAATATATTATACGGTAATAAAAAAAGGTCTTACAGTAAACTTTTGGACTTTACTGCGGTTTTGAAACTTAAAATTTGAATAAATGTAGATCCGTAATTTTGATAATCTATATTAGAATATTAATTGGTGTTATAAATTATGAAACAGTAATTAGTTGAAAATTTATAATTGTTGTTACGTAGACTCGAAGGCTTCTGCCCGCTTTTAAATGATATCTTGGACTTTATTCATAACCCGTACATCAACACATAGATATCTTGACGGAATTGACCTCGCTATTTCCACGTATTGTCATATCATTGTCATTATATTTTTAATTATTTATGCATCCGTTAGTTCTAACGATAATTCACACTGCATATCAATATTAATTTTTTTTTTTCATTATTATTATTATTTTGCTATCATTAATAGTTACAGAATATATACGTTTGTTGAAACATATATTTATTTTGGTCGGTGCTTATAATTTGACTGCAATTAAAGGCACATCCGGTCCATATCAAAAATTAATTTATTGATATTTTGCTGATTGTATCAGTAGTTAATATAAGACTCAAAATTAATTGTTTACATTATTAATGTAATTCAAAAAATTTTGAGTTTTTATATTTATTACTCGCGTTGAAAAATTTGATCTGAAGATTGGTGTGTATTTGAACTAGTCGGTCTTTAAATTTTTCCCAAAATTTTGATCTCGTTTTTATCTAAAGATGATCAAAAACAGAATCAAAATTCTGATATCCATATACTTGACTCGCACTAACACATGCATATTGAAAAATAAGAATAATTTTCTCAAATAGTCTGTTAATACTTATAGTTCTCACTAAAATAAAGTACCAAAGTATGAAAGGATGCAAATATTATTTAAGTGCAAGTTCAATAATTGTATGTGGTAATAAACGTCTGTCTTATAGTTGCAATGTTTTTAAATTGACTGAGAATTTAAAAAGTACTTTACTTGAATTCACCTCAGTACCCATCCTTCGCTCACAACATTACCGTTAACAGCATTATCACCTCGTATTTTACCAATCGTTAGATATTTCATCGTAAATACTAGTAGTTTGTTACAAGCTACTAAAGTTACAGCTAAAAAATAAATCGACAATTTTTTTTATTTTGATTATTTTTCTTAGCTTCTTTATTGAGGATGCGCAGATAACTTGTACTTGAAAAAAATTCAAATTGTCTTAAGTTTCAATTATTCAAAAATTATTTTAATTTATTAATTATTGATTCAAATTTATTTTTCGAAATTAGAACTGAAGATTCGAATTCCAAAAAACAATTTTTAAATAAAAAAATTGAAAACTTGTACTTACACTGTAAGAAATCGGGAGTGAATTCAGAGTGATTACAGATTTTATTAAAATCTGAGCTCACTGTCACTCGGACTTCCGTTTACGGAGTAAATAAGAAGTTTTTTCAAGTGAATGATTTCGGAGTGATCTGGATTTTATTTAAATCCGCATTCACTTCGATCCAAAGTTTTTATATTTAAATAAACTTCTCTTCGGAGTTAATTTCACTCCGAGAAGACTCAAAAATAAACACTCATCTGGTCCGAATTTAATCCGCGTTCAATCCGAAAATTTTCTAGTGTCATATTCACTAGAAATTTAAAATCGAATAGTACTCGCGGGTCTCTAGTTTTCTAAATAAATAAATAAATAAATAATTCGAAATTCAAAAAATATTTTAACTGTTTTCCAATAGCATTCTATTGTTTTCAAACGATAACGATCATTGAAACAATTTCATTATTATTACTATTATTATTTAAACTCAGTATATTACCAAAGGCAATTTTTACAAAAGACAATGAAAGAACGAAGGTTACTACGCGTATTTTATTATCTGTAACGAAGTAAAAAGACAAAGATATAAACAAGATAGTAAACGGAATTTAAAAAAAAATTGTTTGTAGTTTAGTATGCGTTATTGAGTGTAAAGAGTACTTTAGTAGTGTTATATACTAGTTCATACACTGCAAGTATGAAAATTTAACGAAATTATGAGTGGTGAGAATAAGGAGGCGGAGTTTTAAGAGAACAAGGCACAAACAATCTGTCGTTAGCGAGAATGATGAGTAAAGTGGTTCGTTGCACTTTAAGAAATAAACCGTCATAGCACCTGTAGATTAGTATGTAACTAAACTATATATTTATATATAAGTATGTGGGATTGTATTGTTGCTTAGTGTATGAAGAGGTAAAAAAAATAACTTTAAAGGCAGGATGTGACGAGTCGGTGGTCAAATCGCACAGGTGAGGTGTCTTTTAAAAAACTTTTTTATTTCGCGTACGCAAACAGTTAAAATTTTAAATAATCACAGTAACAATGCTTTCAATAAGATTTTACATACATGATACTTAATTCTTTAACTTTTTATTTAAAAACTTTAAATTACCGCGATTCTAGATTAGTTTTTAACGACACAATTATCTGTACTTTTTTCACATTTAAATTTACTGACCTGTAAAATTCATTTATTGCTATTGTTGTTGAATGTAAGTGGGGATAATTGTAAGATTTTAAACTACAATTATTAATATTCATGATTTACACATTGAGGATAGATAGAGGATGTTAATTTTATTTAAAATGCAAACAGAATCATAAAATTTTTTATTTATTAATATGGAATTTTTTTTTAATATAAATATTTAATTTAAAGAAAGCCGGTTTTTGCGGTGCGTATGTTTGCATGTATGCAGACACGATATATAAATAAATATGGATTTAATTGACTTAATTTATGAAAAAGTAACGTTAGATTTTTACAGAATATAATCCTATGGAAAATTTTTACTGTTTTATTATTTTTTAATTATTTAATGAGGAATAGTTTTATTGAGATAATAAAAGACTGATTAGAGATTAAATTTACTGTAATAGTGAAATTAAATAACTAAAAGTGCGGAAAATTATTCAAAACCGTACACGCAAAAATATTTGACTTTAATATTTTAAGTTACGGTCTATATATCGTAATTATTAAAAGTTAATGCAGTAATAAGTGAAGACTAATCTATGTCAATTAATTTCATGATTAAAAATTCAATTTTAGATCAATGACTAGAAAACATTTTATTTTAAATTTCAAAACCGCGAAAATATTTCAATTTTTGCAGTTTTTATTCGGGATGAGTTCGTAATGCGAAATTATAATTTTTTGTCTTTTATTTTTTTTCAAACCAAATAATGACAGAAAATTTTCAAATGAAAAAGACAAAAAATTTTCGAGACGGATGACTGTTTATTTATTTAATCCCTTCGGAGCGAAATTTACTCAAAAAGGGAGTTTATTTTCATATTAAAATTCCTAATTGGAGTGAATTCAAATTTAAATAAAATCCATATCTACTCCGAATTTACTCCCGATTTTTTCCAGTGTAATTTTTGAATACAAAAAAAATTTAAAAGAATTTCCAAGAGAAAATTTTTTCTCAACAGTAAAAAATTATAAAATTATCCCGATTGCACGGTACTTTTTCATTGGATAAAAAAAAATTCTTATATAAATAAGACATATTAATTAATCATAAGAAAAATCAAATCCGAGCACATCAAAAATCCGCCTTAGTAAATAACGAAGGAATAAGTATAAGAATAAATAATAAAAAAACTTGAAACAAAATTCAATAGATTGAGTGATGCATATTATAAAGAAGCTTGACAATAAAAGATCACAGAGATCTTATGGTCTTTGTCACCTCAAGAATATAAGAGCGTGAATAAGAGATACCTGCCCCGTACATTTGTCTCTTTAGTTCGAATACTTAAGAATAAATATATATGTATATATATATACAGATGTAACAGAGAAGTTGAAATATACGTCTCAACTTAACTTATAAATTATATGAGTGGAACATATATGTATATGTATATATATGAGCGACTAAGACAGTTGATAAATATTAGTGAAGACGACACTTGCACCCACATGATTTTCATTGAAATTCAAATTATATCTTGAGCGTATACAGACTTGGAATGAGCGAGACAGAAACTCTAGTTTACTCTATAGTTTATATACATACATACATACATATATTAATATATATAAGCGTCGACTTTTATATGTTCCTGAATATAAAGACCATCTCACTAAACACTTATTGAATATGATTTTTTTTTTTTGTTAAATATCTTTCAGAGCATTGCGACATTTATTATAATGAGCATTGGATTCATAAGTCTTTGATATGTTAACTGGGGTTAAAATATTCTAGAAACATATATAAACTCTGATGTAGATGATGATGTTTATTATCATACATTATTTTTTTTTATTTGTACTATTAATAGAACAAGAATACCTTTTTTTTAGATATTTTTTTGTGATTAAGTATATGATTTTTTTTGTTATCGAGGTTTAAATTTTTAAGAGGGATAGAAATTATTTTTTTCCTGAGGAAATATTGGAAATTTTAAAAAAGAAATCTAAAAATTTTTTATGAAAAAATAAAAATTCAAAATTTGAATTAAACTACACCATTTCTAAAGATTAAATTCGAAATACTCTTAGTGTCACTGATGACATTACACGGCAATTTTTCATCGTGAATTTTCAATAGAGGGTCAGAAAAAAAAAAAAAACCTTAAATAGACGACAGGTTTCTCATGTCTTTATATCAAAGTATCTAATAAATGAACACAAATAAATAAAATTAATACGTAAGAAAATTCAATGACATTCGATTTCACAGAAAATTCGAACTACAAAAACCCTTTAGATGCATAAATTTAAATTAAAATTTTTCATGTGGTCTCTTCTCTGTTGTAAATAAAAAAAAATTCTCGAGACTGCAGTTGACGACAACAACAATGACGTTGAGGAAAAAAGTGAAAAGCTTTCTTACATATATATGCAACGCGATAAACACGCGTGCGTGTAATATATGCAGGTGCCATTGAATTGAGACTCTTTAGCCGTGACAACTACTTCAGGCAATCCATCAAAAGTTCAATATCACTCAGCCCAGTATAAGAAACTATATTTTCAATACTGTGCCCTTTCTACGCACACCGACTGTTTTAAATAATTTTTTTAGTTTTATTATTATAATACTTTTTTTTTATTTTGAACTCTTTTCAAAAAATAATACACCTTTATGAACACGTGTATTTGTTAATTTATTAGTAAACTCTTTTTAAGACTCACCTTATTCTTGGCTTATTTGTCACGCTGTTAAGTCCTATAAATTATTCATACACAATATTATGGAATATTTTCAAGTAAATTGCTCAGGGTAGGCGAGGGTAAAATGGCCATTTTTTTAAAAACTTCTTTACAATCAAAATTTTTGTTTGTTTCATCATTTTTCTACTCATCGATTTCAAAAAATAAATTTTAAAAAACTCTATTCTAGTGAAATTCAATTAAAGGCGAAGTAGAAAAATTCAAAATTTTTTTTTTTCAAGATTTGAAATATCTGTTAATTATCGCAGAATTTCTTACTAAATTTTTTTTTGATGCTTTGACTCTGACACTTTTGAAATTTCATTGAAAATCTAAATAATTTTTTGAATTTTATCTGCAACAGTAAAAAAAAAAAAATTCTCAGTTACTGAAATTTTTTACGACTTTCCTCTAATTTTTCTCAATTTTGAAAAGTAATAATTTTCAACCCAAATTTTCGATTGACGTCTCAAAATTGAATTAAACAAAATTTTATTTCTGAAATCTCTTTTCTACAAAATTCAAACCAAATTTTTGTCACTCACCTGAAAAATTCTTTTTTAATTCTGTTATTCACAAAATAAAAGTATATTTATATATACAGCATTTTTTTGAACAAACAAGCAGATGCTAAATAATTTCTAGTATTTAAAAAACAATTATTGTAGCAGAATTTGTCCCAATTGCTGGAATAATTCTAAATAACATCGATTTCAAACTGCCGAGGTATTTGAAATTTACATGATTGTGCCGAAAAATATTCAAATTTTTAGTATAATGACATTTTAAGTATGCAATTTAATGACTCGAATATCCAGTAATTTGTATACTGTCAGCGATTTAAAACGTCTAGATTACTTCATATGTGTAAAGATAAATATAAAGAAACTGCAACAACAATATATATTTTATTAGTTAATAGCAGCTGCTTGTATTGTAAAAACATTTTTTGTTACATTGTATGAAGTAATTTTGTAAATTAGAGAAGTATTCCGGAATTACCTAAATTTGCAACATCGTTATCAATTATTTGTGACTTTGAAGCCAAAGGCGTTAAGTGTAGACCGATTTAAAATATTACACCTGTATACAATTTAAAAAGAGATCTCGAGTTTGACAACCCTGATACCGAGAATTAGAAACATTGTTGCATGTACTAATTGGATGATTATAGACACGAAATCGCTTAGATGCGTCGAGTCACTCGAGATGGGTTACGCGCGGTGTCCTGGATATAGTCAAAGGATGAAATTGTAACACGCTTCGATTAATATAATAGTCTGCGCTTGTAAAAATGTTAGCATGTTTTCAAAAGTGTCTTAGCTTATTGTACACACTGCCTGACCAAATTAACGAGTTTCATATCTTTATTATATATTTTTTTTCATTTTCTACAATTAACAAACCTCCTCTTTATACTGCGCAGTTGGTTTGTGGTTTGAATTTTTGATACGGTTTTTATCCATACAAAGAATTTTTGGCAATTGACTGCATCTTGACCACAAAAAAAAAGTAAAAATTGGCTCCAATTTAAAAAATCAAAATATTTTGATTTTTTAATCTGTCAAATTAAATAAATGTGCAAAAATAAAATTCTAAAAATTAAACCAAATATTTATTTGGACAGAAAAAAATTTGGACGTACGGAAAAATTTCAAATTACAAAAAAAAAGTATATGAATTTATTTGCAAAAAAAATTAATGAGTGTCCTATTTTGCTCATCTGTTAGTTCAGAACTTTTTGCAATAAATTAAAAAAAAAATTGATTAATCTAAAAAGGATATTTGTCGTGTAAAAAAAAATTCCACTAATAATGAAGTTCAAAATAATAATTTAAGAGCAACGATAGTCACATTAAATATTCAAAAAAAGGTGGGAAAAATTTCGGATTTTATTTAAAATTCGACAAAGAGTTTAACCACACATATGTATATATCTGAGGGTGGATACATTAAAACAAAAAAGGGGCGCAGTCGAGTATTTGAAGTCGCAGCCGGCCGGAAAGAGTGTCTCACATCCTCACCAATTATCCAGTCTATTTCACTTGTTCTTTATTTAAAAATTATAATTAAATGCATATAAGAATCCTATTTTCATATGACTCGTCTCCGTCCTCTAGTCGCGTACGTGGGATGCTCAAAATTAGCTTAATCGTTTTAGTCCAGTCCCATTTCACGAGAAATAAATTAAACAAAATTACAATTATAAATGAATGTTGATGTTGTGCTCCGTTATTTGCAATATATATATTTAAATATATATACAACCCATGTGACCAAGAGTAGTTGGGATTGAGCAGGGAGATGGCATAAAAAAAATATATATGTGGGATTTGTAATGAGAGTACATATATAAATATATATATATGCATCGCATCTAAAGGGGGAACATCTCACGATGGTATAGTGTAAGATAGGATAAGACGAAAAGGCGTGTGCTTAGCTTTTGACACGACATATGTCGGTCGTCTCCCGTGCGAGATCTAAGACCGTGCTCACTTCCGCTAATCCGAGAATCGAGTCTTTTAATGCGACGCGAGAGTTTCGCGATTATAAATATCAGAGATACTGGGAATTTAACATCACTGCGAGGATGTCTAGACTTTAAATGATATTTACCAAGCATCTTTACTGTATACTGTATACTTTTATAGTCGGCTTTGAATCAAAGTCATACATTTTTTACCCCTCAATATGCAGTTATTTTCGTTAATAAAACAAATTAATTTCTGCTAGTTAAATAAAGTCTTATAGTTCCTGGTAATTCTATTTTTTTTTGGATCGAAAATCGACTATCGAAAAAATTTTTTGGCTCGTGGTCTGTTTTCGGGAAAAGATTTCCTATAAAATAATCGAAATTACGAGTTTTAGAGTGCGCACGAATGTGGGGTAAAACGGGGCACAGTAATTAAAGCCATCAGAAAAAATCAAAAAAATTTCCTGTCGTCCCTCCGAATTCCGATAAAAAATTCCTATTCAAAATTTTTTTGCAATCAATCTTCAAGTTGACAGTCTCAGTAATAAAAGTCACTATAAAATTACATATTTTTACCGACGAATTAAAATTTTCCATAGGGATAAAAATTTTTTCACCGAAAATTAACTTCTTATCCTATCGTGATTTTTTAAAATCTCATTACTTCCGGGTACAGATGAATGTAATTATAGATAAAAGAATTATCTGAATAAATTAAAAAAGTAATAAAAATCCATGTGTACATTATACATATATCTATATATTTAAGTGGGATGGCACGCGTCTTGTCTCGTACGTATGGTCGTAGCAAAAAGCCACCGGTGGTACAGATCTAACATCGAATAATAACACGAGAGTGAGCAAGGGTCCAGGAGGGTATGGCTCGGGTGAAAGGAGAGGATAGAAGACATATAATACAAAGAGGGAGAGTTGCGCTTGATCGTTTGGTGAGATAATTTTAGTAGTAGCACGTCGTGTCAGTATGATGTGAGTGCGGTCCAGATGCTGCTGAGATGCTGCCGGCATTGTTGCGCGACACCACTGACTAATTTTAGACCTCAGGACCCTCTGAAATTAAAAGTCGTACCCTTTCCGTGTTTTTCGATCATATTATGAGGAAATATATGTATACATTAAATTTTTAACGACACAACATGTGGACATTATTCATCATTTTTATTTAAAATTCAAAATAATTGATCTTGCAAGCGGGTTTTTATTTTTCAAAGCATCAAATAATCGTGGACCGGGAATTTTAAAATGAATCGACGATAATTGTTTACTGTTTTGTCAGAAATGATTGATTAAGTATTAGAAAAAAAGCCGTGGAATAAAAATAAATAGTTGGATAAAGTAGAAAAGATTGAGAAGATAAAACATTGGGGTGACAGATGAATGACAGTTCACAAGTAAAGAGTTGGATAATGTTTGAAAATAACGTCAAATTAAACTCTAAATATTCTTTTTTAATTCTGTGTTGGTTACAATATATTTTTTTTATCTTGTTCCTCGTTTCTCGTGTCTCGGTGATTTTTCATCACACTCGTGTTCCAAATTTATGTTTTAATTTTTAAAATAACACTAATACTTTTTATTATTGTGACAACCTGAAAAATAACCTCGAAAACTTACATATGTCCGCAATAACAAACAACATGATAATTATAAATATTATTTCATTATGTAATTATTTTTTATACCTTTGTATCACTAATTAATTATTGTTACATCATTTTTTAACGTCAATTCACATTTTTTTTCATGTTTTCTCATTACAATCCCGTATCAATGGTGAGATTATTTTTCCAGTTCCTGCTATTTATTTTCAAAAATTATTCTAATTAATAAAGTCATAGATGAGTAACTTTGATATGGAAAAATTTTTATATAGTACGTAAATTTATACAAATTTCTGTTCATGAATTTAAAAAATTACATTGAATTTGAATATTAAATATTTACTATCAGAATCAATTTGCCCGCGAAATTAAAATAAATTCTATACAGAGAAAAAACAAATTTTTTTCACACAATACATTTTTACTTGGCCAGGAAAATTTTTTTGCTCTACGAATTGACAACAAAAATTTTCTTGAGGTGAAATAAAATTTTTTGCACCAAGAAAAATTTTTTTTCTACACAGAAAAAAATGAATTCTTGAGGCAGGAAATTTTTACTGTCCCTAAGAAATTTTTTGAATTACAAAATAAAAACAAAATTTTCTGGAGGCGAGAAAAAATTTTCTTGAGAAAAAAAAAATTATTGCGCGAAAAAAATCCTTGTTTTTCTGTGTATGTAATTTTTTATTCTCAGTTATAAAAAAATATTTTTTATCATCCATAACAATCTTCATTGCATAGTTTATATATATATAAATATATGACTGAATCATAAAATCCAATATATTGTTATCTAAATCAGAAACTAACGGAAATAAAAAGTAAGATATTAAAAAACAAATTGATAAAAATCAAACGTTAATAAAAGAGACAGGAAGAAAAACAACTGCAAATATTGTATAGTAAATTACAAACATCTAGGACGTATATATGTCGAATAATAGTGTTGAAAGTGTGTATATAATTGTAAGACCACCGAGGGGCCAGATAGATCCTCGTAAACCCGTTAAGTGCCCGTAGAGTAGCAAAGTATAAATGAACTTTAAGCGTGCAACAAAACCATATAGCGCAAAGAAAAATAAAATAGGGTCGTGGGACGGAAACGGATGTAGCGGCCATAACTTTTCAGTCTTATATACTATTCTGTATACCGCAGCTTAAACTAGCCATCATATACACATATATTATGTTCAATAAAGGTCAAAATATATCCGTATACATTGTAAATAACAGATTCATTACTGAGTTCGAGCGTCTCAGATAAATTCCATCCGAGGCCCGGCAGCGAATCTCCGAGCCCATTAAATACATAAACCGAGAGACAAATGTACATCAATCGTCTAATCCCAGCAAATTTGCCGTCCAGGAAATTAATCTATTTATCATGGGATTCAATCAGAAGCCGATGATCGGTGACTGATCGTCTGTTTAATAGAATTCGCGATCAATCAACGATTTGATTACTATTTTAAATTTAAATGGACCCTCATTTTTTCTCAAAACTATTTTATGTTTATTATTTATTGTTACACAGTTTTAATAATTTATAATATAAATTCGTGAATGGGATACCCGGGCACGGCTAAGAGAATCAAGGTGGATGACCTCTAACCTCAACATTTAATCGATCGCTTAACGACCCAACTCCAATCGTATAAGATCCCGATGGTAATTAATCCAGTCGGGTATTATGAATAATGATCCAGAGCAGAGCTATTTCTCTTTCATCTCCTATAATTTATTCTCAGCAAATATCTATACGTATATACAGATATATATAGATATACAAAGCTACACTCGTCGCCATATTATTCTCAGTGATGATTTAAAAAATAATCTCGAGTTATATTTTTAGTTATTTATCAAACCCGTATTCGGTAATAGACTTTGGATTGACACGTGTCGTTAATTTGCAGTGATATCTTGTCTCTCAACATATATAATATATATATGTACAATATATATTTAACGTATGTATGAACTTAACAAAATTTATAAAGAAAACAAAATAATAATAACAAAAAAATGATGTATTCATTGGATACGCGTGTTCAGTATCCGATTTTGTATACATTAAATAAAAAAAATATATAAAAGAGAATATATGTATATATATATTATATATTTATATTATACATTATGAATGTTGACAATATAAAATTGAGGGAGGCAATGAATCGTTTTTTTAACCTGTTATATATATACATATATATATATATATATATATATATATATATATATATATATATATATGTGTTTCATAGAACAAAGTTTTTATTAATATTCACGTCGTCACTAATCAAGACAAATTGAAATCTTGGTCGTTGCCACTTGTTCTATTGAAAATATATAGATATATATATATATATGTATATATTTTTTTTTGAACGCTTTGTGCGGGTGATGGGCCCGCGGTATATGTGATTTAAGTTTCTCGCATCTTATTAACTGGATAATGGGTCCGTGGCTGCTGAGATCGCCCGGTGAATCCATAATAACGTACGTCTTTTATTGCCTTCTGCGTCGTTGTACTGATGATGATGATGATGATGATGGTGATGGTGATGGTGGTGATGATGGTGATGGTTCGGTGTAGAGTAGTGTAGAGCATGGACTACAAGGAATAAAAAGTGAGGCGGACCAACGGCATTTACCACAGCACATCTGCATGAATTTGTTCCGTACCAAAGAATAATAACACCAGTATATATTTTTATATATATTTATAAATGAAACCGTGTATAAGACAGTGACATTTATTATTATTATTTTCTATAGACGGTCTTATTTCATTTTAAACTCGAATTCTCGCGCCATATCAAGAGCGACACTCCTTGAATTCAAAACTCATACATTTGAATAATTATCATAACATTTTTATATATTTATTAAATTTTCTCTTTTGTCAAATTATTGTTGTAAAAAATCCTTGTACACAGAAAAAAAAGTTATCTTGAGTCAAGAAAATATTTTTGAAGACAAACGTTTTCGGGAACCAAGTCAAGATTTTCTTGAGCCAAGAGAATTTGTCTTGGTTAAAAAAAATTCGTCTTGGTCGGAGAAAATTTCTACTTTATCTGAGAAAGTTTAGGTCTCCAAAAAAATTTTCTTGAATCAAGAATATTTACCTTCAGTCGAGAATTTTTTTTTTTCTGTGTATATTCATCTCGAAAATTCAAATTTACGGTTAAACTTTTAATAAATTCCCTGTTCATACCCGCAGAGAAATTTTTAGTAGAAATTTTCCAAAAAATTTGATACTAAGAAAACATGTGGTAAATATATAAATTTTTCTCATGCACATTGTAAAATATACTACTCGATAGCATGTGACTGAAGTGCAATTTCTGCTAACAACAGTAAAAATTCAGTTAATGAGATGTCCTTACAGTACCAAATTTTATGGGTAATTTTGACTCAAAAGTTATCTGCGTTTTCGAAAACGCAATTGAATTAAATTTTTCAATGTCAATAAATTTCTGAGACAAGAAATATATTTCGTGTCCACAGATATTTTTTCTCAACGTTACTTTTGCACACCTAAATCGCGAAGCGAATGCTGCACTTCCATCAATATTTTCTCTACATAAAATATACACTGTAAAAAGAACGGTGTGAAACACGGACTCAATTTAACACCGCGAAGTGTTAAAATGAAATAAAACCGGTGTAGGCGGTGTTAAATCGGTGTAAAAAAATTCCACGTATAAAAATCAGAAAAAAAATATAAAAATTGAATAAATATTGTCTAGAAAAAATTAAAATTTTGCTATACTTATTTAAATAATTATTTATGTTATACGTAAATTCAAAAATTGCACAATTTTACGCCCATCATGTCAATCACCAAAATTCATAAAATTCTGTTTGACTGCAGTAATTTAACACCAAAAATTTTAACACTTACACCACTCGGACTTACCCCTTTTTACAGTTTATATATAAACTCTTATAAATCTATAATTTCCGCGCACAAAAAAATATATAAATAACACATATGTTCCATATAGCCAATACATTGATGCATATATGTCACATATATATTTTTTTGTATGGGTCGATTGTCGTTAATGAATTTTAGTTAATAATTAAAAAAATCAATAATCATTTAAAGGAAATAAATGTAGGTATTTATTTGCCGTACAGTTAGGGATGTATTCACATTAACTCGTAATTATTGTGCCATTAGAAAGACGTATTTCACATCTCACAAGCTGGCTGTTTTCTCACATGTAATGACTCAATGCAATTAAAGTTTGATCATTGCACGTCTGTAATAAATATATACACATATATATAGATGAATGGTGTAAGCATGTATATATATACAACAATATACATATATATACAACAACAAGAAACACAATATCAAGGGTTGTGTGTTTGATTACCAGTGGCCTTTACCCCTCGTAAACAGTAACTGGCAACACTTGAGTATTTTAAGACTTGTAAAGAGGACTTTGTTAAATAAATGGAGTATCGAATTTCAAACTTGCCCGATATACACATATATATAACGTTTCTGATACGTTTATTAAATCTTTGATGTATGGGTGTGTGGCACCACACAGTGGCCGAGCAATGAAGCGAACGACAGCTCACCCAAAATAAAATAACTAACAATGCACAAAGTAAGAAACTATATGAAAGTTTATATATATATGTATATGCATACAGGGAAATAAATAATAATAAAAGAAAGATGTATAAAGAAATGAAAAAATATGTTCGTGACCAACGACCTGTTGGCGACAAAACAAAATTGTCGTCATGGGTCGTGAGTCTTACGCTAAATATTCCCGAGTTAATACATTGTTTTATACATTTAATATTTTCTCCTCAAGAATCCAGTCTTATACATTATTATAAATAGTTATTTATAATATATACATTTTTAAGTATCGAGTCAGTCATGTTGTAAAAAAAATAAGTAAATATAAAAATAAAACGCACAAATGAAAATGCTCTGAGTACTCGACGTTTATGTAAATCATTCGAGATGATTAATTACTCGCTCGTGTTCTCGATTGTTCCTTCTACCACTTAATCCTCCAAGGATATTTTAACTCTGATTAATCTTAGTCTCTTTTATTAGTATTCAAATTTAATGTAACAAAAAACAACTAAAACTAATAATAACTTTTTTTTTTTTTTTTTTTTTAACACTAATAACTAATTAATAAAAATACCCAAGCGGAATAAAATCCGAGCGTTTATTTGTCTGGGGCAAAAAGATTATTTCTTAAGACCCAAGACAAGATCAAAAGGAATGGTCGTATATACAATTTTGATACTTATTTTTCGTTCCCTATCTGTAATCTTTAGATAAAGGGCTTACAGAATATTTCTACGGTCTAGTATTTAATGGAAACTGTAACCATTATATCGAAAACGAATTTTAGTTGGATGGTTTTTAAAAATAAACCGTCTGAAAAATATTAATAGACGTAAAAAGACAAAGGGCGGGAAATTTAAAAAAATAACCGCGGCACGATGCACCTGGAACTCATTATGTTATTTGAATAAGTCCTTTTGTCCTTTGCGTAGGCGTAATAATAAATAAAACTTGGGTGTTATTGTACAATTAAACCGCTAAAGTGAATTGATGAATAAAGTCTCGGTATACATATATTTATACATATGTAAGTAGTATAAGTATAAGCGTGCCGGCAAACAAGTAACATTGTTTGAAAGCCGCGACTTTGATCTAAAAACCCGGTTGGCGTCCATCACTGGGTTTATGCGTTGACTACCCGGAATCGCCTTTACCTCTCGCGTCTTGCCCGTCTTCTTGTATAATACTTTTATATACATATATATATGTACATGTATATACTTGCCTGAATATCACGACTGTTATTGTATGCAATCATGCGAATAAATATTACGACTTGTGTAAAAAGGTTTATACGTTAACCAAATTGTACAACTGCCCTCTCTTTCGGTAGAAAACCTTCTGTAGTTATCGGCCAAAAACGATACTTTGACGTCATAATGCTTTTTGACTACAACATAAAATTCTTGATCGGAATTAGTTCAAATCGAGTTGTACCAGGGGTCACTGCTCCATTTTTGGAAATTTGATACTTTATTGCAATCAATAAAAAAGTATTCAAAAAAATGACGAAAAATTATTTGTGGAGCTCAAAAAGTCGCACAAATTATCCCCTCCCTTCTTTTTCTACTTGCGGTACTCAAAAAGTCAGCTTTCAAAATTAATCCTCTCTTTTTACCCCTTTTGTTATTTGAATTTGAAAAGTCACAGTTTCATGTAATTGAAAAAAATCAAATCGAACTTTTTTACCTCGTAATTGAAAGAATACGTCATCGAAAATGTAACGGAATTTTGAATTTTTTACTGTAAGGTTTTTTAAAAAATTTTCTGATATAATCTGATATTTTTTTTCGATTTGAAGCAGACAAGTAGGAAATATTACAGGCTAGTTAACTCGAAAATCTGATTTTTTTCTATACCATTTATTTCGGATTGTGGTACATAAATAACCGACCAAAGTTCTAGGCATCCGAAAAAAAACAAGGGATGCAATACTTTCTTTTTTTTATTTCAACACCTGTCCAAAGTTTCGAGACTAATTTAATTTCCTTCACTAAATTAACTGGAGTAAACAACAAAAAGTAAAAAAACCCCAGAAATGTTGACAATAATTTTGTTAACCGAAAAAAAATAATTGCCCGCAAAATGCCCTCATGCGTTTGCGATGAAGCAAAAAAAGTTATCCGAGAAAACAGATTTTAAACTGCAAGTTGCAATATATAATCAAGTGCAACATTGTACGTAAGGGCATTAAATTGTTTCTTCGTGACTACGAAACAACCAGAAGGTATTAAATGAACTCATTAGATCGGGGTTGTATAGGCGAATGAACTAAACTGCACGTGAAGTAATCGTCGATGGTTGTGACTACCCGGAGCAAGTGGTAAGATCTCATCTATACGTTCGTGTCTCGATGTTGTCTTTATAAACCCCAAGATAAATACATAAATACACGAATAAATACATAGACATATATATACACATAATATATATAGCAAATCTAGTTATACTGCACACATTCATGCCTACACATCTCTACATGCAATAGAGCTCAGCAAACCCGTACCTGTACCCGCACCCGGACACTAGAGTCTTCTTTTGTCCGTTCCCCTGACGTAATAACGGGGTACGAGTTTATAATATGCGAGGCGGGATTTGGCACCTCCCTAATCAATTAATCAACTAATCTCGCTATTTATTTTCGTAATGCGTTATTTAGCTTATTTTTTTACTTTTTTATTTGATCTACCTGAGATACGCCTTATTATTTAATCATTAGCGTGTTTATTGGACGACGATTACAATCTAGCTCGTAATAAATATTATTATTCTCGTTTATACCTTGTATATATATTTGCTTATTTATTAACATGATAATTTAGCGTAATATATTTAAATGCGCCCGGCAATCGGATTAAAACAATTCATGTGTCGTTTGGCATTTGGCTGAATTTATTTAATAGCTGAGTTGTAAATATAAAAAAAAAAAAAAAAAAAAAATTAACCTGTTGGTCCACTCGATTACGTGTAGATGTAGATGGTTTTAAATACGTTATATACATATGAGGATAAATAATAATAACAAAAATAAAAAATAAAGTGAAAAAAAGATATTGAAGGGCCGTTGGGCCTGAATATGCTCTGCTCCCTGTACGTTAATGCGTTGGCTCGAAGATCTATGGACTGCCTGTAGTTTATATGCTAATCCGTAAAGAGTGTTAAATACTTGATCATTTATCACGCCATCGCTTCTCTCATTTTCGCCCTCCGGACAACCCCCTTTCCCTCCCGATACGTATGATACCTCCCAGCTTAAGCTTCGAACTCACCAAAGATTAAACTACTCACTCTCTTTTTTACCCTCTCAAATCATCTTTCAGTTAGACCTTTATGAACCTCTTATTTAACATTATCATTTTATTTATTATTACATATATATTATATATATATTACTAAATTTATAAATTATTTTAGCATAATGACTTTTTCTAAATATTTTATCTCCCTCGACCTTTCTTCGATTCATTTAGTTTTATATATATATATATATTGATGCACGGTAATTCATAAATATTACTTTGTACTCATACTAAAATGTCATTTGACAATAACTCAAGTCAAGGCCAAGTGTAATAACATCTAGAATACAATGATTTAGAAGACACTGTTTATGACATTGTCATTCTGTTCGAAACTATTTTCGTTATGATTTATGTTCAATATTATACAGTGACGGAAAACATACAGCGTTTTTCAATAAGTCAAATATAATAAATGGCATCATAGAAAATATAGATACGCCGGATAGTTATTTCAATATATTTGTAATGGATTTTTAATTATACCCAAATTCGTATTCTACATCGAACTATACAAAATTTCATGCGCGTTTATTACTTTGCCTATATATATACATATTTATAAATGTATGTTCACTTACACTTTCAATACCTGAAACTCATAAAACGGCTACACGAAAAAATTTCTAATAAGACATCCGAAGTCTAGTGCTGATAACGTCGACGCAGGAACTTAATAGTAACCTTCTGCGCATAATGAACATACTTTTGAGTACTATATTTTACAATGTCTACAATATAGATTTATATCGTTTGTAGATGTTCCCACAATTATCTATTTTTTGGGATTATTTTTACTGATAAATTATGTGCGTACGCAGTAATTAGAAAACAATTTTTTGGGCGGGAAAAATTTCTAGTACCAATAAACCCTTTTTCTGTATAGTGTAGGAGTGTAATGTTGACTAAACGTAAGTCAAAATTAAAAATGGAGGTTATCAAGCTCGCGGTATGACCCTAGTCGAAAAATTGAACCTCTATAGTGCAGAAACGGAAGTAAGCACAGCATAAAGGTTCAAATGAGGTTATAGAATGCGTTTTTTTGCACCCGCGATTTGAGGTTAAAATCTAAGTTTATTTTTCCGACCCAAGCGAGCCAGGTAAATGGTTAAATTTATCATTACTTATGATGTCTGTGCGCCGTCAAATTTTTTTTTATTATTTTCCAACTCTAGCCTTTTAGGTTTTAAGTTATCGCAATAAGACGTGTACAGATAAAAAGTAGATTATATCAGTAACGAATGTACAGCTTAAGTTTTTATTTATTCATTACTCTGAAGGCCATCCGTTCGTTAAAATTTATCGAAAGTGAGTATTTTAGCTGATGTTAATCTACAAATCTATAGAAAATCACAGCAGGACAATTCAATACAGACAAAAACTGTTTTACTTGTGCATTTATTTTAATATTTCAGTGGTTTACAGAAATTATCTTCTTACCCTGATGACAATCGATAAATGTAGTAAATTTTTTTTTCGTTTTAGGTAAGGATTCAAATTTATTTAATGACCGCTATAAGCTGACGTCAAGTAATTAAAAATGTAAGAGGATAAAAAAGAACTTACCGAAGTTTCAAATTTTATGGTTTATTCAAAAACAATTTATCATTTTTTAAATCACGGGGATGTTTTTAATTTTTGAAACAAGCAATAAATTAAGGAAAAAAAAGTGTTCTATATAAAAAATATTGAAAATTTGAAGAAAAATGAAATGGATGTATGGGTATTCAGTTTTAAAAGTTTTTTTGAACATGATTAATATCAATCAGCAAAATGTAGCTGTCAGTGAGCACCTTAATCCCTTCTCTGGGATCTTTTTTTCATGCCTTGATCTCGGTTTATGTTTGTTATCCATCGTAAAATGAATCATCCATGTTCTAGAACAATAGTAAGAGATATTGGTAAGCGAGCAGTGTAATAAATTATCCGGAAATAGGTTTCAATCCAGGTATATGTCTTTTTTCATTTGTCCCGTCAGTTTGAGATTAGAAAATAGTCAGGTATGACGGACGTCACAGAAGCTGTGTTAAAAGTATCCCCAATAGAAACTATAAATTCCACAGTAGTTAAAAGTTAAACAGTATGCGGTTGAATTTGAATAAAATTACACTGATTAACAAATGAATGAAAAAAAAAAACAAAATAAAATAGACGGAAGATAAACTAGATAATTTGTTATTATAAAAAATATATAAATAACTTATCGATTGCGTGATATATTCAAAGTACCTGGGGCAGTTTTCTTAAACGTTTTCATAAATGCCAAAGAATCCAAAGATGAAATAAGATAATTTAACGTCCTATAATACAGTATATACCTATTTCTCAGAAAATTATATTATATGTATATATATTATATATACGTTAAGAGATTGCTGGAATTATACAAATGCATCTCAGAAAATACAAGTCAATGCCAGGGATTCTAACACTGACGTAGTATTTATCGGAATTATTTTAAATCGGTCACGACTTGTAATATTATCTTCAAATCGCTTAAAGATATTTACCGCTATATTACTATCCGCATCTACATACTTTTTGTTAAAAGCTTGTTACAACTTTTGCACGCCATTTTTCACTTAGTGATTAATAGTTCATCAAAACAATAATTTAAACTCTTTAATTTATTTTACAAGCCGTTTTTGAATTCATTTGCACCTACCAATCATTACCTCTAGTAATGCACCTCAATAATATACATTAAACATTACTCATATTAGGAAAAACAAAAAGATAAATACGTAAATAAAGAAAAATCCTTTGAAGTGAGCAAACATAAAAAGCGAACCCTTGTCTGTCGGAGCGAAAATTCAGATAAAAAATATAATAAAACTTTCCGATAATTTTTTTTCTTTGTCCGGAACTGATCAATCTGCCGAAAAAATATAATACTATATATATATAATATATACAGTATTCTTTAAAAGTAAAAAAAAAATAAGTATCGACACGAAAAATATCCTTTTCCAAGAAGAAGCCACATTATAAGACAGATGCGCCTGTATATATGTATATGTATTTATATATATATAAGTATTTCCGGTCGAGTAGTGTATGTAGTTGTAGAATTTTCATTATGGGTTTTCTTAATTCTCTTTAGTGGTGATTTTCGCTATTGAATTGTTAAAAACTGCGTGTTACACTGACTAAGATTACCACTAAAAATTTTGAGGATCGAAGGACATTAGATTTTATGCACGATAACATGGTACTTTGTATACCTGGCGTAACCTTAAGTATTGAAGAAAAAAAACCACAGGGAGCTCATTTTCCTTCACGGCTAGATGCCCTGCTCACTAAAATCTAACATCAGAAAGACTAAATAGATTTTCGGGCATCGAGACATGAACGGTTGACCAGTCTCCGGGTTCTTACATTTCGGCCCACCTACACTATATATATTTCACTCCAATACATGTATACACATTCGGTCTCAACGAACTAGATAGAGGGAGCTTTATATCCAGTTTACGCTTCCAGAATGCGTTGCGTCGAAAGAATTTTCTCGTTTTCTGAGCCCGGGACGAAACCAAATTTTTTTAGTAGAGGGGATTTCGAAACTGCCCTATACTTCTACGTCATCTGGCCATACCACAGTGCATTTGGTCGTCAAAATAATCGGCTGCCCTGAAACTGGTTGGGACTCCTCACATCAGTCGAATGGACGGTTTAACACGCAAGGACACGTTACCAACTCTCGCCGGTTTTCCGACAGAGTTACAGTAGTACCAGTGATCAGTGATAGTTACTACTCTATATTATTTTTAATAACTAATATATTTATTGTTATTGTTTACCACGAGATACAGTTTTTTATATTTGTTTATAATTAAATACATATGTATATATTTTAATAATGTTTAATGTACAAAGTATGTGGCACAAACCCGAAATCGATCCAGATAGTGCTAATGACAATAAAAATAATAATCTCGATACTTCATTAAATTTATTAGAAAAGGTTAGTCATATTTTTAAAAAACACATTTTGGTAATTTATAGTATCGATTTTATTTTATTACTCAACAAGTATCAAAATTTTGTACATCTATAAAATATGTTAACAATAATAATGATAACAAGTGTAAAATAATATATAGAGAGAATTTATAAAGAAGGTCAGCTAATCGGTAGTTAAAATTTTTATAGACTCGATTTTCATTTATATGTTAACTACGTCATAATAACTCTAATAAAAAAAAATATACCGAGTTATGTCGATATTTCGTGTAGGTTTTTAAATCATGCACATAATCCATAAAGATTTTTATGATGATTATAAAAAAAGTTATCCGACGAATGTTATTTTTAAAAATTATTACTATACATCCACGGAATCGTTTGATGATCGGTTTGTTTTTTATTATTTTATTTTAATTTTTTTTTTCGTACTGATTCGATCCGTGAGCTCTACAGTGGATAGTGGCAAATATAATACAGAACATATAATAATTTTTATGTATTCTCACATGTTATACTTTGTTGGCAACAAAAAGATACAAAATATCTCGGGACCAATTAGATCCTTATTTTTAAATTTCTCGGGAAGATCGTGATACGCCTCTTATGCTGACATACATTTCCGGCGAGTATATTAAATAACCCGTGCGCTATTAAAATCACAACATATATATAAATATATATATATATATATATTTAGGTGATATATTCAAAAAAACTTGAAAATTTTATCGGTAAATATTTAGCTACCACTAATATAAGCAAAATTTTGTTTTTTTTTGCTTTCTTTCTTGCTTCTTATATGTAATATACTAATATATATGTATATGTATATGTATAAAAAATTAAAACGACTAGACGTAAGAGCTGTTAATACTTTTGGTATAAAAATCCCAACAGTGGCGATAGTTTTATGGATTTTTTCGACCCTGTAATAAATGTTACCGACTAATAAAAATTATTAATAATAATAATAAAAAATTACGTCGCCTTAGTGACTTTATAAACATTTTTTTCTGTGCCCACGAATAAACTGAGTTAAATATAAATGACCGATCGTTAAAAATGAGTCTTTAAAATTTTTATCAAAAGTTCCTTTTGCTATTGAGTCACATTAAAAATATATAAATACATCCATATATATGAGACGAATTTATTTTTATATGACAGTTATTCTCAAATTTTTAATGACTTTATTTAATATTAATTTTTTGACGTTTGATATTTACCGCTGTCGGATTTTTTTTTTTTTTCCTTTTTATTATCATTGATATTTTTTATTGAGTGTAATTTTATTTTTTAAACAACTGCATTTATAATGTGAAAGAAAAAACGAGTGAGTAAAACTGACGAATAGAGAAAAGAAGGAAAGTTGTATGTTATAATCAATCTTTAGTGGCAGAGGGGGCGTATATATATAAATATATGTATATATAATGCATGTCTATGTCGAATGGCATTCGCTTGAGGCGCCAGGTATCTTCTTATCTTGAGTCTGTGTGAAAAGCTCAGGTAGTCATCCAATCCAACAGTTGTTGCATGTAACACGCGATATTATCTTTTTCATATTGACTTGCGATTTAATCTAATCATTATTTTATCCATAGTTAAATATTTTATATTTTTTTATGGATTGTAAATTCAATGTTTTTACCTTTACTTACTTTTCTTATAAAAACAATTAAGATTTTTTTTATTTAATACACAGAAATAAATAATTTACTGGCGCGAGGAAAATTTTTCATTATGAATTCAAAATGAAAATTTTCCGAGGATTACAAAAAATTTCTTGCCGCAGGAAAATTGTTTTTACCCTAAGAAAAGTTTTTCTCTCTCCTAGAAAATTTTTCATTCCAATTCGTAATGCGGAAAATTTTTTTGGGCAAGAAATCATTTTTTTCTGCTATTTACAAATTTCGAATTTGAAATTTTAAATTTCGCGGCGCGATTTGAATTTTGAATAGAGTAATTATTAATCATATTATCGATTGTCAAATTTTGAAATATACTTTGACTATATTTATTTTTGACACTTGTATTAATACGGTTGTAAGTTAAGGAGACTTGAATCATCGAACACGAAGATCCTTGTCACGGCATGAGTTAAGAGAAAGCAGAAAAGAAAAAATAAAAACTATCAAAGTTAGACGAGTTTGTTAATATTTTCAAAATTTATTATCTAGAGCAAACTCAAAATCATTATGGAAAATTTTATGTGTTTTGAAAACATCGAAAGATTTCCCATAAATTTTTGAGCCTGCCTCGAAAATAGTAAATTTTGTTCGACCATTTTTTCCATGAAATAAATGATATTTTTTTAGTGAAACGGAAGTGATAAGTGATGCTACAGATTATCTCGTTAAAAAATATAAATAAAGAGGAAAGAGAAAGAAGTGTTGAGACAAATAGAAACGTTTACGTCTCTGGACTACTCGGGTACATTCAGATGCTCTCTGCAGGGTCTTTGGCTACATAGCGCTGTCGTGTAAACACGCGCTAACTGCCTCCTACCTGCGCGTTCGCGCCTTGCTCCCGCTGTACATCAACTGCCAACACATTTATATTATTTATTCTTATACATATACATATATATTCTTCAGTCATTCATTTACAATAAATTTATTTTATTGCCGCAATTTAATTATCGACAGTAAATTTTTTTTTTTTTTTTTAATTAAAAAAAAAATATCGTTGCTGTAAATTGTGATACTGATATTGTTATAAATATGAATGTATAAATATTTATAATAAAAAAGTGAAATGTATGTAATAAAGAGAAAATATGGCGTTATTGTAAAGATCATCTTTGGTTGAATTTATATATATATATATATATATATATATATATATATTTTTTTTTTTTGAGCTTGTTCGTCTTATTAGCGTACAAGTGCGAGTTGTTTCGTTTCCTTGTTAATAAACATACTCCTTACGTTTCAACCCGTACCAAGACACTCAGTACAGTCTGACGATTTCTCAAATAAATTTTAAAAAATTTACTATTCCCATGGCTCTTCATAAAACGCAAAACTATGGCACTGACAGCAAAAATATTAAATCAATAAACAATGACGCGGTTGTTTTTTCCGTGAGATCTGAATATTTAAAATTTACAATAATAATAATAATTATTATTATTATACACAGAAAAAAATAATTTCTCTGCCCAAAAAAATTTCATTCGCCCCAAGAAAGTTTTGCCTTATAAATTGAAAACAAAAATTTTCTTAGAGCGATAAAAATTTTTTTGGGGTAAGAAAATATTTCTTGCGCCAAGAAATTCTTTTTTTCTGTGCATTAATTATTTGATTGTAAATATTTTTTATTGAAAAAAGTATAGATTAAATTTTCATGCCGCACTTGCGCTGATAAATAGATATTTAAAAATAGGTGACTCATGCAATAAATTTCCCGGAGCATAGATAAAAATTTTTCTATCACTTAAACTATTTCCTCGAAATAAAAGTGATAAGAAAAAATTATCAGTCGGAGTTATAAATTTTGCATATTAAATAGTCGTTATATAAAAATCAATAATTATTTTTAAATTAAATAATTATTAAAATAAATTTAAAAAAACGTATTGTCAATAAATAACCCGGGAATGAGAGTATGAAATTTGAATTTGAATATAATTAAAATAAAAGCAATAAATAAATAATCAATATGTAGAGTAGTTATAGTATATAAATTTAACCATCCGATTTGTCCTGGGCGTTAACAAGCAATCTATTTAATTCATTGAAGATATGATTTATTGTTATACATATATACATTTATACCTGAGTATAATTCGGTAGCTTCAACTTCAATTTGATTTTTAACCGCGATATAATCACGATTTCCACTGATGATAAATAAAAATATACATATATATAATATAATAAGTTTTATTATAAATATATATATATATATATATATATATATGAAAGGCAGCATGGGGGATATAAAGTTTAGTACGAGTTGCTTGAGGGCCAAAAAAAAAATTTGAAAAATATATATATGTATGTATATATGTGCGATACACTTATTAATCAAGCCAAGATCAATTAACTTCTTGACAGAGATAGGATAGCAAGGGGGTGTTGGTATATCGTATCAAGGTGGCGCTGATCGTAGTCCTGCGCGAAAACTGGTCGTCGGGTATCTCCCACGTCGGCGCGGATCAAATGAGCTCGCGGTTCGATTATAATAAATCAAGGCATAAATAATCCCGGGACGAATGCTCGAGTGGGGTAATATGCAGGCAATTTAATGTTTTATTTCTGTATGCATACAATATATGTATATATAGAATCCTCTGCTGCAGACAGACACAATATAACCTCTTTTCCTTCTCACCTAAACTCTCGCTTAACAGGTATTAATGTTCCTTGCCTCGGGTCGGTAACGATATATATACATCTATATAATATAATATGATATGATATTGCTTTAATAATCAAAGGTTTGATACACTACTCTGCGACCTAAGTTCATTAATTGCATTTTTTATACGGGTACTAAACGATTTCGGCCTGAGATTCTGTGGATACATGGCTGCTAATTGAATTATTATAATATTATACAAAATGGATACAAAGTATGGTGAAAAAAATATATGACCAATAAAATATAAGGATATTTTCAATTTATGTGACATCTTGATATTATGAAATATCAAGATTATATTTTTATAGTTTTTAAAAAATTATAGGCGTGTAGAGTGAATGTGTGTGTGTATAAAATAAATAATAATATTATTTAGTAAAGAACACAAGTTGAGATTTGTGGATCACGACTACATATTACAGTCACGAAGAATTGACGTTGATTCGGTTGAGATTATTGGGCGGTCGACATAAAACGTATTTAGGTGCGATTTAATATTTCCAGCTACGAGCATTAAATTTCAGCAGTTCTATTGGAAATAATGGAGAGAGAGACTTTTGAGAGAAATAACCTTGCGTGGGGCGATGAGATTTTTTTTTCTTATTTTTTTCTTTATATATATATATATATATTATATTTTTTACGCTTTATTTGTAATGGGGTCTCAGCATCTGGCCGCGAGGTTAAACACTAAAATTTCTGTCCTTAACTTGTATTATATATTTTTTTTTCCATGCCTCAGACCTCAAGGCTCTTTGTTGTTGAATGATTTTTCAAGACAAAACAAATTTGCGTTAAAAACGCCTCGGAAATAAAAAAAAACACTTAATTGCGTAGAACAAAAAATTAATTCGTAATTACACTTGTAACAACTTTTTTATACAAACATTTTTCTTGAACACAACTTCTTGAACTATCGATTTAACATAAAACTTATTGCATTCCACTACCAACCGAGTCGACGCCAGCGGAGCGTGGCGGTGGCGTCGGTGTACTAGACCCCAAATAATCATTAATACAATGTTTAAGTTTTTTTATCGTATCGTACTCGAATAATTTCGCTACTTTTATTTATTTCATTCTCTTAAGAGACACAATAATCGTCTTATTTCCACGAAGACTAAAACGCAAAGCCATAATTATCAGTATCCCTCACCGATTGACCAGATAATTATATCCCCAGGAAATTTGCTCAAGCGCAAAATCCAGAGATGATTACACGAAAAATGTCATCATTTTGTCTTTCCATTATATTTCATTGCATTTTTTACTTTACTTTTTATTAATCGCAAAAATTTTATTCTCGCCATTGAATTATTTTTAAATTTCAATAGTGCATTGAACTATTGAACTATAAGTCAATAGAAATTTTAAAAAATGCTAAATCTTATCTATTTAATTTTGTCCGTCACCGGTAAATAATTCAGAGCTATCGATCCCTACTGCGATATGTGCAAACGATACCTCTTTTTATTATATACAGCTTTTTTTTCAAGACCACGCATATTGTAGCCACTGTGTGGAGATTTTCGCATGGACGTCGTACAGTCCCGGCAGTGCAACACTTTTTGTAATAATTATAATTGCTGTGCTATCTTCAATGCTTATGCTTTGCAATAAGTATAAAAAAAAACAATAATAATGGTAGTTAGTTGTAGTAACTTGTGTGAGGAATTATGGCCGCGCAAAGCCTCAACTCGTATAACTCGCGATCTTGATATCCCCACTATAGTTTTCACTAGTGCGCATATAAACCAGTGGAATAGAGAGTCATTCGTTGCAAACCAAACGATTATATGAGTTGTATATACACATATATATATAAAACAGAGGGTCGGAAACAAAAGTACCTGCCTACCGATCATTTTCCTGCTCGCTGAGCACCATCTCTTTTAACCATCTCTTTTTTCTCAGCAATTTTGTTTATTATTTTAAAAATATTATTTAATTAAATGAAAAAATTTGACTTTGGAGGCATTTAAATAAAATAAATAACAATTTTATCAAAGGTGTGCAAAATGTGCTAAATCACGAAAGCACAAAAGATAATTTAGCGAATAGGATATACGTTTTTATTATTCCCGTTAGCTGATAACTGCTCTTTATCTTTTAAGTGTGTATGGAAAAAATTAACGGTCTAGTGAGGGTGCTCATGAACTCTCGTTACTGTCGGAGAAAATAGAGACTCGTATGGCTTCAATATAACAATTAACTATAATTACGTTTTGTAAATGACACTTGTATACATGCGTACACTAAACAATATGTATAACTTATTTATAGTCTAGATGTCATTAAAAAAAATATATATATATGTATATATGAACAAAATACTTAGTGTTTGTACATATATCGTCTATTGTCAGTTTCGAATTAGTGTCATATTTTTAAATAATTTTTTGTCATATATTAACTCATTTAAATTTCATTGATGAATTATTGCTTGTAAAAGAAAAAAAAAAAATTTCTTTGCGCAAAAAATTTTTACTTACCCTAAGAAATTTTTCGCATCATAGATTCAGAGTAAAAATTTTCTTGCGCTGAAAAATTTCAAATTTATTTAAAGATTTAAAAATTGTTTAATTAAAAAAAAGTAAATAAATATATATAGAGGAGATGTTGAGTTTGACTTGAAGGAAAATAAAAGCATGCATGCATATCTCGAGAGTTAAATTCCGTGGACCCTTGGTCTTTATTTACCGACTGGTTGATTCCCATTTCTTAAGGCCTTTTTTCCCCCGTCAGTCTGATGGTTAACTGTAGATCAATCAATATGCCTCTTTTTTCCTCGTCGCCCCCGCGCAACAAACTTTCCTAACGAGCTGCTCATCCTTCGTTTATATTCCGCGGGGTTTAAAAGAGTGGTAATACGAACATTACAAAAAAGTAAAACAGCAAAAACAACAGCAGCAACTACTACTACTACTACTACAACAACTAAAAAGTTAAATGTATACAAAATGGCCCTTGAGAACAACCGTGTTGTTGGGTTTTACCTCAAAGAGGGTGGGAAAGATCTGTACGGGGGCGTTACCGAGAAAAAACACTCGGATAGGAATAAATGAACAGGCGATCAAGATCCTGCCACCCAGATCATTTCTCAGGCCCTCGTTCCATTCCTCCGTCTATACATATATACATATGTGTATTAATATAATATATGTTACACGTTAAGCTCCGGCAGTTGATTACTCGGATCATCTAATAATCTACGATGATGTCTAGCTCCGATCAATCCTCGATCCCAATCTCAATCTTCATATCGAAATATTATATACATCTATCTAATTTATATCTATATACACATATATGTATATGTATAATGGCACATTAATCAAAAAGGAAGGCATACCTATTTTATTATTAATCACAGTCAGCGATGAAACCCATTATTAAAATTCTTATGTAAAAAAATTATATTATTTATAATTTTATTTAAATATATTTAATGTTGTGTTATTAATTTTAAGTATACTATAGTACTAGGGGTTGTTATTAATACAAGACTATAAAATATTATTTTCATAAATATTTCGTGGTTACGATTGAGGATATTGAGTGCGGGGGTAGGATCGCGTAATGAAAATGAGGATTGCAAAAGCAATTTAAATATTATCTTTTCCAGAACTATGATAAGTAGGGCCTAGGACATCGATTATCCTTCTGAGTATCGAATCTGAAATTTTTTTTAAATTTTACAGGTCTAAGAAACAGTGAATTCATTTTCTAAACTTTAAAAAAAATCAAGTTAGCATAATATAAAAATTTTTTCTTAACTGATCAAATACTGAATTTTCTAGTTTTCACTAATAAGGTTTTAGAAAACAAGCACAGAATTTTTCATGCCGTCGATTGCCAACGAAAAGTTGAAAAAATCAAATTTCCCATAAATTTGAAATCGGAAAGTTTTCTAATGAGAACGGGAATGTAAAGAATATATATATGCTGATAAATATGATAATATGAATATTAGATGGTTTGTTTAGCCTGAAGGGTTCGGAATTCAGTGGTGAGATGGACAGGGAAATATGGTGGTATTGGAACTAAAGTCTGGTGTGGCAGATTGTTGGTTCGGATGTGAGGTGAATACATCAGTCGTTTGGGGGCTACATAACGCGAGATGGGTTAAACGGAATCATTAATAATCGGAGTTAACTAATCTGTCTGTCGCTACGAGCATACTCGTTTCACTCCTGTTTTTATTACACACCCTGATATAACGTTTTACTTCTGCCCAATTGCCATCTATTACTTACCATTTGTAACATGTACATATCACTCATTCATTCATTTTTATATTTTATTAACATTGTTATTTTCCATTCTACTTTGTGTTGGCCGGTTGCTTATTGGATCTGATATCGTTTCATAATTGATAGATATAGAAATATAATACCGAGTATTGAATAGCTTGTAAATATTGTTTTAAGATAGACAAACATTTAAGTGATGGTTTATTTTTTTTACAGTTATACGAAATTAATGACGACCCGAAACGTAAAGAATTTCTTGATGATCTCTTCTCTTACATGCAGAAACGTGGTAAGTTTTGTTTTCATTTATTTACTTAAAAATAAAAAATTAATTTATTATTAAGAAAGTTATTGTACAAATATTGACGTACAGTTGACGTCCAAGGCAAGTAATTTATATTAATATTGCGAATAACATATACATATATATATTTATGGTCAAACAGGCAACACTTAACAATTATAAAGCTAATATACACTCTCTTAAGTATTAACGATCTCATACGTGCACCCGTCAGCCGTATTCGTCGTCAAACGACGTCGTGATAAATTGCATGTCTTGGCACCATTTTATATGTGATATTCCAAACCATGCGACGTACTTAACGTCTTTGGACCCAAGCCCGAGAATCTGTTGAATAAAACAAATTAATTTAAATATTTCAATTATACATATACATATATATGTAAGTACAGATTCAACATCATCTTTTAATTATGCGCGCAAACAATTATTTTTTTCCATTTAATACTTTTTATTCATATCATTGTTTGAATATTAGTAATTTTTTTTTTTATTAGCATTGTTTAATAACTATTATCAGTTAATTGATATTTATAATTACTGGCAATAATGGATTTTCAATTAAATAATGATGTAGGAATTTTTTTTTTAAATTCTCACACACGTGTGTTAATTTTAAGTGAACCCGCATTATTATATTTCCGGAACACGTGAATATTTTTGCAACGGTTATTTTATAACAAGTTACATTTAATGTATTTATTTGAATTTTTAATCACATAGAACTGAAAAAAATTCAATAATAACAATAATGATCAGTTTAAAGTAAATGAAAATTTTTAAATTTGTGAAAAGAAAATTTCATAAGAAACTCTTTGAAGATTTCTTATAAATATCAATACAATTCAGCTCATAAGATAATTTTGGAATCCGTTATAAATTTACCATCAAAATTATATAAAAAGTAATTCGCCATATGTACAACGAAGAATATTTTTTGCAATTTCCATGGAATGAGCACTCGGCGCGTTACCGAATCGGTCTGAGTTCAATTTCCAGTTCGAACTCTGATTATTTTTCTCAATTTCTCTATAAACTTTTCATGGAGTAGATTCCCTTCTTATCTCAACCCAATTTCCTTCCTACCCTAATTTTCCCAAAGACCTATAGAACTTTCCATGTAAAATTTTCCACGTTTTGCATGTACACAACGTTTCTGCTTCACAGCATTTAATATTGAGTACTGAAACACTCATTGAAATTTGAAAAGTCATATAATCGTAATGTTCAACGACTTTCGAGTTTTCATTACAATTATCTTATAAAGTCTTGATCGAAAATTCCTATCGTCTATAATTTTCTTGTATGCTGCAGATTAGTTTGTGAAAATCTCCGATGAATTTTTCATGAAATCCTGAACTTGTATATTCTGCAAAAATCAGTATCAAAACATGCTACTGATTTTTGAACCATGGAAATTTCCACCCAAACCATTCAATTCATTTTTTCTCCTAATATTGAAAACATTTCGCGAAATTCTAAAACTACCACCGCTAAAAATTTAAAAATATCTACAGTATTCCTCATAAACTTTCCAAATTTTGAAATTCATTTGCCAAAAACTGATGATTGTAAACTTGGTCAAAAACCCCAGTAATGATAATAATTAAAATAAATAATGAATTAAAACTGTAATAATATACAAACATACTGATGATATAAAACAAAAAATAAAATTTAAAAATTAATTCTTTGACGATTCTCGCGCTAACCGGAAACGTTTGAACCTCTAATTATAAACATAGAGACGCGTCCATCAATCAACTGCCTGAGATGGCTCCTTTTTCTTCATCTCCCGTATTCATTTGTCGGGCAACACTCTTATATACATCACAGACAGACATAGAAATTCTATTATTGTCTTTTCTCAATAATTATCAGTAGATATAACGCCATAAAAAAAAAAATATTAAATATTTAAAACATTAATCACTTGATATAAGAAAATAAAAAACTACCGAGACTAAGCTACATAACTTAAGTTATTTATTAAAGAATATAATTAAATAATAAATATAAAGCATTATATAATCCCATAAATCCTCTGGGTATAATAACAATCAGACATAAATATTGTTACGTAATAATTTAATCGCGTCATGTTTAATTTAAAAAATTACCAGCTACAAATATCGAATAATAATAATAATAGTTAAATTATTAATAAATAATAATAATTAAAAAAAGTGACATTTAAACTCATAGCTGTCGCATATATACCAGCTTAAATTATAAGAGACCTCTCAGGCTTTGCAACCCAGTGGTTGCCCCCCTGCGGGCTCCATTATTGTGCCGACATCTACACAACCCACGCACAATAATTTAACACAAACGGTTATACAATACATCCCTACATAACACATATCTATATATCTATAAGAATGAACATAACCGTTTAAATCGACATGGAAACTCCAAAATCATTTATCACCCCCGCGCCTCTGTATAAAAAAAATAACCGACTTGTATTTTTGATATCACGCCCCTTTAATATTTATCGCGCTTCCTTTAAAACCTGCATCGGATATTTTTTAAACACCTGTGCACTAAAATATATAAATATTTTTTTTTGCTATCATCATTTTAATTGGCACAACCCGATCAGTTAAAGTTAACAGACGTGATCATATATAAATCTCTCAACACTTAATATGTAAATTTCTAATAGCAGAGCAATAATATCATAACTATTATTCAAAATTTTATTATTTCGTTGTTAACATAAAAGTATTTTTCTCTCCCTCTTCGACTCGTCCCAAAAAATATTAAAAATTTCATTTATTTCTTTATGATATTTTTAAATTTATTTTACTTTTTATTTACCCATCGGCGAACGAGTTTTGATGCTGGGTGTAACTCACACTTGTTTCGCGGAGGCTACCCATGAGTGCCATTCTCCAGTGATGCGTCATCATTCTTTTACAGTTCATAAAAATCGTCATGTACTCTTCTTATACTGAGTGGCAAATTACTTTTTTTTTTTAATAATAATAATAAAATGTTTATAAGTATAAATATTTTATTACGCAAGGAATTAAATTATAAATCATCAACAGAATTAACCGGGGCTGCTTTTATTGGCGACAAATTATTAACATATTCAATTACGGATTAATGTTATTTAATTATTTTAATAATTATTATTTATAGTTTTCTATACAATCGTCACGCGTAACATGAACACGTGTTCGGTACAAACATTTTTTCGCTACACACTTGTGAACACGAGAGTGCAACGCGCGTGATGTCTGTGTACACAATAATAATGTGTATAATAAGTGTAACGAACTCAACTTCAATGTAATGGTATCCTGTTGATACATATACATGTATGTACCTTTTTTTCTCACATTACTTTTGTAATAATTATTTTTTTTAATTGCAAAAAAAATAATATATTTAATTACATTCTTTTTTAACGCGGATTAAACCCAAAGTGGATGACTGTGTATTTATTTCATTCCCTGGGAGTAAAATTTACTCCGAAATCACTCCACTGGAAAAACAAACTTCATATTTATTCTGTATGCGGAATAATTTTTTTGTTGACTCCAGAACTCAGTAACGGAGTAAATTCAGATTTAAATAAAATCCAAAATTACTCCGAAGTTACTCTCGATTTTTACACGACAATAATATATATTACATATATAAACATACTGTAAAAAATCGAATGATTATGGATTTCATTCAAATCTGAATTTACTCCGTCACTCCGAGTTCCGAAGTTTAAAAAAAGTCACTCCGAATACGGAGTAATTAGAGAGCGATTTAGATTTTATTTAAATTCGCATTTACTCCGATCCGGAGTTAATATTCAAACTCTGCTTCGGAGTAAATTTTACTGTGAGGGGGTTGAAAAAAAAACAGACATCTGCTTATACTCTACAAATTCTTACCGTGCGTATATTTATATATATCAGCAACGGAAAATTTTCTTGAATTTCTCTCAAACCAGCCGGAAAACCATAAAAATTATGAAGTAAGAGGCAAAGTTTGCTGAAAGCTTTTAATTTTTTTGTTATTATTAAATATTTTGTACTAGAAGCACGTACCGCATATACATTCTAACAGTAAAATCTGTATGTATATAAATTAAGTATTGAACTATCGGCACGGGATATCGCTACTAATTCCGAGGTTAATTCTGTTTCGCAACTAACGTAAAGTATATATAAATACATCTACATACACAAATAAATCTATAAAAGTAACACAATATTGCGAAAATAGTTTCTGCAACAGAGTTTTATTAACTCCAGAAAACTTAAATCTTTATTAACTATAACTTTTTATAATAATTATCTACTATTAAATTATACTATAACGCATAATAATTTTACTCAAGGAAATTCCATAATTCAACTTTTAAATTTATTGCCAAACAATTTCAATATAAATCATGATTAATAATTATGCTTCTCAATGTACGGAAAAGTTACTCTAGAATATTTCAATCTGGTACAAATTTAGCATCAGTTTAAATGAATAGTCTAGTGGTTTCCAGAACATTAACAGAGGGAAGAAAATTTCAGTTTCAAAAATTCAAATTCGTTTTTTTGAAAAACCTTTTGAAATTTCCATTTATTCTACGAGGGCAGCAAAATACCCGGATCAAAAAAAACAAATTTAAAATTTGACTGAAATTTAAGTCTTCTAAGCCAAAACCAAATCAAATTTCCCTCTTTTGATTTGAACGGATACTGAGCGAGTCAAAATCAAAAGTCTTTTTCATTCATTATTGACTTGATTTTGGCTGACTTGACTTACTTAGTATCCATTTAACTCAAAAAAGTCAAATTTCAGTTATTTTTTGACTCGGGCAGTTCCGTTTAGTTTCGGAGTGTGAGAAAAAGGTCCGATCCATGTGTTCACTTCACTTTGACGACACAGAATTTCTTGTCCCTAGAAATATTTTGCATGAATTGAAATAAAAATTTTCTTAAGACGAGAAAATTTCTCGACGCAAAAATTTTTGTTTTCGATTTATAATACAAAAAATTTATTGAAACAAATAAAAATTTTTTCGGGGTGAGTGAAAATATTTTGCGCCAAGAAATCCTTTTTTTCTGTGTATGTATTAGTTTAAATACAGTCAACAAATAATGAAAACTGACGCTAAGAGAGTAATGAGTTATGAGATATAATAGTGATGTAAGAAGCCGTAAAATAAATCTTGACAGCACAGCAGTTGTAGTGAATTGCATGTCTAGGATAAATACGTCGGCACTCGAGTATTTCATCCTTAAACAGAAATCATCCATTAAAATTGAGGTGAAAATTTTTGGTACAGGATCTTAATAAAAATTTCTACTAACAGAAATTCTTGAAATTAGCGAACGGTAAATTATTATAATTTACATAATGAGGGGACAGATTCCTAAAGAACTTGGATAAATTTATATGGAGTCTAGAGTACATTCGAAGTAATAAAAGCTGGGGCATCATAAACCGAGTCCTTGGTCATCATAAGACTTGTGCCGACTGAAATATATAAAATTAAAAACGGTATAAATGAAACGGCATCGAGGTAAGGTCTGTAGATTTCACTCGACTACTTGTAAGATGGGCGGATTTTCGTCATGGAGTCATTGTACATGACGGATGTCTTTGACGGATCGGTCATAAACCTTGGGGTCTTTTCTTGGAATCGGGGAAAGCGAATTTGTGTCTTGTATTTGTATTATTTCGTTGGGAAGCAGAAATAGTAAAGGGAATTAAATAAAATAGAATGAAATTCAAGAGAGATAGATGTTTTTAAAAAAGTAGGGAATACTACGTCAGGCCGGATCTCTCCTCGGCAGTCAGACCCAAAGAAGGCCCACCCGCTGACTTCGCCGGGCCTTAAATCGGGGATTATGTCAGGATTACGGATATACTAAACTATAGACTGTAGAATCGCTTTCGAACCTCCTCCGATGTCTGGCTAGACAGAATACATATATATATTTATATATATATTTTTTAAATCAGATACCTTTGCAAGCTCTTTTTACTAACCATATTTAACACTATGAAATGAGGAAGCTCTTGAATCTGTCACTCTGTCTAGTTTGTTGCCATTATTTTTTTTTCTATATACATTTATGTATTTATATATATATATATATATATATATATATATATATATATATATATATATATATATATATATATATGGGTGTCTAATCTTTTAGTGAGCGATTATTTCACTATTAAAATATACACGTCGGCAAAAATGTTTTTGTGGTATTGTTTCTATGAAAAATGTGCCGCTCATATTTTCCTTTTTCTTTTTTTTTTTTTTTTTTTAAGGATTTACGGATACAAAAGGATAATTATAAGTTTTATATATAACCAGTGCCAGTGGTTTAAAATTTTAAAAGATTGCATCTGGTGATGTCAAAATTGTCAGCCTTCACTACGGTCTGGATACCGAAGAATAATTTTTCAATTGTATCTGAAAAAAAAATTTTAAAATAAATAAATAAATAAATTCCGGTATTTATGTTGTTATAAGAGCAGAAAATATGTCAAGTCAAACATCGTACGGAACAAAGTGAGAAATTCGCACACGTAGAAACAAACAGGAGGCAGAATGTTGTTTATCGTGAAAAGCATTTAAACTCAATGACGTTTGCACATTCTAGACAACCTGACGCCTTGTTACTACACCCTCATGATCATTCGTTACACATCACTGACGTAATTGACGAATTCTTGTTTCACTTTAATATATAACTTTACTTATATTGCTCCCATGTGAAATACACTTCAGTCTATTCAATAATTTAACTCTTTCATATACAATTTATATGTAACATATATCAAATTTATTTTTTCTACCAAAATTATAAACAATTTACTTTCAAAAATAATTTTTTTTTTAAATATCACATACATATGGCATATATATAAAAAATTTCAGATATCAATAAAATTTGCGCGGAATCTGCTCTAAGAAAATGACGATTTAAAAATAAACTTGTCGACAAAAATCTCCATTGATGAAAAGTTATCCCGCGTGTGGTGCAGACAGTGAACGACATGTGTGGCGATTACGCACACAACACGTCACAACACAGGTAGTTTTCTCAGTTGGATGACTTGGTTGAAAAGTCCCGAGCATCGAGCACCGAACATCAGGCTGGTTTTACTTTTACACACTTCTAATGTGTATACATATATATATGTATATAAGACCCCAGTAGAGTAGCGTATATAGAGGAGTGTCCCGCGTGACTCGTGCCACGAGGACGCCCATTCACGGATCCTTTCTGCTGACTTTATTCTCGAACACGCTCAACGACTTGAAGCCGCCACCGCTTTGTGTACCTCTCCATGTGTGCTAGCTCGTTCCTCCCGCTGCGAGACACGCCACGCGGTTCCACACATATGTCTTCTCACCACTCTCCTCTCTTCTCTTTAAACTGCTTTATTTTTCCTCATTCTACCTTTTTTTTCTCTACTCATGAATACATACATACATATATATAAATATATATACATTTCCATGTTTAAATCCCACCGTCAACTGAAAATTTACCCGCGAAATTCTTCCGCAAACTCACATATTTATTTATTTTACTATTCATTTAAAAAAATTTTTTTTAAGTACTAAGAGATAATATAATTGGCAATTTATGTCACATCAAAGCATCATTTTGTTGGCACAACTAGACTGCAGTGTAAGTTCACTACACTAGCAAGTATATATATAAGAGCTAGTAGTAAAGTTATTTCGTCACAGACGCATGTAAGTGTCATTTTACAAGTTAAGACGAATGATAAACTCGTTGATGTGAATGAGAACAAGAGCAAAAACAAGCAACAAGAGCACGATAAAAAAATTATGGCATTCATATGAAATAATTACATAAATAAACAACAGCTTAAATTTTTAAAGGCTTAAATTGAAATCCTTTTATCTATAAAGCGAGAGATGATGGCGATGTGAATTTAAAAATTTATCAAAGAGAACCGAGTTCAGCATAATAATAATCGGGCCAGTCAGTATGGTCTGACTAAAACGTTGAATTTCGCACACACGTGTTAAACTTTATTACTCGCAATATTATTTGAAGATTTTATTGTCGTCCTCTTCGCGGTCGGGAGTCGCGGCTTGTACTCATAAGTTTTTCCATTATGTTATATACTATATTCTTCATATATATATATAGATATAAATGTGAGAGGAGTATATAAAGTTATATGTACATATATAGGCCCACCCAGGTCGCCATCCGAATGAATCTTTTAGTTTAAAAAGACACAAGTGGAATTATAACCGCACCCATTTGTCTATTGGATATTACACGGTTGCGCCGAAGAGATTTAATCCTCAATTTATTTTTTATTCCACTTGATCGTAATCATAATCATCATTATTATTTTTTTTGTAGACTGATTGTCATCCAGGTGGCAGCTTATTAAATAATTCCTCATATCGGAATCGGAATCAAGGCGATTATTTTAGTGGTGTGGCAACAAGTGTTATAAGGGACGGTCTGGATGAGTGATGTGGATGTTTCGGGGTGTATAGAATCCCGATCCTGCTTGGATACACAATTTTCCCCCTGTGTTGGGTCGAGCATGAAAGAGACTGGCGCCAGCTCTAATATAAGGGCAAGACCCTATTCAATTATTTGATACCATATAATTGTGTCATCATTTGTCTTGCCTTTTTTAATTCACAAACAATTAGGGCAACATGATGCACAATTATTTATTTCAGCTCCCTTATTTTTATATCATGGGCGTGAAAGAGATTATCGTCCGATCTTGGTAATTAATTAATAATTTGCTAAATGTCCTAAGATGAATGGACTGATAAGATCTAGAAACTTGCAGTCAAGTTTCATATTTTTTAATTTTTATTCATATATATTTTTACTCATCATTATCAATTTTTTTTTTAACTTTCCTCATATTTACTATATTTTTTCTGTCTATATTTTCTGAAAAATTAAAATTTTCAGATTTTTAAAAATTCATTTACTTTGAATTGCAAAAAAAATTAAAAAATTAATTGTTGCAACAAAGTTTTCTTTTATAATTATTTATATACACGGAAAAAAATTAATTTTCTGGCGGAAAAATTTTTTACTCACCCCAAGAAATTTTTTTTCACTATGAATTAAAAACTAAAATTTTTCGCGCCAAAAATTTTTTCTAGTCCAAATAAAATTTCTATTTTCAATTCTTACTGCAAAATATTTTTTGCGCCAAGAAATTTTTTTTTCTGTGCACATGACCGTAAAAAATCGAGTTAATAAGAATTAAAAAATAGCAAGTAATGAAAATGAATTTCTTTGTCTGAATATGAGCTCAAATAATTTTCTCATTCAGTGAGGCCATATGTGCATGAGTGAATGTGTTAAATTATATTTTTATATCTTTCTTTATTCTCGCCGTTACCCTAAACGAATCGCGACTGACATTTAACTCGCGACGCATCGTAAATTATAACAATATTTCCGCGAAATCTTAACAAGATTATAAACCAGATTGTAACACTCTTAAGCTTTTAGTCTGTACTCGACATCCAACATTTGAATCCCTCCTACTCTTACCTATAAATTCTATACTTTGTATTCAACACGTTAAAGTTAATATGTATCCAGAATCTTATTCCATCTCTTTTAAATAAATCCCGTAGATGCAGATCTATTTATAATAACAGTTAAGTCTCTCGCGGTATAGCCGGCAAGGCAGTAAATGTCGTGTGTATTTCATATGGACAAGTCCCGACTCCACCCTCAACTCTTCTCTTCTCTTCGGGCTGGGGCAATTTCTCGCAATGCCAATTTCACATCACATCTTTTACTTCACTGATAATACTCCACACAACAGCCTAACAAAGTTTAAACCCTACAAGACAGCCGCTCGTCATCATCAAACACTTTTTTTATTTTTAAATATATTTCATTTAAACATTTTTCATCTTCACCAATAAAAAACCCAACAATAAAACATCAATTACCCAAGTTCATTTATTTAAATTATAATTACATTCTTTTAATTATTTATTCAGTCAAGACAAAACCATCTAATTATCTTTCGTAAATATTTCAAAATTTTTACTAAAAAATCGCGTGTCCTGTGCCTAATTTCTGCTATTTAATTAAACCATAAATAGACAAAATTAAATATATAGTCCTTGTACAAAAAAAAAATAACGAAATATAAGACAACTAGATATTATAGATACAAATATGTCTTTCATTAGATAGATTTCAGGGCCGTCACGCGAGAGATTCCGCGAAAAGTCATTTCGCACTCCCCAAAGTCTTGAATTCTTCAGCCCTCACTCACTCTGTCTCTCCCTCTCTTATATTATATCGACTGAAAACTTATAACATAGTTATATCCGTGGGTTAATAAAGGCCTCTCAGTCTCTCTACTCAAGCCGATCGTTATTAGATTGGACACTCCTTTCTCTCTCGTAGCCCATCACAATAACCCATAAAATGCAACATTTTGTTTCGTATACCAATTACCCACCGGCCACCTTGCCTCGCCTTCATTCGTCCCATCAACTTATTCGCCGCACACATCCGCACACATGGACGTATACACACACATACATAAACATATTAAACCATCAAAGACTCGGTACTCAAATAATAAAACGTCCGCGCGCCAGCGCATGCGAGAGGGCCCTCAAGCGACTGACATCTCGCGTCGATATCATTAACTAAAGCTCTTATCTCATTTCTCTCAAGCCCTTCAGATATTTTATTGTTTTTTTTTTAATAACACGAGCCTACGCGTACATTAATAAGAAAATTTTTAAATCTTCTTCAAACCGCGATATATTTTACGAGCAGCTTTTATTTTTTTTGTTTTCTACTCTTATTATTTTTAACGTTGTGGCTTTTTCTTTATTATCTAAAGTACTTATTGTAAGTTCGAATCCATGGAGTACCATAACATCGATGGTAAAAAGACGTATCCGATGATAAATAAAATAAAAGAGCGAGACAAACTCATTTGTGGGCATACGATTTTGATCGTTTGTTTCTGTGTCGGCGAGTAACATGATGGACTTATATCTTGAGTTACTCACTGCGACGAGGAAGAGGACTGGCATCATACCCACAGCCCACAGCGGGACACTGGTGGTGGTGGTCATTATAAAAATAACTGCTGATTGGACGCCCTACCAAGAAAAGTCGTAATCGTATCCTCAATGTTAATGTTTCTGTTCTGTTCTCCTCAGTTCAGTTCCTCCGAGCATTTGAGGGACAAGAGTACGAGTCTTAAACTCCCTCAACTTTCTTTGTTGATTGTATTTTTTGATTACTATCCGTAATCTCTACTCAAAAGCAACGCCCATTCTTTAATTGCATTCTTAAATACATATATTTATTTATTTATTTATAACATAATTTCTATAGAATGAAAAAAATCAGGAGTGAATTAGGATTTTATTTAAATTTGAATTCAAATTCACTCTGTCACGGGTTTTATAAAAAATCACTTCGCATACAGAGTAAATAGATAAATAAATATTTATTAATTTAAAATAATTCCAGGCTTTGGTTTAACTATTTTTGAGTGTTTATTTTATTTTAACACACAACCAAGTCAGCAGTTCGTAAAAAGCCCTTTTGGTATACAGTCGGTATTCGAATCACGTTGTTCGCCATAAAAGCTCCTCGCAACAGCTACGGCTATTATATTGATGACTTCGCGGCGTTCAAGAGTCTATACCTTATATATGTACGGGTATATATTGGAGAAAACCAAACTCAACAATAATATATATATGAGATGAGAATGCCTTTTAAATATTTAAAACAAAGCGTCGGACTAGTAACAATTTCTTATTCTACTATAGGTTTCATCGTATGATTTGTAGTCTATGGCTATTAACTTTAACAAAATTTTATTACTGCAAACTTTCAGCTCCTTAGACTCCGTTTTACGCAAATGAATTGGACTGTTTTTATATTTTTGTCTATTTTATATAAATTATTGTTCAATAACTTTTAGTAATCAGCATAGTAACCAATAACTGAAGCTTTGTTTATATATTTATGTTGTAATTATAAGAACAGGCAAATTAACTCGCTAAAAATTTTTTTAAAGACTCAAGTAATTTTTAAAAATTTTGCCAACGGTTTTGCAGTAAAAATTTTTATTAAATCGCACACATTAAATATATTTTTAAATTTTAATTAATTAATTAACTTTCTTTATTTTTCCTAAACTACCCCGTTTCCCATAAAATAAAAAAAAAATTTTTATTTTCTCAAAGTGAAAAGTATAAAATTTAGCAGTCAAAATAAAAAAGTAAATTTTCCATATTGTTCCATTTTGCCCTCCCTATAAAATCGTAATTTCGTAACATCCTCAATTTTTACCAATGAATTTTATTTCATTAAATATTCACTGGAATTTTTTAAGACGGGTCTGACTTATAAGCGAAATTGCAGCAAATTTTTAAGAGCAATTTAAAAAAAAAAAAAAAACATTTCAACGGAAATCGGAGTTTATACATTTGTAAATATTCGCACTATTACATACATTGTATATCAAAGTAAAGGCTTCGTGCCGCCATTTTGTGAATGTTTTTTTATTGTTGCATTCTATATAGAAGCATTAAACTGGTTGCCAGGGCACGTATATCAACAATAATTGCAGGGCCAATAATAAAGCCGGAGGGGCGAAGTCTCGATAGCCCGAAATTGCTGGTTCCCCTACCAACAGGATAACCGCGACTAGCATTGTTATTACTTTTTATCTCTATCTCCCTTTTACTTTCCGAGTTTCTCTACTCGGTGGGTAAAGAACTGAACGGCATGGCGGCAGCCCTTCTATTCGCGTCCTCCATACCGGATAAACGATCCTTTACTTAGCAACATTTTGCCTCGCCGCCGCGAACAATTCGCGAGCCCATGGCTCTACAGCTATCAGACAAGTTAACAGACTTCTTAATACTTGAGACTTTCCCTTGTTTACTCGAACCCAAGACTAAGACCAAGACCAAGACTGAGATTTTATACTCAACCACATCGGATAGGGTGTAACCAAGTTAAGAGGTTGTACTCCGTGTCTATACCACAGCAAAGTCTGCTCTACAATACTAGTAAGTTGTGTAGGTATATACCTTTGAAATCGTTTGCAACCTCATAAAAGTATACGTTCCTCGCGTGATAGTCGCAAATTTGTTATTACTCTTGTTAACGCTCAGGTTCTTTAAAGCCTGGGCAAACTCGTTTAAATTTTTAAACTTTCCTATCTTTACCACCACGTGTCTATATATTTAAATATATTCATATATATTCATGCCTACATACATTTTATCATCCATCACCTGTTTCTTGACATGGAAAATTTTATTCCTCAATTTTTATTTTTACATGGAAAAAAAAATGTTGGCTAAAGATTATGATCCTGAGGTTAGGAGACAATTTAAAAATTTTGGATTTTTTTTTTTGCAACAAATCAATTAAAAAAAATTAAACTAAAAATATGCACGTGTAGAAAATTTAAAAAACTGTAAGTGCAATTTTTTGAAATTGTTTTTTTTTATAAATTGTAGTTTTTAAAAAAATCAAAAAATTATTAGACGTCGGCTAACTTCAGTATCATTAAAAATTACCATAGAATTCTGTCAAAGAATCTAATGATTTTTTATTGATATTTTTTTTTTATCTAGTCCTTAATTTAAAAAATCAAAAAAATTTTTACTACAATTAGTAACATTTTATTTTTTTTCAAAAATTATTTTTTCTATTTTCTAAAGCAAATTTTTGAACTTAGTATTTTTTGTAAAAAAAAATCCCAAAATTTACTTACAATAATTTTATTTTTTTTATTTTGCAGGCACACCAATCAATCGATTACCTATTATGGCAAAATCTGTTCTTGACCTGTACGAACTATATAATTTAGTGATTGCTCGCGGTGGTTTAGTAGACGTCATAAACAAAAAATTATGGCAAGAAATTATAAAAGGTTTGCACCTGCCTTCGAGTATTACTTCGGCAGCATTTACTCTACGTACACAGTAAGTATATAATCATAATTACTGTAAATAATAATAGTACACATGCTATCGTATAAATAATTAAGTCATATATCCACGGAAAAAAAAGTGACAAATTTTATTACGCTGTCGACAAAACTTTAAACAGAAAGTTGAGACGTCAAAAATTTTTTTAAATTTTCAGCTTTAAAATAAATCTCCAAAACGATTCGTAAAAAAAGTTATACGCCATTTTGGCTCTAGGAAGTTCCCTAAAGTCAAAAGGGCGAATAAAAATCTGTCCTTATGGAATTAATAACGTGATAGATAAATATATATATATATATAAATATATGTGTGACTGTAAGAAAGACATAAAAAAAAAATTTGAATATTGAATAGGCCGATGTAAAAAAATAAAAACCAGCGTTAAAATTTGCAATGTCGCGAACCGGGAGATAATTGATACGAGAATGTCACGAGAGTTGTAGTAGTAGTAGTAATAGTAGTAGTATTCGGCGATGTTATATCCCGCGGACGTCTCGTTGCTCGAATGATGGATGTGCCACCGTCCCGACAGAATGTCGGACGTCACATACAAAGCGTCGCCGAGTTATTTTCATATGTGAAAACCAAGTCCTCGGTATATTGCCCTCGCATATATCGTTTGTATTTTGTATTAGACTGCGCTACACCAGTTAATATATACCGCGGTTTCATTTTTTATTTAACTCAATCTTTTTTAATTTTTTTACGTCATTCTACTTATACTTCCCCACTTAAAGTTTCATCAACTGTCTCCATTTCCTTTTTCATCCCTGTCACATCTATAACGCGCCTCTCAATCTTTATCGTATCTCTACACTACTCTATATTATATATTTAGAACCGTCATTCTGTCATCTGCTTGCCTTTCACTAGATTTTACTCTCAATCTATCATACATTTATAAATTATTAATATATTTATTTTAGATAAATCATTTTTATTATTTTTAAATCTGACAATAAACTCAAGTCTTTATTTTCAAATCCGACTTTTTTTTTCACTCCATTTTTTTTCAAAATCTCAATTGAAAAAAAATTCATCAGATAAAATGGACCACTAAAAAAATTTTCTCACCTTAAATATATATAGTATACAAATAATTAAATTGTAAAATTAAAATTAAATTATAAAAAATTTTGTGACCCATTTGCTGTAAAATATTTAAAAAAAAAAAGTATCTTTGAATCTCTTAATAAACGATGACAAAATTCCAAGTATCCATTTGTTTACAAAAATAATAAAATACAAAATTAACGAGTGAGTTTTAGTTTTAAATGTTTGATATTACAAAATGTTGATTCAAACCCGTTTCTCCTTATTCTTTTTTACCGCGCGGCTAAATGTTTATTATTGTTTCCACAAGAGTCCAAGTGCAAGCTAAAAACTACCGGCAACTCGCCCCATTTTATTTCACTTCACTTACATCATGTAATATAACAAATACATACATACAATTATATCAATCGCAGATGTTACCGTGCTCTGATAGTTGCGATAGCGTCCAAACATAAAAAATAGGCGGCCAAAATAAAATTTATCCTCAAACTACAAAGACATTCTCCAAAGTCTGTCCATCTCCAAATAAATAAATGAAATAAAATCCAGAAGATTAAAGAAATTCTAAAATTCTTAACATTGATATGCTTTTTTTTCGACATAAATTAAAGAATTATAATTTTATATATATAAATATATAGACACGTGCTGTTAACATTTTTGCTCGAGTAGTTTATCCCTTAGTCTGCCAGACAATCGTAAAAAACGAAACGATCCTCACGCGAATTATAGGCTGTGGTATGCTTCAATTTATGTATACCTCATATATGTATATGTATATATATGTAACCTATAATCGATACAAAAAAACTATATAACATTTAAAAAAATCAATGTCAAGATAACCGCAAGTGATGCTCGTAACTTTATTTTGAATTTAAATTTAAATTTGTATATTGTATTTTAAATATTTATATATTTATATATATTTAAATCTACAGAATATACAGTAAACATTATATAATTATTGTATGTACTTTGAGAAAAAAAAACATATTTTTTGTCAAAAGGTCACGGTTTTGAATTTATTTTTTTGTGACAATAGAATTTTTATTATTTTATTTTTGTCGGGGCTGTAAAATATTTTAAATATTTTTAGAGTTTTTCAAATACTTGACATCATCCATCAAGTATTTTAATGCAGTTATTTTTAGTGGATTTCGTATAAATTTCTATCGCGTTCGCTCTCACGAAATTTTGAAAAAATTTTCCTTTGTCGAGTAGATCCCAAAAATTTTTATTCGTTCAAAAGTTTATATATTTTTATATATATGAAATATAACGGTTTCTTATCACGGTGGCACTCAGAATTATTCTCAAATTGTAACAAAATTTTTTTTTTTATTATTTTGATAAAATTACTTTCCTACACAGAAAAAAAGGATTTCTTGGCGCAACAAACTTTTTCTTGTTCTAAGAAAATTTTTACTTGACCCAAGAAATTTTTTGTATTATAAAGTGAAAACAAAAATTTTCTTAGGGTGAGAAAAAATTTTCTTGGAACAAGAAAAAATTTTTTGAGGTAAGAAAAAAACTCTTGAGCCAAGAAAAATTTTTGTCTTCAATTCATAATACAAAATATTTCTTGAGTCAAGAAATTCTTTTTTTCTGTGTAAAAAAGCGCGCATTTTTAATTTTTTAAAAAATTTACACCCTGATTTTTTTCTCATAAATTTTTAATAAAAAAAGTTTTCATTCTACAAAAAAAAAAAAAAATACTGTAATTTATACTGATGATAATTTTAAGCGATTTGAAAATTGACACTTTTCAAATTTTTTTACGAAATGTCATTTTTTCTAAGACTTGCGATTTTGAATATGAACAAGAGTATAAGTGAGTACTAAAAAAATGAATACAACAATAATTTGTATTTTAAAAATTCTAGATACATGAAATATCTGTACCCGTACGAGTGTGAAAAACTGCGGCTATCAACACCAGCGGAGTTACAAGCGGCAATAGACGGCAACAGACGGGAAGGACGTCGCAGCAGTTACGGAGCATATAGTGGAGGTAGTGGTGATAATATGGTACCACGAACCGCAAGCACACCTGGTTCATTGGCACTGCATGCACAAATGTCACCGTTATCTTTAGTAACAGCATTGGGAGGACCGCATCATAGCGCACAGTCGATGGCTAACGGCAACGCAGCACACGCACCTCTGCCATACCATCCTCATCATCCCCAACATCCGCAGGGTCCGCTCGGACAAGCTACTGCCGGTAATTGACTCCATTTGCACAACTAACTTACCCCCGAGTCACTAATTGCTTACTCCACTTCCGCCTGCTTTATTCACTCTTTTATTTTCAAACGATTTGAGGTTCGATTACGTGCTGATTATTTTTTTTAAATTTCACTTTTTGAGTGTGAGGGAGTTTGAGTTTATTTTAAATCGGCTGCTCGAGACTTTTGGCCTCCCTGGAGATGATGATAATGATGATGATGATGCGAACGAGGAGGAGCTGTAATTGATTGTACGATACGCCAAGAGGCAGGCGTTAACGGATGACTCGCGCTAACGAGCATTCCGCAACTTTTTACATTCTCCATCTCCTCTTTACTCTCTTACATACGTTCACTGGTTTGCTTACGTACTTGAGTACTTACACACGCTAACTGTTTTCATGAATTACTAAAAAATATTTTTTGCTTAAGAAAACCATCCGAATAATTATTAAATTTTTTTTTAGTTCAAGTTAAATTAAAAATGACTATGGCAGTTGCATAAATCAATAAATTTCCTCTCATTTGAGTACCCACATCGATATATTTAAAACAAGTGCATGTTGAGTACCAATTAATCACTTTATGAATAATTAATTAAAAAATAAATATTTTCTCTAAATATATTGTTGTTGGTACTCATTGAATGTAAAATTTTACCAAATACTCAAATATTGAATTCTTTTTGTTCTCAAAATTTTTTTGAAATTTTTTTTTAACCAAAATAATTATCACGGCTGATATTTTCACACGATTTCCTCTCGTTTGAGTACCCACATCAATATATTTAAAGCAAGTGGGTAATAAACATATAATTAAAGTTTCCTAATTAATCAATAAGTCAATAATGAGTTTATTCAAATATATCCTTGTGGGTACTCATTTAACGCGTAATTTTATCACCAACTCAACAAAAGTATCAGTTTTTTCTATAAAAAATTTCCGACCCGAAAAATATTTATAATTTTCTCAAAAATAAAAAAAAAACAGATAATTAATTTAGTTGATTTTTCACAGGGCCAATGGCGGGTGGACCGCCGGCTGACTTTGATGCACGTGTAACAGATTATCTAAAATTATTGCAACGAGACATCCAACGCAGTATCGGATCAAGTTCACCGCCGCTGGTACACAGACAAGGTTCGCCATCAGGTTCACCGCCAAGTGATTCACACAATGCGCTAGCAGAAATGTCAAGACTAACATTATGGAATATGTACAACAATACTCCGCTGTACGGTGGGTTGCCACAGCAGCCACTGTCACCACAGACGTCCCGATCTCCGCAGCCAAATGCCACGAGCCCTGAACCCCAACGCGAGGCACTAGATCTAGGGTTACGCGTATCGCCGACTTCTTCATCGCCAATCCGTCACAGCTCACCCTCGTCCGGCGGCAGCCTTCAAATTAAAAAAGACCGCGAGTCTCTCGATACCTCCCTGATAACTTCACAAAAACGCTCGCTCTCCGACGACGAGGGCCCGCACGAAAAAATTACCGCGTTACCAGGAACGCATATTAAAATTTCAAACCGCGGAGACGGCAGAAACGGAGACAATTCTATTGCCGTCAGCATGGAGATAAACGGAATGATGTATCAGGGTGTTTTGTATGCACAAAGTGACAATAATAATAGAACTAGTATCAGTATCAGTAATAATAATAACAACAAAACGCGGAGTTTGGTATCGTGAATTTTCAATTCAATTCATTCATTTTATTTCTTATTATTTTTTTTTTAACAAATAATTGGATGTGACATATGATTTTAATTTAATTATTTAATTTCATTTTTAAATTTAATGTTTTTAAAATTATTCGATGGGTCCCGAATTTTTTTTTTTATCGCGATCGATAAAAACACCCGAGGAAAAAAATTAATTTAATTTATTTTAGTTTCTTATTCTTTGGATGTCATGAAAATTAACGCAAAGAAATAGAAAGTTTGAATTTTTTTTTTTACAATTTTGCTACGATTGTAATTATTTGAATTTTTTTTCGCGCATGTACCGAATTTATACTAAAAAAAAAACCATAATTTATATCAATATAAAATACTAGGATCCATCGATAGGAGAAAAGTGAGTGCGTGCAATTGAAACAAAAATTATAATTATGATAAATCAAATCCAATTTTACTTAAACTTTTTTTTTTCTAGTATGCATACGATTTTTTTTTTGTTATCGGATTCTTTTACTCAATAATGTACATTTTTTTATTTTATATCCATTTATTATTATCATTACTATTATCATTACTATTATCACTATTGCTATAATTAATATTATTATTATTATAATTATCATATTATGCATCACATTATTCATATTATAATTTTTTATTGAGTAAAACATAAACTAAGATATTTTAGATAAAAGAATCTCATAAAAAAATATTACAAAAAAAAATTAATTTTAAAAGGCCTCAGTTGCCTCCATTTTTTTTCATAGATTATAAATTCTTACTGAAATTTATTCTCTGCGGTTTTATCGCCTGCTTAAATATAAAACAATTTAATTACATAAAAAAATAATTGCACTGTTCTATTGCCTACTAGAAATATTTCATGATATTCAATTGATTACTATTTAACTGTAAACCCAAAGAAGTATCTAATTAATGTAGACAAGCTCCTGATTCTGCTGAAAAAATCAAGTGATCGATCACTTGGAAAAAAAACCTGATCTAGAAAATATCAAAACCACAGTAGTCTACAATAATATCTCGCGTCCATAACATACTGGGTTGAATCTCAGTCGATAGAAGAAATGACCTGATCAAGTCACCAATTTCCAATAGAAAACTCTGTAAAGTTTTCCATTTTTCCGATCGTAAAAATGATCATTTGTCTTCAAGTATTTGATTTTCTCAGCAAATAAATCAGAAGCTTGTCTGCATTAATTAGAAATTTCTTAGACTTGGATTCTTAGTTAAACAGCAATCAATTGAACACAATGAACTATTTTTTTCATAACATCACCATCGAAACGAAGTCTCAGCTTTACGGTCAATTTACAGAAGATAATTTGTCCAATGCCGCGAATTAATATTAGCAGGCGCGTTAATTGTGAATGGCTTCAGTCGGCGAGCAGATTAAAACTTGTTTCGTCTCTTGGGAAAAAAAATAGTATATTACAAACCTAGAAAGGAAAATAGGACATTATGACCCTGGTGTAATCACGCGGTGTCAATTTACGCTTACGCGAATATTTCGTCTTAAATTAACTCGTTTTTGACGGGCTGCTGATAATGAAAGTTCCAATGCGAAATCATGAAAGATCTAGTGTGTAACTCAGAAAAATTCGATTTCGGTCACTGGGTGATGTCAGCACTGAAGCAGCCAACTTCACCCTAACCTGAAATCGTTTCTTTTATCCCTCGTCACACAATTTACTATCAGTAGGCACTGAGGTAAGAAACTGATCAGTAGCATTTATAATTTATGAAAAAATACTGAAGGCATTTGATAAATTTATAAAAAAAAATCTCGACAACTGATGAATTAAAAAATTTATTAAAATATCAGTTTAGAAAATTTCATTTAATCAAACATTTAATAATTTATTTATTATATCATTAATAATCATAAGCAATCGTAACATTAATGAGTAAATATTAATTAATAATAAATTATGTCATCACAATTGCATTTGATCATAATTATTAATTAATTATATACATAATAGATTTTTATATAAATCATTTTTCAATTTGTACATTTTGTTCACATCACTTGATATTTAATTAATCAACAGTGGTTGGTTAATTAGCTTAATTAATAATAGTTATCATTATTATTAGTATATTTAAATATGAAATACATATACGATTGTATAATCTATTGAAATATATTGTGACGCGATAAAGACGATCAAGTCTTGCTTATCCATAAGCTTGTAAATATTTAGTCAGCCAATTAAATAAATGAATGAATTAAAATAAAATAAAATAATAATTACAATAAAAAGTATTTTTTTTTTAATTATTATTTTTAATTAGCAATAAGTTTATTAACTGATTATTTTTTTAATGCGTTGATATTTAAATAATTTTTTTTAATTCATATTATTAAAAATTTTTTTTAATTAATCACTAATTAATTAATTAATTTCATCGCACATTAATTAGTGGCAATGTAAATTATTTTTGAGGGTAGTTTTTAATTAACCATAAAATTAATCATTAAATTTACGTCAAATTTATTAATTAATAATTGTTTGATAAAAAAAATTTTTTTAGTCAAATTTTTAAATATTTTTTATTGACGAAAAATTTTTTTTGTTAAATTAATTTTTAAAAAAATGTTAATTAATTATTTAATGATAAGGCTTATCATTTAATATGAGAGCTAGCCGAAAAGACTGTTATGTAAGTTTATTATTTAAAGATTATTAAAAAAAAGTCGTCATCATTTTTTTTTTATTTATTGAATTATCAAAAATACGCATGGAAAAAAAAAAAGGAAAAATTACAATTTTTAGTGGAAAAAAATTGGAACTTTTATAAAAAAAAACTTTAAAAATTAGTCTAAAATTATAATCCGAAACCTGGGTCTCAGGACAAGAAATTTTAACTATAAAAAATCCATGTGGAATTGCATAGGAACCCATAGGAATTCATATAGATAATTATGGATTTTTGTAAAAATCCATGGAAATTAATATAGAAGTATATTAATTTATATAAGAATCCATGTAAGAAATCATGGGTACGCTGTTTCCCATGGGAAATCCACATAAGAAATTGAGTGTCCCACGTCGGAATTTGAATATATGGGTTCCTATATAATTTCTACAGAATCCGCGTTATCTGGATTTCTATACCTATGGATTCGAGTGTATAAATCTATGCTGGATTCTCAGATGGATTTTTTTGACAGGTGTCATAAATTTTTAATGTTCAAGTTACGGTTTTTAAAGTTAAAATATTAATTTCTTTTGCATAAATTAATTTTAATGGTCATAATTTTTTTCTGTTTAATCAATGACAACTTCTTGTTATAAGTAATTGCAATTAAAGATATCAAATTTCTCAGTTGTCTCAGAAATGATGAAAATTTTACGACTTCGAAGTTAACGGACTGCCGATATTTGAAACTGTAATTTTTCCACTATTTTTTTCCACGCGGGAAAAAATTTATGTAACATTAATCATTAATAATTAATGAAACGAAATATTTAAAAATTAATTACATCATAACTGTAAATTAATCACTTTGTTAATTTAAATTCAAACGTTTTATTTTTTTTCATAAAACTTAAAATGGAAAAAAAATAATAAATTTAAAAAATAAATATTCTTATTAATTGTAAGTGATAATAATTACTAATAATACTTAAAAGTAATCACTGTATTGATTATAAATATTTAATTTGTAATTAATAAAGAAAAAAAATTTGAAATTCGAGTACTGACAGGACTCGAGTCCACGCTGTGAAATGCAATATTTAATTTTTTATCTTTTAAATAAATAAGTTTATAATTAATTGTCATTTTAAAATTAATCAGGCATTTTGTTAATTATTATTATTATTGATTATTCTAAAAGTATCTTATTGTTTAGATGCCTGGTAAATATATCTATATATCTAAAGTAATAATTAAAAATATATCGAGTATATATTTACGTATAAGTAAATTTACTAGCTGATAATTAAAAGCAAATTCTTTATCAATAGATAATTAGAATGAGTATGAGTATGATGTATCAAAATATTACTCTTTTTTTAAGTCGCTATTTTTAGTTACGTCATTTGTAAATCAATGTAAACGTGCTCCAAAATAAATAAAGTAAATTTTAAGAAATACACGTATGTTATATCGTAATAATTACCATTATTAATTAACTAATTAATTAATCTAACTGTTTATTTTTAAAAGCAATTGTATTTAGTAATTTTATTTTTTCTTCTTTACTAACAAATGCATAATCAACTGATGATATAACTAATTGTTTTAAATTATCTTTTGTTAAATTAAAATAATCAGCAGCTAAGTTATATTCTTGTGATAACGTTGTATCGAATACTCCTTTATCATCTGTCTGTAATTAAATGCATCATTTATATTATTATTATTATTATTTGCAAATTAATTATTTTACTGATTAATTGTGCAGTCGAACCCCATTAACACCGGCCGGTACTTAACAAACTCGAATTTTCGTTTTTTATTAATTTATTTATTAATTATCAAAACGGTGATATTTTTAGCTTCTGGAAATATGCACAAGAAGAACTTCCTCGTAAGATTTCATTGTTCGAATAACGTAAATATTTGAATTTTCGGATGATAATTGGAAGGTAAAAAGAGAAAAAAATATTCGATGGACACAGAGTAGATGCCCATACGCATGAGTCTGAGACTATTCTAAGACTCTAAATATTTTTTTTCTCCAGTATTTTCTATTATTTTACATTAAAAGAGTCTCAGAAATGATGTCGGATGATAATTGGAAGGTACGATGAGAAAAAAATTTCTTAAATGGACAGAGAGAGCAGATGACTCGAGATGCCATCAATATGGTTCTGTTGAGTCTAGGACTAATATTTTTTTTCCTCCAGTATTTTCTATTATTTTACATTGAAAGAGTCTCAGAAATGATGGATGATAATTGGAAGGTAAAATGAAAAAAAATTCTTAAATGGACAAATAGAGGAGCTGACATTAGCGACAAAAAATATTTTTTTTCAAAGCGACTATATTAATAATTAGTAATTAACAACTTACTGCAAGACAAATTGGATGATTAGCTTCGTATAAATATAAAAACTGATGCTCTGATAATGATTTAATTGTTTCACATTTTAAATTCGAAGTCAAACATAACTCTGTAATTTTAAAACAAACAATAACTGGTAATTAATATATTTGTAATAGTAATTAAAAATAATTATTTAATAATAATGCTGATAAAAAAAGTTTTTCTAATGTCTCTGAGTATGAAGAAAAATTTTACGTCTAATTACAACTTCATCGAGTTGTGTTTTACGATTAATTAAATGCTAATTACTTAAGAAATTTAAATACCATTAATTACTAAAAATTAAACAGATTCATTTGATTAAAAAATTAATTATATTTTTATATTCAAAAAATAAAAATCTTACCAACGGGTATCTTAGACTCAATGAGTTTATCAAACAATTTAAGACTTCCTTTTAAATTTGGATGGATATTCGTACAGTGTCCCAATCGATCTGGTTTGAATTCTAATATGTCCATTATTTCTTTTTCATTGGGTACCTGAATTGAAATATAAGTTATTAATAATTTAATTAATTGATTAGTAATAAAAATGAATTACCTCAGCGCAATGAGCAGCAATTTTCAGCCCAATATTTCTGGCATTTCTAAATAAATTTAAATAAGCATCACCTTCAGTCGGATCTCCACTCAAATCGATTCCCACAACATACTCTGGATATTTTTTATAATAATCGATTGCCAGTTTGACATTTTCTTCCGCGTCTTCAAAACCGTTTCTACGATTGACTGATACCAGAAATTTCACTATAATTTCTGGTAGTAATTTTTTTGAATGCCTGTTAATTTAAATAGAATTTAAAAAATTAATAATTAATAGAAAAAAGTTGATTCTGAAAGTAGCAGTCATTAAAAAAATTTATTTATTTTTAATAAAAGAAATTAAAACTGACGGGAAATTTTTAGAAATTTATTCCGGATTAAAAACTTCTATTAGAACTCAATCAGAATTTGGAACTTTCCAATTAAAACTGATCGGAAATCAATCGGAAATGTTCGATTAGAATTTTCCAGTCGCAGTTTATAATCAGGGATCCAAATAATTTTCAAAAATTTTCCTGTCTATTATTTAAAAATTTATCTGATGATCATCAACCCGATAATTTAAAAAATTTCAAATGTCAGACGTCGGCTACTCTCAGAATCATGAAAAAAAAAATGTAAATAATTTTTTTACTCAATAGCTTTTATAATCGTCTCGATATATTCATTTTTATTCATTTTACCCTCGACATACTTCGGAGTACTTCTTAGTTCTAAATAAATGACATTGTCGTTATTAAATTCGCTTATGACATCACAAGTTGTGATAAATAATGCGTCCGTTGTATCAGTCAATGCATGAACGAGACCAAATATTTTAAAACATCTTTAACAAAAATTCAAATGATTAATTAATTAATTAGATAATTGTGTAGTAATAATTTAAATAAATAAATAATAGTTTACTCTTTTAATGACACCGACGTATCAATGCGACTCAACTCCTCATTAAAATTTTTATTTTTTAATTCACATAACTTGCGAATTGTTTCTGGAGACACTGAACCATTCAAATGGGCATGAAGTTCCTGGAATTAAATAATTTTTAAAAATTATAGGATCTAAAGTTGAGAAATTTTTAAATAACCAGGAAAATACTTACCAGCTTAGGTAATTTCTTGCAAAAAACCTCTAAGTCCATGACTTTTAATTGATAAAAAAATTAAATATAAATATTTTAATTATTTAACTGATGAATGATTTATTTAAAAGTTGTTTACTAACGTGTGTGCCAAACTTCAATTAAAAAACTCACAATAACAAATAAAACTAGATGTGTATAGTAAAATTTTAAATAATTTTCAAACGCCCTCTAGTTGAAACTTGAGAATTACTGGGGAGAAAATAAGATCTGATTAAATCTGCATTGACATCAATAGATCTATTGAGAATTGAGATTCATTTTATTTGAATCTTAAAATTAAAAATTTTTTTGAGTGTGAATGTAGCAGACATCAGAAAAATTTTAAATTGTTAATAAATCGAGTAAATAATTAATAAAATTAAATGTCAAAAAATGGGCGTTTAAAAAATTTTGAAATTAATAAGTGCATTTTTTTTCAATTATTTACTCTACTTATTTATAAATTTAAATTTGTCTGATGTCTGCTACATTCACACTCGTACTTTGTTGTAAGTTTTTTTTTTAAGCTCCAGAAAAAAATAATCAAAATCTGATTAAATCAGGATATAATTTTTTAAAATTTTGTAACTAACCCAGGTGTCAAACTTGCCTTTGTGACATCTATAAGATATCAGTTTTTAGGCAATTTTTTCACTTGTCGATAAGGCATCAATATGTTGACAAAACGATCAGAAATTTATGTCACCGAAAAAATTCTTATTTAAAAGACTCAACACAAGTGACGACAAAAAGTAAACTACAAATAGTGGTAAAATAAGTCATCTAAACGACTTTTCAATTGACATGAGACAGGAAAAACAACACAACTCGTCTCTGTCTCCGGAACCAACATTTGCATGTCGTATTCATACCAAAAAAGATGACTGTGACAAAAAAAAATTTGACGTCCTTTTAAAAGACATCTTAAAGTTGACTCTGTGCTACTTGGGAAGGTAAGAGACCCAGCGCCAGATCAGGGGACTAGTACCCAATTACTCATACATTTGTATATTTATATTTACTAACTTTTTCTAAGTACAGATATAAAAATATATGGAGTGATCGGGTACTAGGTCTTTTACCTTACAGTAAAATATATAATTTAAATTATATATTTTACTGTAGACATAAAATTTTAATTGAAACTTTGCATCATAAAAGTCAATTGACGTAAATCTATAATAATTGTTATCATAATAAAAAAAAAAAAAAATAAGGAAAATAAATCACTGTCTATCAGGATCTTTATTGATCATTATTAATTACCGACAGTATGACAGTGTCAATTAAAAATATTTAATAGAGATATAAATAGACGAAATTTACATTTTACAATGATAAATGTTTAGTCTACTAGTTGATAAACTAAACAAAGAAAAAAAAATAAAAAAAAATGTCGTTAATTCTATTTGCATTTTTAATCAACTTTTCATCTATTCAGTAGTAACCCATGACCTTGACCGGGTTATTAATGATTAAATTACAATTTTACATAACAATAGTTGATTTAATTTATGATCGTGGTGCGAGAGCTTGTAATTCACTGATGCACTGTTCTAATGCCGCCTTCTCCTGCTCTGGAGTTATGGATTTCACAACATTGCCTATGATCCATTGGGCCATGTGTTTCTGAGCTATTCTGCGCTCGACATTCGAGATTTGTAATTGATAGTCCAATCGTTTTTTCACCTGAAATTATTATTTATTATTAATATTATAATTCAACTTTTAATAAAATTATATTTATTATAAATTATTTATCGATACTATATAATTATAATTGCTCCTAAATACGAGTGTGAATGCAGCTGACAATTGGCAATATTTTAGATTTTAAATTTTAGAAGAAATGAATAAAGTGTAAGTAGAGTAAAAATTAAAAAATACATATTTAGATAATTTAAAAATTAGTAAGTGCATTTTTTTAAATTTCATTATTTCAATTAATTTTCATTTATTTGAAATTTTTAAATTGTCTTATGTCTGTCACATTCTCACTAATCTAAATATTCACTATATTTTATTACTAGGCTGTGACGTCTATAAGACAGCAATTTTTAGACATCGATAAGGCACCAAAATGATGACAACAATTAGAAATTTGTCACCGAAAAAATATCTGCTTAAAAAACTTGTCATCGAAAGGATTTTTTAATTGAAATGACTTTTTTTACGACAGGAAATAGATGACAAATTCCTTACGGCTCCTAAATTAACATCTGTATGTCTTATTTATATAAAAACTTGGCTTTGAAACAAAAAAATTGATTTTGTTCTTTCAATAGACATCTTAAAGTTGTCTCTGTGCTTGGGGATGACAATTTTAAGACATTAAAAAAAAATTATTGAATAATTAAAAAATTAGAATAATTTTCACATCAAAACTGTTCGCACGCCCCCTAATGATTGTAAATTATAAATTATTAATGAACGATATCCAGTTGCTAATTAATTAAAAAATAGAATAAATAAAATGAACCTCATTATAAACATTGTAAGCCCGTTCACGGTAAGTTGCTTCAAGCTGGATTTTAATATTTTCTTTCTTGGCATCCATGATCATCTTCTGTGCTTCTGATCGCCACTGCTCGCGGAGCTCGTGTTTTATTGCCTCCTCATTGGCGGCTAAGTCATCCTCACGAGTTTTCTTAATCTCCGATTCCTCCTTGTCCATCTCACTGTCCAAGTACTTGGCCATACCCGGACCGAGATTCTTTACTAAGACAATACTCATCAGCAGACACGCAATACCTGTGTAGTACTCGTGCTCCAGCACGTAGAATTCTTTTGAAATCAAGTAAGTTGACAGCCCAAAGGTGAACATGTATGGACCTAAATAAATGATAAGTCAAAAATAAAGTCATTAAATGTCTGATTAGAATTTTTTAATCAGATTCAAGCGAAGTTTTTAATCAGGGATGCAGAGAATTTAAAAAAAATTGATGATACTGGAGTTAGCAGACGTCTAATAATTTTTAGATTTTTTTAAAAACCACAAATCATAAAAAAAAAAATATTCAAAAAAATTGCACTTATAGTTTTTTAAATTTTCTACATGTGCATATTTTTATTTTATTATTTTTTTTTTTAATTGACGTCGAAAAAAAATCCGAAAATTGCTGATCGTCTGTTAACTTCAGAATCATAAAAATTTATGAATGAGTAAACATCAGACAAATAAATAATTAATAAAATTAAATTTAAAAAAAATGCACATTTAAAAAATTTTGAAATTAATAAGTGCATTTTTTAAAAATATTATTTTTTAAATTATTTACTTTATTTATTTATAGTTTTAAATTTGTTTCGTCTGCTACATTCACACAAATGCAGCAGACATACGAAAATTTTTCAATTGCATATAAAAAAATGAAATAATTAAAATAATAAAATTTTTAAAAAATGCATGTACTGAATTTTGAATTTTCTAAACATGGATTTTTTTATTTTTATTTTATAAACATTTTAATTTATTATTTCAAAGTTTTAAAAATTGTCAGATGTCCGCTAACTTTACTGTCATGAAAATTTTCATGTGCATATTTTTTAAATTAACAAGTTGACAGCCCAAAGGCAAACATGTACGGGCTTAAATAAATAATGAGTAAAAAATATCATAATTAATAATTTAAAATAAAAATAAATAAATGCGTACCAGTGTAACCAGTTTTATTGTAAAAAAATTGGAACCATTCCTCAGGAATGAATCCATGACGAACTGGGTCCGGTTGAAGAGGACGTGAACGTCTTTGAGGTTCAACTGCTGATGATGATTGCACACGTGCCAGTGCAGGGTAACGTGTTGCCACTTGACACAAAATTTTAAATAAATTAATTCAAGTTTTCATATAAAAACAATAATATTTTATAAAAGCTGCTCCATTTTAAATTAAATAAATAAAAATAATTGTAATTATTACATAATGATGAAAAGTATACACTGTATATATTTTAAGTTTATGAGTTAAAGTTTACGTAGATCTTTAGTCTAGGAAGTAGAAAAAAATTGTAAATTATGAGGACTAAATTGGGTAATTAATTTTTTAAATAATTACCGTTTCGCAGAGCTAATCTTGACAACATTATCGATGTAAGTTCCTCAGCAGCTTCACCGAGAACTAGGATCTGACCTGGGTGAGTAAAAAAAAAATGGCTACCAAATCTAATGACATTTGCAAGCTGATAACATCAACTATTTTTATTCCCTAGATTTGCTTTCAGCGAGGGACTTTTTGGCCCTGCGCAGTCGGTTTAATATCTACTGAGTTTTTTAAATAAATGGCGGGAATAATTTTTGTGATATGAAATTTAAAAAAAATGTAGCGCTTGTGAAATTATTAAAATAAAATGTTATTTATTTTTGGCGGGAGTAAAAAATTAAAAATTTAATTTTTTGGCGGGATAATTAAATATTTGAATAAATATAAAATATTTGGTATTGAGAAAATATTTTTATGAGACAATGGAAAGTTTTTTTAAAAGTTTTATCATCACTTGTAAAAATAGTTGCTGTCATAATTTGAAATATGATTGATTATAATTTAAATATGACATCTAGTGTCACATGAAAATATTTTCCGAATTTAACCACGAGTTCATATAAATTTAAACCGGTAGTTTTATTAGAAAATCAATTTTTTATAAATTTTATTGGTACCAGAAGTTTTTTTTTTGACCCTGGTTTTGTGTAAAAACTTTCTCTCGCGAAATTCATGAAAATTTTTTGCTAAAATAATTTAAAAAATATACGCAAGTCCTGATCCTGGACAAAATTATTAGATAAAATAAATTCCAGAGCTAGAAAAAATTAGGAAATTAGAAAAAAAAAACTACAATTTGTTATTTTACATTGAAAATTTTTCTGTTGTAATCTATACGATTTCAGTAATTGCGTGTCCATTGTCGGCATGAAACGTGTATTATCTATGCTCTATTATGCTTTCATGATTCCTGTGCATGTCTTAATTTCCTGAAAAATAAATATTTTAGTACACGAGTAGATTATTTTAAAAATATACAAACAATTTAAACTTTTTTTTATAAAAATCATCATGAAAATGAATTTTTATCTGCATCATCTTATTAACAATAAAATAAAAATTTCCTCATCCTAATTTTCAAAATTCTTACTTATTTTTCATTAAAACCCCCATGAAAATTATTTCCATTGCAGTTATTAATTTATCTCGACCACCGAAAATTATAATTTCTCTATTTCCAATAATTTTCCGCCCGAAAAAACTCATAACCGCCATCTATTGTCTCTATCGTTCGTCAATATTTACCAAACATCAGCAACTAGATTACGCTCTAGTTTCCTTGCGGCCAATAATCCGCCCACCGATTTTCCAAACTCAGACACAAACCGAATCTGCATGATAAATAAAAAACCCCAATTCCCCTCTCCATACTTAAAAATATCCAAAGTAAACATAAAATACTCAGAAACTCTATTATTTATCTTTTCAAAAAAATTCACCGCAACTTTTCTACTGCTCTATAAACCTTCCCAACAATATTTAGAAACAAAAATTTTCTTGCCGACAAATAAAAAAAATTTATATCAAGTGATGTGTAAATATTGACGTTACTATAAATTCAATAAAAAAAAAAAAAAAAATTCGAGGCAACCGCATGTATGAGCTCTTTTATACAACTCACGGGTATTAATGACTAAATTGAAAAAACCAGCAAAAGCTTTTAATTCCATTGATAGGTGATACATATATATATTTATGTATATATATAAATTTATTTACAAATCAATTCCATATCATAATTCAATATCTTTACTACCAATAAACATATCTATATAATTAACATAAAAAATATAAGAAAACTCAGCGATCATAAATAATAATAAAAAAGATGGGATAAAAAAATCAGAAAGCTGACCATCAAGTCTAGAAAAATTCATCTAGATACAGTACAGCGCCCTAGTACGTTGATAAATGTCGTATGAGCCAAGTTCCACTGGGTAAACCCGAGTAAACTCTACCAACTCAACTAAAGAATTCGTCCATCTATACATAAACTCCACATAAACATGTATGTATATATATACAGATATACATTTGTATATATATCTCTTAGAGAGTAGAGTGTAACATTGTAGTCGAATCCAGTCTCTCTTATGGTACCAGCAGGTTTTTCCTTGTCACTCTTATCGGGCAAGTGTCCTGCGAATTCCAGGGATCAATGCGTTGGTGCGCCAAAACGCTTGCGCCAACCACCAACCCCCTTGTCGCTTTTCCACCCTCGTTTGATCATCCTTCTTCACCATCTACGACCCCCTCGACTCCGCTGCCCCTCGTCTAACCCTTGGAGTTTCTCACTCGCCCTGGGTCTTGCTGGTGGGTTTTTGCTCTGTCCCATCCATCGCGACCCCTGTACCTCTTCATCTACTATCAACACCACTACACAGCTATCGCACTTGAAAAGCTATCTACGTTATAACCGTGAACCAGTTCTATATATGTATATATATAATGCTTTCTCTCACCATCTCGCTCGCTAAAAGCTCCCACCAACGATCGACAAGCCGCGTCGTCGTGCGCTGCCCACGGAAACTCTAAAACTCCTCGGCGCCTGTGCAGGGGTGGCGATGCTGATGGTGGTGGTGGTGCTGTTGGAGCCATAGCAAAGGAAAAGTCCGTGATCCGGGTAAGGGACTCCTGGAAAGGGCTGGTACCATATCCATTATATTACAACCCCTAAAAAAAATATTAACTTAAAGAAAGTTAAAAATCTAAAAACATTCTCCTCTTTCGACTCTTGTCGATTGACAAGTGCCACTACTCGTAAAACCAATCAATCATTCCGTTGTTGTCTGTACTCTGAATATGTGTCTAACCAACTAACACAATCTGGATTTAATACAAAGCTGCGGATATATTTTTCATCAAGTGCCAGCTGAGTGGCTAAGTGTGTTACCACTTATAAATATATGAGAGCTTTAAATGTTAGTGGTAGTTCTTGAGTGTCGTTTTTCGTGATCAGAGTTGTTAATACATCAAATAAATATTGTTTAAACAAAACGAGTGGTGGATAAAGTAAAGTGAGTTGTTGTCAGGCGTTCCTTTGGCTCGAGTGTGCATTTGAACGTGTAATTAGAGATACCAAGACTTCACACACTTGAATATATATATATATATATATACATATTCATATCTGTGTAAATTTTAACGTAGTGTGATACAGTGCGGGGGGTATGTATTCCCTTACGGGTCCCTCATTTGAGGGTTGACATTGCTCTGGGTTATTATACTTCCAGACTGCACATACTTGTTAATTCAACGGATTTCTCCGACACCTTTAGTGAGCCGTGTACCACCTAGCGCCTTACGGGTGAGTTGTTCTTCACTATTTCTTATTACACTATTTTCTTTATTACTCCGCCGTGTATGCATTGCCTGTATATTTATGTACCCTTACTACTTAATAATTCATCAACCTCCTCAATGAGCTTGTTATCTACCTCACCGTCCTGCCTCACTTCGTCATGTCTCCTTTTATTTAATTTCCATAAATTTTTTTGTTATTAATTTTTTTAAATATTATACACTTTTTAAAAATTTTTAAAAATCCTACGGTCAATATATGGATGACAATAAGTCGGATGATATCTTTGAATATTTATGGTCAGCTCCACCGAAATGGCTATTCCCCTTTTACGAGCACAAGTTAAATCGGATTATTCTCATGAGTTCAGCCATTACAACTACTGCTCTGATCCGCGTAGTTTCACTGTTCTCCCTGTTGTTTATTTAGATTTTTCGCTTATAATTATTAACTGCCTCTATAATCTTCTTTATGCGGCTCTCTGCTTACCAATATCATACACCCAAATCTATATCTATATACATCTATATAAATATGGGTTAAATCTTTACAATCCTGCTCATTAATTTTTATTGCCCGCTGATTGATATTCAATTTTGTATTCCGTATAAATTCCATCGTAATTTAATTTATTTAGATGAGGTTTTTTTATTTGAAATAATTTATGCTGCCATAATTTATATTAATTTTATCACTTTGAATTCGCAATACAGAGACCAGGTTTTGTAGTGATGATTTATTTTTAGCCACGTTCGATTATCGATTCGTAATAGGGTAGTAAAATATATTTGCTGACTATTTATTATATAGATGATTTATATAATTGTGTTATATAAAATTAAATATGTATGATATTTATTGTTTATCGTTATTATTGTCATTATTTATGAAACTATCAAGTACGTGCGTGCATATGATAATTTATTATTTATTTAGAGTGTAGATTTTATAATAAACAGCAAAACGATTTGAGCTTTTAATAATTATTGCATGTTTATAAGTGCCAATTGTTATATATTTATACATATATATACATAAATAAATATATATATAGCAGTAATGTTAACTGTTAAATCCCTAGACGCGCGCGTTTTCAACTCTATCCAATAATTTCTATCCCCATTCCAAGTATTAAAGTTGCCTCTACTTCTATCCTCACTTACCCTCCCTTTTTTTCTCTCTATTGCTCTCTCACTCTTAATCTGATTATTTTTAACCGATAAATATATATAGAGACTATACTTTACCTTCCAATTATCTCAAGAACTTGGTTAATGAACAAATCAAACTATTTTTTTTTTAACAAGTTTAGATAATAACTTAATTTTTAATTTTTTTTTTTACTGCAATAAATAAATTACGACTTAAAAATTTTTTAAATACTCGAGAAGCAGAAGCTTAAGTTGCACTGTAAAAAATCGGGAGTGAATTCGAAGTGATCATGGATTTTATTTAAATCCACTTGGAGTTTCGGAGTCAAAAAAAAAACATCTGCGCGGAAAATAAATGGGTTTCTTTTTTCAGCTGAAAGATTTCGGAGTGATCTTGATTTTATTTAAATCCGCATTCACTGAACCAGAGTTTTATTATTAAAATAATCTCCCCTTTGGAGTTAATTTTACTCCGGTCCGCATTCACTCCGGATTTAATCTGCGACCAGACCGCGAATTTTTTCTGTGAACAAAAATTGCTACAATATTTCAAGGAATTTATTTATGCAATAAGAATAATATTTTTGAAATATCCATGATAGGAGCAATGCCTTCATTCAATAAATATATACATATATATGTCACACGGACCCTATGTTGATATAATTCATTCTAAGTGTACAGGAACCATTCCTATGATGAATGGGAACCATTTCTATAATTCAATAGCAATTGACAGGAACTGATCCCTTGAATATGGAAACTGAGTCCAAGATAACGAAAACCTTTACTGATATTGTGAGTGGATTTTATGAATCCCTGATGATCAATCTTATGACTAAAGAGGTGATATTTCCTATAATCACTCACAGAAACTCTCCATAAATTTTGCTGTACACTTAGCAGAAAAATATATATATTTTTTTAAAAAACTTAAACTTTATATTAATAAATCTTATTTTCTTTCACATATATTCATATGTACTGTTAGTAAAAACTAAAATAAAATAATTTCATATTTATTATGCTTGGCTCCGTCATTAAAAAAAGCTGTTTGCTCGTATTTGATAAACAAATAAATATGAAAGAGAGATTAATATAAATAAATAATTTACCCTTTGTGAGAAAATATTTAAAAAAAAGTTAATTAAAATAAAATCCTTCATGATCGTATTATATGAAAATTTTATTTGATAGAGTAAGTAAAAAAAAAAACATTATTTATTTATCTGCATTATAAATAAAAATAAAAAAATATTTTTTAGCATTAAATTATTTTCCTTAACATTTGAAATTTATTTTATCATGATTTAATAATGCGCACAAATTATATAATAATTTTTCCTCTATTTAAAATGAAGTAAATTAAAAAAATAATTTAAGCGAATAATAAACGTAAATTAAAAGTCAATAATTAACTTAAATCATTTTATTTCTGTTAATTAAGCATCAATTAAACATCAAATAATGTTTATATTTAAAAATTTAGAGTAAATATTGAGGAATTTTATTTAATAATTTTGATATAATTTAAATACTTGATATATATTTTGCCTTATTATTTCAGTATTTCATGATACTCTGGTATATGTGTATATATGTATATACATTTCATCAGTATTTATTGTTTTTTATCGCTATAAAAATATACTGAACGTACTACACTCTACGGAGCTCGATGATTATTTAAGTTTGAGACCTTTGTTTTTTTTTTTTTTTTTTTATTCAAGTTTATAAAGTAAATATAAGCTGAAGAAGTTGAAGCTGGGAAAAAAAAATATCATATACATGCGACCTTTTGATTTAAATATATAGAAAAAAGAAGTTATTAAAGGTCTCTTAATGTTATCATATATTATGAATGATAATATTTCGTATAAAAATAAATGGGATGATAAGAAATTAAAATATTCATATGTCAATATAAATAAGTTACTTTTAATGATATATTGATAGTGATATTTAATATCATATTCCTAGTTCTAATAATTTTTTAATAATTTTATTCTATCAATTTATGGAATTGCAGTGCGTATATATAGAATTTATATCCACAGGTCACGTATGCGAAGTGTAGAATCTAAAAAATATTCTTTCTGTCATTCCTTTAGAACAAAGATTCAAAAAACTGATTGTTAAGTTAATTAACCATAAAAAAAATTTATTATTATTTCAGATTGTGAACCACAGTCATAATGAGGGATCGACTTTCGTGGTACATGGTTTTCCTAATTCTTCCAACAATTTTATTGGCTCGTTCACTTGACAAAGGTATATTTATATACAATATATATTTATAACTGTGTCATTAAATGATGATATTTATTTACGCCACAAAAAAAAAAATAATAATTTCAAAATACCGCTCATTTTATAACACGTCACATAAAATACCCACATAAATATTTTTTCTAGTTAAATTTTACTATTTGATAAAAAATTTAAATAAAATTTTACTTACTAAAAAAAGTCTAGAGAAACGAATCGATAAATGAATTTTTTTTTTTATATCAAGCATTTTGTAATGTAGAAATAATTTAAATATATTTCAAGTTTTATATTATGTTCTATAAAAATATATAAAATATGTATGATCGATGAGACCTGATTAATATTTTTAGATACTAAATATAACAGCGAAGTATGAAGTAAAATAATTTTTTTATCCATTTTTATGACAAATATTTAAAAATTATGAGCGACTTTTTAAAATTTTAGTTTAAAGATATACAAGCGAATATGTATAAGACTGCAATAAATTTACGGTTCATAAATTTAATACTTAAAAATTTAGCAACGCTAAGCGATAAAAATTTTCATTTTGTCAAAGATCGCCGAGTACCATATAATATACCGCCAGACTGGCGTGCATTATGGTACAGCAACCTTGATGAGCTACAAAGAGTCAATGAAGCAAATGATAATAATACCGTATCAAATGTTACTGTCCAGTTGGGTGGAACAGCATTTTTGCATTGTAAAGTTCGCAATATAGGTGAACGTTCAATCTCCGACGCTGAGGTATTTATTTATTTTAAATTATTATTATAATTTTTAATTAAAACAAAAAATTAATTAAATATTTTCATAGGATTTCTGACAAATTATTTATTCATTTCACACCTTAGGTAAAACCATGTCACTATTTTTTTTCTTTTATTAATTATTTTGTCTCAAGCTGACGTTTTTTATTGACGGCTATAGATGGTCGATTTTTAATTCGGAGAAAATAAATAAATAATAGAGGAAAGTCCACGAATCAGAATTGTAAAAAATTAATGTGCGGATTTAAATAAAGCTGTACTTTTTTTTTTTATGAAAGTTTCAACAAAAATAGCAACTGAAAGAATAAAATTTTTTCTGGTACAGAAAAAGCTGAGAAGAGCTTTTTTGTAGAAATAAAACAAAACATAAAGACTATTTATTATAAGATTTAGTAATAAAGTAAATGTGCGTAACACATAAATCTGGAGTAAAAAAATTGATTTTCGATGCTGCAAGTCCACTAAATTATATTATCTTCAATATTGTTCAGAAGGGGAGGCCTGGGTAAGAGATACTAGGGCAAAGAAAGAAATCGGATAATTTTAAAGCTTCCGAGCCAGAATGAGACATTATTTTTATCAGCTTTTCTCCTTGACTAAACGTTGTTTTTAATCTTCTTAGATCTAATTGTGATTTTCCTCCGGAAGCTTGAAAATTCTTTAGTGTCTCTCTATGTCCCTATCTAACTTTATCCCAGACTTTGACATAACGATTGCCTGAATTTACTTCTTATCACAATCAAAAAAGGAAAAAAAACCTGTAATAAAAATCCTATAACCGACAAAAGTACTTTCAATTGCAATAAAAACAATCAAATATTTTTTTAAATTAAAACCATAAAAAAAATATATGGCAATTTTACCCACTTTCATTAAATCATCATCCAGGCGGCAGAATCCGATGCTCGATAAAATGAATTTTCCCTCATGAAAATCGATTAATTAGTTATCGAGTTATCTCTACCAAAAAGTTTTAAAAAATAATTTACTATTCTAAAGGTCGCGAGTTCGAATCCAAATCAGGGTAAAAAAATGTTATTTTTTTTTATCAAATTAATTTTGTCTCACTGTTCTCTTCATAAAAAAATTTTTTTTTTTATTTATTTAAATCCATTTCAATCAATATTTCCGCCAATTTATTTAACACACTAGAATGCTCACAGTTTATTTTAAAAAATATAAATATTTCAAAAAAAAAAAAAAAAAAAAAAAAAAAATCATTAATTGTCAATGTGAATTCAAAACATAAAGGAGTTAAGAGGAAAAAAAAAAAAAAAAAAAAAAAAAAACAACAATCTATTGTATTTTATAGATATCATGGATACGTCGTCGAGACTGGCACGTATTGACGAGTTCTTTATTCACCTACACAAACGACGAACGATTCCAGGCACTTCATCCGGAAGGCTCGGACGACTGGACACTACAAATAAAATATGTTCAAGAGAGAGATAATGGGACGTATGAATGCCAGGTAATTATTATTGAAAAAAATATTTTAAATATTCACCATTTCATTTATATATATCATATTTTCCATTATTACAACCAACACCCACTGGCTGGAAAACTTTTGTTTATATTTTTCCAATATATTTTTGAAAATTAAAAAAATATTGACATCCGACGCCAAGTATTATTCTATCCATCGAAAAAATTTGATAAGTACTCACTGTACTGTGTACGCTTGTACTTAAAAACTCGAGCTTCATGTCAAGAGGCTTTAAGTACCTGCGTCATTGACGTGTCGGTATAATTAGGGTAATTGACTTTTTTTTTAGTTTTTTTAAAATTCATTTAACGATGTAATGAAATTAATATCCCTATTATTTTATTATAAACTACAATAATATTGGAGCTGCATGAAGTTATTCATCCCTTTATTACTCCCTTAGAACATTAACCTGAATACTCAAATTTATTGAAGATAAATCTTAAAATATCAAGAGATTCAATTTAAATTCTTTAAAGATGTACGTTTTTTTTTCTTTAATTGTGATTCTTTATATATATTTTGAATTGAATAATTGAATACAATGAAATAATGAAATAATGAAATTAACGAGTGCATACTTGTGGGTTCAGGTATCAAGAAGTACAGGAATAATATCACATTTCGTAAATCTAAACGTGGTGATACCAGAGGCATTCATATTAGGCAGCGAGGAGCATCACGTTGACGTGGGTTCTATAATAAGCCTCGTATGCATAATAGAAAAGGTAATAAAAATAAAAAATAATAAAACTAAAATGTTATAAAAAAGAAAAAATACTATAACTTTTTATCTTTCAAATAACCCTAATGGCACCATAAATTGTGATGAATTGCCTGTTTACCAGTAACTCATTTGTAAAGTGACGATATATTTATTATCTATATCTGTATATATGTATATCCCCCATACGTAGATTTATCGTATATAAATAAGTTCACATGTGAGGCGTAGAAAAAAATTTTTTTGTTAATTAATTAAAAAATAAATTCATTTTCGACAAATTTTATTTCACTCCAATTTCTAATTTCTTTAACTTTTTGATATTGAATTTATGGACATGACATTTGACGAATTTTTTTATTTAAATGTTATTTTTTACAAAAGCTTTGTATGTGAAATTATAAAAAAACGTTTGTACTTTTATGAGCGCAAAACAAAAATCTTTTAATTAAATGGAAAATTAAATATACCCTTTGATCTGAATGAATATGAAAATTTTTATATACCAAGAATTTAAAAAATTTTTTTATTTGAGTTTTTAAAAAAACGGTAGAAGTATCATGGAAAAAATTGGTATCAATGACGCGGCGCTTCAAGTGGAAAATTACAAAAATTAGAGTTTTCAATTAAAATTTAAGAATTCTACTTAAAGTTTAATCAAAAATACTGAAAAATTTTCTGTTAAGAATTATATTTAATAAAATTTTTCCTAAACGGTAATTTTTAAAGAATTTTTTCAAATATTTACAGTTTTCATTTCGAACCACTGCGTTGTTGTACAAAATTGTAATACTTTTTAAAAAAAAATAAATAAGGTCAGAGACCTGATACCCGATCAGGGACTTGTACCCAATCACTCCATGTATTTATAAATACGCACAGAAGAAAAAAAGAATTTCTTGCCCAAGAAATATTTGACATCACAAATTTAAGACAAAAATTTTCTTATGACCATAAAAAACTCTGGCTCGACAATTTATTTCTCTCCCCAAGAAAATTTTTATTTTCACTACAATCAAAAAAATTTCTTGCGCCAAGAAATACTTTTTTTCTGTGTAGGTTTACAAATACACGGTCTAGTCCCTCATTGAGTATCAGGTCTTTTTTCTTACAGCAAAAAATATTTATAAGAAAATTTTTTTTTATATTAATCATGATGTGGATCAATTTATCAATTACAGAGTCCTACGCCGCCACAATACGTATTTTGGTATCACAATAATCGGATGATAAATTATGATACTGCGAGAGGTAGCGTTAGTGTACAGACAGAACCAGGACCAACTCAAAGTCGTCTCACAATTCAGCAGGCAGTTGAAACAGACTCGGGAAATTATACTTGCAGGGCTTCCAACACTAAGCCTGCTTCCATCTTCGTCTTCGTAACAGAAGGTATGATTTACACACTCAACTATTATTCTGTTTTATATTTACTCTTCATACGTAAATATATATATATTAAACCGTTGTTTCAATTTACATCTTAAAGTTATCATTACTATTGTATTGTTTAGTATATGATGTAAAGGTATTTAAATATAATCTTTTATTGTAGCTGTCGTAGATTTTAACTGTCGTATTTGCAGAGATTAACTTGTCATTGTGTGAACAAAATATATTTTATTTTATCTCTTTACTTAACTCAAGGTAACAATAATTTTTATTTATTGTTTTAGGGCAGACTGTCTAATTAAAATAAATTTATTTTATATTTATTAGTTTTTTTTTTTTTAATACAAATTAAAGCAAATAAAATTAATCAAGTATAAAGCTCGAAATAAAGGGAAAACAAAAGTTTTTTTTTTGTAATTTATTCACCCTTTACTTAAAAGCTATTTATTTAACTTGTAAATATTTTTAGTTCAATTTAAAGAATTTTCTTTTTTTTTTTTTATTATAATTGTATAAAAAAAAGTAGAGGTTTATTTTTTATTAAATTATTATTGCAAGTTATTTTTAAAAATAAATAGAGTATAAAAAAGTCAAAGCGCATTTTATAAAGACAAGTAGTAAAGTTATTGTTGCGTCATACGTATAAATTCATAAGTGGTTTTTACTGCTAAATAGGACTCATGAATTATAAAAATATAAAATGTCAGAGAGAAAAATAAAGTTGATAATGATGATAATAAAAAAAAGTTTTATTTTATTGAAATTTCAACTTTTAGTCATTGACAATTTTTTAATTATTTTAAATATTTTTATTTTATTTGCGTTGTATATAAAAAAAATTATCATTAAAAATTAATTACTGAAGATTCGTATATAGAAAAATTAATAATTTACTTATTAATTACAATTAATTTGTATTTTCTAAGAAAAAAAAAAAATTAGGATTAAATCCGCAGTGAATGCGCAGCAGATAAATTTTTTTATTTAATTTCCTCGTAGTGAAATTTACTCCAGATCGGGGTAGACGTGGATTGAAATAAAATCTACGTCACTCCGAAATGACTCCGCTAAAAAAAAACTCCTTATTTATTTCATATGTGGAGTAATTTTTATATTAAACTCTAGAACTCCGGAACTCCGAGACTCGGATTGCAATAAATTCCATATTAATTGCGTATTCACACCCGATTTTTTACAGCGCAGTAATTTATTCAGCTCGGATGACAATATTGCGCGCGTTGCAATGTCCCACTTTATTTTCTAGATGCATAATATACTATTAATTATTGATTGTAATAAAAACTTGTTCTATATAATTTACATCTATAGATAATAATAAATTTAAACACTTGATATTTTTTCCATCGGCTTTATTTTAGATCGACTTGAATGAAGCAGAAATATAATACTTGTAATTTTAGTACCGGTTAATTCTCGAAGTTTATTATTATTATTATTATTAATTTATTAACAATTATTTTTATCATTTTGCCCCGGTAGCTGTTATATAAAATAAAAGAATGGATTTTTTAAAAATTTAAAAGTGAGAAAAATTTAATTGGAAAATATTAAGAATCGTTTGAAATTTTTTTTAAACTTTTTGAATTATTTTATTAATTATCCGTATTGTTATTTGTTTATTTTTATTCAAACTAAAATTATTTAACATAGTTTTAGTTGAAAAATCCATTAGAATAAAACAAAACTAATAAAATTAAATGAACTTTTCGTGTATACTAAAATTTCACTTGGCGGTCAGACGAGTTAGTAGTATTAGTAGTATAAAGTAGTTACTACTAACTACGAGTTGCTGAATTTCCGATTACTTTAAACTACTTTCAACTACTTATCACTTGATCTATTGTATTTCTCACAATATTATATTACGCTAATAATTTTAAAATAAATAAATAAATAAACAGCTCATTCAAACTTCAAAATTTATGTTTTATTTTAATTTATTTATTGTTTATTCACGAATTTCCGTTATTTAGAAAATTAACACACTGTAAAAAATCCGGAGTGATTACGAATTTTATTTAAATTCGAATTCACTCCATCAGAGTTCTGGAGTTTTAGAAAAAATAAATCCGCGTACGGAGTAAATCGGGAGTTTGTTTTTCCAGCGGAATGATTTTGGAGTGAACTGGATTTTATTTAAATCCGCATTCACTCCGATTTTGAGTTTTAATATGAAAATAAACTCGGAGTAAATTTCACTCCGAGAGGACTAAATAAATATGCAGTCATCCGCTCCGCATTTACTCCGGATTTAATCCGAAAATTTTTTACAGTCTATAGATGCAATAGTAAACTTACAGTTCGTATTCAAAATAAGTTTACGGACAGATAACTTTAATAGAAATTTTGAAGAATTTATTTATATTTTCAATACAATTTTACCCGAAAATTTGAAACCATCAAAAGTCCCGCCAAAATATAATTCAAATTTTTCAAGTATTTGCTCGGTTGTTTTACTTTAAGATAATGTTACACAGATAAATTTTATGGTGTCATAGTAAAGTCAGACCATATTGGCGATATGATCGTTGCAGCTGGCCAACATGGTCCAGCATTACTATGACACCATAGCACTTCAAACAGAGAATTTATCCGTATACTTTCCCACAATCGGCACACAAAAAAATTACAATTTCAAATAATAATTTGAAGATTTTAATACACCGTCGAGCTAAAAATAAATTTGAAACTAAAATTCACTAGTAAGAATTCCATTTATTAAAATTATTATTGAAAACTGTAATTTTATTGAATTTTTTAAAATGTTTCCAGTTTTCTATTCAAAATAGCGCGTTAATATATGAAGCTGTGATTTTTCATGTTTTCTTTATTCCATATATTAGTATTATTATTATTATTATTATTATTATTATTATTATTATTATGTCTCGTAATCCATTATCATGATTTATTATATTTATTCTCAGCATAAAAAAAAAATCCATCGCTTTCTATAAATAGACATTAATTACTTTTACTGTAATTGAATCTGTCTGTTAGATATAATTAAATATTAATTTATAATTCATAATGCAGCTGTAAAGTGTAACGAAAAAACTCGTTGACATATTTAATGAGTTACTCTAATACTTTTTCATAAATCTCATGTATTTGAGGAGAAAAAAATTCTTTATATCTAAAGGAAAAATACGGATATTTGTAAAACAGCTTGTTCAAACAACGTCGAAGGTGAACAGATCTCTCATTGAATTTGTACTTGAATCCAAAAATAAAACAAACTTTTAAAGAGGATACTATTCTTTGAGCGATCAAACGAAAACCTATAGAACTAAAAATAACAATTTATTGTTAGTATTCCAGCAACCTTAAGTTTAAATCAATTTTTCCCCTCAATATTTTAAATTTGCACAGAATTTTAAATTATTATTTTTTTCACGAAATTCAGTCAAATAAATTTTTAGTAAATTCATTTATTTAAAAAAAACTATAAAATTGAATCAAACAATCTTGTCATTAAAAAAAAATTCAAACAAACTGTCACCCTGCGACAGAAACTTTTCTGCGATCTATTAAAACACTTAAAAATTATTACTTTACATAAAGTTCTTCTATTAATTATCATTTATTACTTTCAATTATATTTTCCTTATCAAATTATCCGTCAATTATTATCTGAAAATTTATTAAAGCAATTAGCAATTCATTAAATAATTATCAATCGTCTGATTTATTGTTATTAGTCATTTTACTCATATATATTATTTTAATATTTTACATGATCAAGTAAAATTTAGAATTTCATATAATTTTTTTATATTTTTCACTGGATATATTTAAATTAAAGTACTGTGCTATTGCCCACTCTCTTTTTTCCTATTTCTTGCTCTTTCACTCAATATCGCTTTTGCTCATTTCGAAATTGCGAGCAGATGCGAGATACCTTTGAATATTTATAACTTCGTTACTAATCGGTGACGAAAATTTTTTTTATTTTCATTTAATTTATAATTATTTTTCTTACGCGCTAAAGAAGTAGTACACAGTAAAAATTATTGCGTGTGTTAAAAACGGTCCATGTTAATTATTTTCTGTTAAATCAGAAAATTTATCTGTCTTGCTTGAAAATTTCAAATCGGTCTACACTAAAATATTTAGTCCCCTGCGTGGTGTAAAAGATTTCGTGTGAAAATTTTCAACACTGCCGGTGTGAAAGTTACACGACGCACGGTGTTAAATTTTTGGCCGTTTGAACTAGAACGATCACACCACCAATGGTGTGAAGAATACTTCAATGTGAAAAGTATGGTGTTAAAAATGGATTCAACTTAACACCGCGCGATGTTAAAAATAAATAACACCGGTGTAGGCGGTGTTAAATCGGAGAAAAAAGAAATTTCACCGAGAGAAATTAGAAAAAAGTGTATTGTATATAAAAAAAATATAAAAATTTCATGAATACCCGCACGAAAAAATATATAAATGACATGTATGTCCCATATATCCAATACATTGATGCATATATGTCACAAGTATATTTTTTGTATGGGTATTATCTGAAGAAAATTTCTCTTAATAAAAACCGTGTTAAAAGCACAGCTCTTGATAATTCACACCAAAACATTTTCACACCGTAAATTACATCGTGTGTTAACTTTTTCTGTCGGAAATAGCAGGAGCTATAATTATTTAGTAATTTTGATGTAATATTTATTGAAAAAAAAATTTTAATAAAAATGTTATTAAAATATATGAATTAATAAATAAAATTATGAATTTTCCAGGTGATAAAATGGCGGCAATTCTACGCCGTAAAACCTCTGGTGCAGAAAGGACATTAGGAGATTTGATACTGGCGTTTATTGCAGCCAGTATCATTTTAGTGCGATAAGCATTCTCTCATCAAAAATATGTCCATTATTATCATAACATTATTCAGTTGTCATATTTCATAAATATAGAGAGGAAAAATAAATAATTTAAATTTAAAAATGTCAAAAAAAATAACAATTATATGTATTATTTATCTCCTATTAATGTTATAGGAATTTAGTTACTAAATTATTATCATTACTGACTATTAATTATAAATTATAAATATAAAATAAATAAATAAAGAGTCCTATGTTAAATAATCACGAAATTTAAAATTAATGACGTTAAAAATACTCTATAATGCGTAAAAAAAAATAAATAAATGATGTAAATATTTATATCTATTATTATAAATTTTAAGTTTTAAACTCAGTAAAAATTACTCATTTTTTTTTTTTATTGTTTTTTCCAAAGGGCGCGGATTTAAAAATAATTGACGTATTATTCGAAAGTATTTATTAAAAAACTAAAATAAATGCATTAGTTTAATTGTAATTATAAATTAAAACGATATTTAAATAAATAGATAATAATTTATTTATTGCAATTAAATTTCAGAGCAATATGAAATTTATATATTAATTAAATAAACTGTAATAAATTTTAAAAATATATTATTAGATTTAAATTATATGAAAATTTAGTAAAACGTCAATTTATTTAATATCGGGCCCTTTATTATTATTATTAATTAATAGATAATTAAATTACACGTTCATCGAATTATTAATAAATTGATTGATTGATTTATTAATTTAGAAAAAATTTTTTTTTGAAATTATTCATTATTTAAATATCACATTCTAAACATAAAATAAATCTTAAAATGTAACTAATTAAATACAATACAATACAATGGAAACAAGGAAATTGATACGACATTTAAATAACCAGATTAATTGCTCGGTAAAAGTACACGTTAATTAATTACAGAAGTTAATTAATTGATGATGAGAAAATAATATTAAAATTGTAATTCAGTAAAAACAAGGAGATATCAATAGACAAAAAAAAAACAGTGACCATTTTAATAATTCATTAGTAAAATCTCTAATCGTCGTAAATTAATAAGAGTCAATTTTATTACATAATAAATAAATAATTATAAATAAAATAATAATAATAATTAACTGCCGAGCAACAAATGGTGCGAAACTAAAAAAAAAAAAAAATTGATATCAGAATTTTAAATATAAAAAACAAAAGAAATACATGGAACAATTTTTTATCTCCATTTATTAATTAATTGTATTTTTAAAAAATCTGCAATCAATGACAACAAGTTTTAGAATTTTTTTTTTTATTTTTTTTCAAAGATTTTTTCATTTTCGGGAGGGTAAGAAAAAGTTATTTACTGCAATGATATGAAAGTATTGAGTTAACTTTCATCGGCTCAATTAATTTTTTTATTAATTAATATCATTATTATATAAGATATTATTTATACCTGTATTTATTTTTTTACTTGAAGAATTGTTCATTTATATATTTAGTTTATAAGCGATAAAAATTAATTATCAAAATTATTTGTAATAAAATAAAACAATTTTTTTTATTTTTTTAATAAAATATGTTATTAATAATTTTTAAAATTATTATACAGTAAATTTTGATAATTATTTTTAAAATAATTTTTTATACCTTTAATTGAATAGCAATTTTAAAAAATAATATCAATGTTGTAAAATATTTTGTATTTTATGTTTTCATTGATTTTAATTAGTCAATAATTGTTGTTGTTATTACAATTATTATTATCATTATTATCATGGGAAAGTATTGAATGATTATAATTTATGGCGATTTATTGGAGCCTAGTAATTTTTTATAGAAGGAAAAAATTTGTATGCTCCCTGAGTAAAAGCTTCGATTGATAAATTTTTAAATCTGATTAAATCGAAAATTTTCATACAAATCCGACGAAAAACCAAAAAATTCAATTTTTTTTTTATGAAATCCAATTAGAATTTTTCAATGGGAGTTTTCAAAAGATCATGATTGTAAGAATTCTTGAATAAGATGCTTAAAATTACTGTCTTCAGTAAAATTTTCCGCAGAAATTCTTAAGCCATTAGTTCCTTTTTATCCAAAAATCCCGATAGAATAAAATCAAGTGCAAAAAATCGCATGAACTCAACAGAATTTTTCACCATGTCTGCACCGAAATTTGAATTCCTGCTTTTGGCAGACAAACATTTTCGGAAACTAAGTCAAGATTTTCTTTTCTCTGAAGCGCATGCGTCATTCTTGATACAAACAGAAGCGAAAATCAAAACTTTCGGTGCAGATTTTGTGAAAAATCGTATGCACACCATGGCAGCATGATAGGATGTCCCAATTCGCGTGTCTGCGCGCCTCGTCTTCGATTCGGGCAATTCTACACGTGGGTTGAAATGTCCTTTCCTTCCTTGGTGTGTAATATACTCCTGGTTTCCATGCGGTTTTTGACACTTGAGTGAATTTTATGGGAGCTTTTGAATAGAGCAGTAGTATAACCAAGCGAATTTACTGTATAGTCTTGCAAAAAATTCAAATCAAAAGACAGCGGTCAGAATCTTAAGCAACTCTGCAGCAAGTCTAACCGCATCCGTCTTACCCAAGTTTCTTTGGCAAGTCATACCGCAGGTTTATGTAAGACATTTTGTAAAAAATCTAGCCTCCGACTTACTGAGACAATGATGCAAATTTATGTAAAACAAGATACAGATTCATGTTGAACTTTTATAAGAATCTTACTAGGGAAATAAATTTTCCAAACACTGATTCGTATGCTGAAAATTAATAATGGATTTGTTCTTTAATTAAAAATCAACTAAACTTTTTAAAGTAACACTTGAATTATTTATTGTGTAAAATATTTCAGGCAGTTCAAAAATTGATAAACTGACGTCAGTTATTTTTTCTGACAAGGCGTTGAAATTTTACTGATTCAGACAGTGAAAATTTTATCTATTTTCAGCGAAATCAATAAATTTAAATTGCCCTCAGTAATGACGTCTACTAAATTATTAAAAATAAATGGCTGCGTAAAAAGATCAATAAAATTAAATATAATTATTTATATATAGAATCTTCATTGAACTTTGACTGTTCAATTTAGCTGATAAATTTAAATATATTACGTTTAAAATCGATATGTTAAGTAATTTAATTTCTGTAGGCAATAAAACGATCGGCAATTAACTAAATTATTAATCAGGATTGAATATTTTTTAACTTAACTCAATTATTTTATCAGTTTTTGATTAGTAGTAACTGAGTCAAAAAAAATATTAATACTTTCCCAGCATAAATATATCATTTAAATTAATAAATATAAATTTAAAAAAGTAAATATATATGAATATGAATAAAAAAAATCAATTTAATGGGACTCAATAGCAGTTGTACAAAAGAATAAAAAAAAATAATAAGAAAAGCGATACCTTGTTGTGTTTGAATGGTGATATTTAGAAAACTTATTGAAAGTACGAGACCCTATTATTGATAGCTATGAAATTGGACTACAGAAAATTTAAAAAAAGGAAAAAATAAATAAATTAAATAAATGAAATAAAAAAAAAATCCTTTTTTAACGTCATACTATTCATTCTATTGAACAGAGTTGAAAGAAGTTGATTCGATACTTCTCCATACAACGCAGATGCATTTAGAACCGAAAAGAGTTAAATATATAAATATATCAGGGCAGTGAAAAAAATCAATGTATTAAACCCGTTCCGAGTTAATTTTTTATTAAATTAAATAATTTTTTTATCTAAAAAAAAAAAAATACTACATATTGGTTCATTAACGTCACGATTATTAAATAACATGAAATTGCAGAATAAATACAGACGATCAAATATATAAATACTAGAATGCGTCAAATAAAATCGATATTTTTTTTTCGGTCTCATATAAAAATTACATTGTATGTAACAAAAAATATTGGGTACGAAGTTGGGCTTTCAAGTTAATTAAAAAACGCGCGGTCGTTTAAATAAAATTTTCTATTTAAATAACATGGAGAATTTTCTTTAACTTTGAAATTTTATAACTCGATAATGGATTGATAAATTGGAAGGACCGTAACATATTTTTGTAGAGAATGAAATGCTCTACAAAAAAGGTATCTTATATTTTTTTGATAAATCTAACCGTTCGAAAGTTATTTGAGCTTAAATTCAAATTTATGGTAAATTCCAGTGATCCTGAAGTTAACAGAGAATTAGAAATTTTCGAATTTTTTTCTTTCGACAAGACAATCACAAAAAAAAAAAAAATAAAAATATGCACATGTAAGAAATTAAAAAAACTATAAGTCCAATTTTTTTATAATTTATTAAAAAATGAGATCTTTTTTTTTAGAGCGTTCGATTTTCCACGAAAATTTTTTATGGTTTCAATTTATTGATCCGTAATTAAATTTCAAAGTTAAAAAAAAATTTCCCATGTCATTTAAATGGGAAATCTGATTTGAGCGAGCGCGCGTTTTGTAATTGAGTTGCAGGCCCAACTTGGTACCCAATTTATTTTGTAACATTCAGCGTAATTTTCAAAAGTGACCGAAAAAAAATATCGATTGTATTTCAGTCTAGTATACGTATATTTTATCGTCTGGATTAAAAAAGTATATGTAGGATTATAAATAGAATCTGTTAATATATAAGATAAACTAAAATTACCCAATTACTAAAAATAATATCATGACATTAAATTTATTATTAATAATAATAATGATAATAATAAGTAATGTCTTAATATCATTTTTTTATATGGGAATACAAAGTGTATTACGGTGGAATTTAAAAATAAATTCTTAATGAATTTAAAACGATTAAATGATCCTTACAATTTAAAAAAAGTATAAATTTTCTCAGTATATGTCTGCAATCATGTATCATAGAAAAAAAAAGAGCCATTCAATTCAATAAAATGTATGAAACTGAGTATATAAATTTACTATCTATTATTTACCTTCCTCTCAATTCAATTACTTGGCAAAATTTTGCAATTAATTAATTGAATAAATTCTACACCAAAATATATCGCGGTATTTTAGTGATGAATTTTTTTTCCCATCAGTTTATTTAATTAACTTTGTAAATTAATTTAATAATAACGAGTAACCGTAACTATTTCATTTTAACTTCGATACTTTAGTTATTGATTTAATTAAAACATATAATAAATAATAAACGATTTTATCTCTTGATATTTTATTATAACCCAGTATATATATTTATATATAATGTATATTAATATATATAGTTTTTTTTATTTATTTATTTTTATATATATATATATTTTTGTTTTATTACAGATAAAGAGTTCTAAATTTAAAAAAAGTAATAAAGTATATTATTGTAATAATAATTAATACATATTATTTTATTCTAAAAACTTATTTATATCATTGGAATTCTTTAAATAATTTTTACTATCTTTTATAATCTATATATTTATACACTGTAAAAAATTGGGAGTGAATTCGGAGTGATTACGAGTTTTATTTAAATCCGAATTCACTCTGTTACTTGGAGTTTCAGAGTAAAAAAAATCTACTCCGTTTACGGAGTAAATACTAAGTTTTTTTTTAAACGAGTGATTTTGGAGTAATATGAATTTTATTTTAATCCGCATTCACTTCTAATCGGAGTTTCAATATTGAAATAAACTCACCTTCGGAGTAAATTTTACTCCAAACCGGAGTTTAATATTAAAATCAACTCACCTTCGGAGTAAATTTTACTCCAAACCGGAGTTTTAACATTAAAAGAGGCTTCCCATCGGAGTAAATTTTACTCTACACCGGAGTTTAATATTAAAATCAACTCACCTTCGGAGTAAATTTTACTCCAAACTGGAGTTTTAACATTAAAGGAGGCTTTCCTCGGAGTAAATTTTATTCCAAGGATATTAAATAAATACAGTCATCCGCTCCGAATTTACTCCGGATGTAATTGGCGTTTACTCCGAAAATTTTTTAGTGTATAGTAAATAGTAAAAATGAATAATTGATAAACTAAAAAAATTAATTTAATATAACAATTATTTGTAAAAAAATTTTTACTTTACATCTATTTGCTCGTAATATTATTATTATTATTATTTTATAAGATATATAGATCATTTTAAAGATAGAAATAAAAAATATACTTTACAATATATAATTATCATAATTATTATCAAATAAATGCACTTTTCGAGTGCTTGTATAGCATAAGTGAAATTGTACCCATATTATAAATTTATTATTATGAAATCATTCTTCTCTCAACACAAGTAAACATTTTTTGAGCAAGTCCGCATGTGTCTGTAATATTTTTATTTAATTAATTAAATTTAATATCTATTAATAGAATTGTAAATAAACAAAATAATAATAATAAATATATTTACCTTAGCATGTTTTATTTCCAATTCAGTTAATTCAATTAAATTTTTTCTAAAAGCGGCTATTCGTCGAGTTTTAAAGTCTGTTAGTTCTGTAATTAAAATAATAATAATTATTATTATTTCCATAAAATATTAATTAATTAACTAAATTATTTTTAATTACAAAACTCAACCTTCTTTTCCTTTGTCTGACATTTGTTCGAATTTTTCACAAGCTTCTGTTTGAGCTTTCTCGGCCTACATAAAAAATTTACTATTAATAATTACGTTAATTAAATATTTTTTATTAGAAATTAATTTTTTTTATTAAGCTTATGAGATATATTCATGCGATAGCTTTAAAAATATATGAAACGAGACCAATGAGTTCTTAAAAAATTATTATTCTTTTTTTTAATTACACATTAAAGATTAATGATCAATGTAACGCATTATGAATACGAAGCAATGATAAATTAACTATATAAAAAATATATATATTTAATCACGATGCATTTAGACACATTAAAGTAAGAACACACACCTCAGCAACCTCCAGTGCCTGAAGAAATTCAGGAAAAATTAAATTATTAATTAAAATTTATCTATAAATACTTTATAATTTTCTTAATAATTATTTTATATTTTATATTTAAATCCCATAAGCAAGTGTTAATGCTGTTAATGTACTGATTGTGTTACACAAATAAAACCCATGCGTTGGTTACATATTTTAATATTTATATTTATATTAATATAAGCTGTAAAAAATCGGGAGTGAATTAAAAGTGATTACGAATTTTATTTAAAGCCACATTCACTTCGATTCGGTTTCAATAATAAAATAAACTCCCCCTCGGAGTAAATTTTACTCCAAGGGGATTAAATAATTAGTCATTCACTCCGCAAATTTTTTACAGAGTAAATAGTGTAAGTATTTAATAAACAGTAAAAATATGAATAAAAAAAAGTTCTTACCGCATGGACGTCTTTGTTGCGAGCACGGGCTTTCTCTAATGTACGATTAGCTGTTTCGTAAGTATGTAAAGCTTTCAATCTTCTGACAAGTAAACGTTTTGCTGCAGCAGTATCTCTCATATAATATCTGAGTGTATCTGATAGTTTAAGATCTTCATCTGATGCAACTCTGCCTTCAACTTTCTACAGGAAGAGCCAAAAACAAAATTAATAACTTAATTTTGATAAGTCTTTCTGGAATCAGTAACGCATGATATATTCAAATAAATAAAATAAACCTACACGAATTTTTTCAAAAGTCTCAGCAATTTTAGTTAAAAACCTTTCCAATTTTCCGGAATCGGTAGTCGCTAATTGCAATAAATTTGTTGAAATTTTAATGTAGGAATCAGCGACATCTTTATGTTTCGTTGTTTGTCGATCTGCGCGAGATGTAGCTTCTTTAAGATTGTTGTGATACTGCTGTAAAAATGCCAACTCTTGATCAAAGAAATCGTTAACATCTTTAACAGTTGCTGATAGATAGTATTCATCAGTTGTTTTAGATAATGATTTTACTAAACCGCCGAATATTTCTATTTTGTTTTTACCACGAACACATAAATCTTGGTCGTATTCAAGAAATACGCGTAAATTATGATCATTTCGAAATACTGGATGATGAGCTAAACGTGTTAAAAACATTTCGTGCATTGCTACTGTTTTTTTAAATGTAGCCAAGTATTCACTGTAATTAATATATATTATTGAACAATATATCATTTATGATAATAATAAATACACGGAAAAAAAGGAATTCTTCGCGCGAAAAAATTTCTAGGGACAGGTAAAATTTTTTTGCGCACAGAAGTTCTTTTTTTCTGTGTAGGTTTTTCTTTTCTAGTTTCTTAAAATACATACGCTTCTAATTCTTGTTTCATTTTAGTAAATTCTTCACGGGTCATGTTCCCTTCACCTTCACCGAGTTTTTGTAATTTTTCACGCGACGCATCAAAATCTGGCCTTGGTGGACATGGTGGAATCTATTTTATAAAATAAATCATTTAAAATATTTAAAAATCATTAAATATGAATTTTATTAATTAGTAAAAGCAGTTGAAACAAGATGGAGGCTCGGCGACAAAATGGCTGACTGAAAACAAAATGACCCCCATGAAAAAGTAGTTTATCGTAACTAACATTTATAAAAATATATATCACGGTATTTTATTACAATGCATTTTATTGAAAATAAAAACCGGATTTTTTGGTCCAGTAAATCTTTCATTTATGCTATTGGCTGGTTGTCTTTATGCACTGATAAAATTGAGGTTAATAATATTCATAAATTACCAATCGATTGAAGACTAATTTTAAAAAGTATACTGAATAATAAATTGTCCGACAGAAAAATAACAGTAATATTTAAATTGTTTTAATTAAATATCATTATACTGTACAATTTAAAAGTTTTATCTGATGGACATGACTTAATAAATGGATAAAATATTTATTACAAAGTAGTGATTCTCAGGACCAAAATTAAAGATTGACAATTAAAATCTGGAATATTTCAATGACTCAAAAATCGAACGTCTATTTATGACCACGCTTTTAATAAAACACAATTTGAACATTCAAATTCATTAAATATTTATAATAACTGTCTATTATATATATTTTATAACAAGTTCTCGAAATATTTAGTATTCACAGCTCAATACTTCATTCTAATTTTCAAATTAAACTTATCCATTAGTGTTTTTTATACAGAACAACATTTAAAGCCACTGAAGATATTAAAAGTAATTTTAAATATTTTATTTTCAATGATTGTCTTGATAAAAAAAATATCAACGCATTTATATTGCAAATATGATTTTATGTTAAAAATATTTAGAAATGTAATAACAGATAAATTTATTTTAATTTTATGTATCTGAAGATCGGAAAGTTTTTCGCGCAGCGAAAATGAAAGAAAATTTATTTTATTTAACTGCCTAGGGAATAGTTCCGGAGGTCGGGGTGGCCTAAAATTTTCGGCCATACCAGCATCTATGTGAAAAATTTAAGAAATCTAGTCATCCAGTAGATTTATTTATTTCCAATTTTTTTTGTTGCGCGAAAACGTTTCGATCTTCAGGTACATTTAATTTTTTACTCCTAGTCTCTGAATGCTGGGCGCGGGATGATCTAGTGAGCAGTAAAATGGGAATTTTATCGATCACTGGAGTTTCGCCCGTGTCGATTGCACTGGAATGAGTTTTTTGTGGTCTTCCAATGCTGCTGCACTCCACTATAGGGCATCTCGTAATGATGCAGTACAGTAGGCACAAGTCGGACCACAGCCGCACAAGTTTAAAGGGAGAAAGAAGGGAAGTGAAAAATGAAAATGGGCTAGGGAGATATGCAAAAGAAAACTGTAAAAAACAAAAAATTGTACAAGTAGAGCACACTACTACACTACTAATAAATCATTATTATTATTTACTTGTTGGGTATCGATATTAGAACAATTACTCGCGTCTGTACATAGTTTCCAATACGTATTGTTGATTCAGTGATACTGTTTGAGCCTCTAGGCCTGATCGATCAAATGACAATATGGATATATTTATATAGTATGAGTAACCAATTTAGATTGATTTGTGTAATCTCTTGTTATTCGAGATTGTATTATGTCCTTGCAGTAAAAGTTTTTAGAAAAATTACTTATAATTATAATTTTATCCACCAAATTAATACGCAAATTAAAATTTTTTAAGTATTGAAAAGTAATTGCTTAGAGGATAGGAGCAGCATCTGTTGCCACGGCTAAATTTTTGTACATTTAATACTTTATTTTAATTAATGAAAAAGTATTTAAAAAAATGCATTGTAATCGTCTGATAAAAGTATCTTTGGTTAAATTTAAAAAATAAATTGTCATTGGGTATTTTATTTAAACTTTTCAAGTGTCCAAAACTGGGCCTTATCCCCATAACCGGTACCTCTACCCTACAGGTCTTACTGTTTTAAAATCAGGATATTATTTTAAAATCCGCATGAAATTTTTTTTACAATACATATTCCAGCTGTTTATTTAAAAAATAAATAAATCAGCTGTCAGTTGTCGGCTGGCTGTTGTTTTCATTGTAATGAATAATTTAAAAATAAAAGAACGATAATAATTAATCAGATAGACTGCAAGCTGCTGATTATTCACAAAAGATAAAAACTAAAATAACTTACAATGTAACCAGCATATTCCTCTTCCTCTTCAAATCGGTCGTGCAGCCAAACGAACTCTTCATGCTGCCTCACAACAAGAAATTCAGATTTTTGAAACTCCGGTAATGTTGTTTTTGTGTGGACCGTAAATTTAACTTTGTCTTTTTCACTCAGTGCGTCCGATATGTCAACTTGCAATGACTTGTCACTCAAGTCAACGTTGTCCGACTGAATAACCTGAAATTTATAACATCCATTAGCTGCATCTCCAACAAATACTCCGATACCAAACAATTTATTTACAGTAAATTACTTCCCTCCACTAAATAATTAACCGGGAAAATTTTCTACACATCAATAAATAAATAAATAAATAAATAATTTACCTTTTTGGGAGGTGCAGTATTTAAAATGTCTGCATTATCACAGATTCCGTCCTGCAACATTTTAATTATTTATTTTTTTTTAAATTGTCCCCGCTCTCGGTGTTTATAAAATACAATAAATCTAATCTATACTTAAGTACTAATTATTGTAGAATACTAATTAAGTAATGAATGAATTATTAAAGTTTAAATAGTAGAAAACCGGGTATAAATGATAACAGGTTCCACCTACCATCATGGCGTCTGTAGATAATTCAACACTTGTTTTTAAATACCAGCAAAATAGTATTTTATTATTTATTAATTATTATTCACGATCACTGAACACTCGATTGTATATATTCCACTTTTATATATTTATTATAACAATAAATATTGGGTTAGTAATTATATATATACATATATGTCTATATGTATTTATTATTTAAATGGAACGGAGCAGTTTGTTAGTTATAAAAACATGTTTCTTGTCATCTTTTTAACTTGACTACGACTACAGTTGACTAATCAGCTGCAGTGCATATTATGAAAAAGGATGATAATATATGTATATATACATATATATGTATATATGTGTATATAATGACTACTGCAACGCGTCATGTGTCGTGATTTTTTCCATTGGTGTCGTTGTAGTCGAATTGTAAATTTAATATTTTTGAATTTGGCGGCAATAATTTAATTCTTTTTTAGGGTGCATTTCGAAATGCTCTGGCTCTAGCTCTCGGTATATATGGCAACGCTGAGCTAGAGCATTTTCGAATGCAACCAGACTAAAAAATATACTCGAAATTTTTTATTTTTATTAATTATTCTCATTACTTGCGCGGTAAATTTAAATATTTGAAAAATAAATTATTAGAAACTAGAAAAATTAAAAATCAAACGAAAAAATAAAATGGCGGGATAATATGATAGAAAAATATTTAAAATCTTAAAAAAAAAACACTTGAGTGTTTGAACAAACCTTGGTGGGGAAATAATGTGCAGAAGGGTGTCCTAATACACTTGGAGATTTGAATTAAATTGCTCCAAGTGTATTGCAGCTAAAAAAACGTCACTTGACTGCTATTTCCCACCAGATGATGCCAGATGATTTTGCTCAGGAACTGGGAAGGTATCAGCAGCAGCCATCAGCAACACTTTGCACTAGCATTGAACACTCAACACTTAACACCACAGACACTTTGCTCAATTTAAATTTTACAAACACTGCACAATTTAATTAAACAATAATTATGAGCAACAAATTTTATGGATAATTACACGACGCCACTGCAATACTGAGTTTCAATTCAAACGTAAAGAAAGATCTGAACTACTGCCATTGTCGATGATACTGACTGCCGCTATCGAACCGTTAGTTGATACAAAACAATCGATTTTGCGATTCATCGACCGCGCCCTCTAGCAAAAATTTGAGCGTCGAATACAATGACGCACAGTGGCGCCAACGGCGCGAAATTTCAAAATTGAAATTTAATCATGTTATTGAAAATTATGTGTCAATAATTAATTATTAAACTGACATTAAAATAAAAAAAAGACAAAGTTTTGCAATCGATTATTGATTTAATTCCCAGTTAAAAGTAAATTTATTTAAACCTCAGGTTTATTTAAATATTTTAAAATTTTAATAAAACCTACAGTCAGGTTGAAAAAATTTTAAAATTAATTTTCAACAGCTTTGAGGTCATGCGATAGTTAAACACTCAGTAAAACTAAATTTAAATATTTAAATAAATAAATATAAAATGCGAATGGTAAAAAAAATAACAAAATTTCCATTACTCTTGATATACATATATATTAAATTAATGTACATTAAATATATAAGCATATATCAAATACCAAGTTTATATATTTATATTATCAATTAAAGTAATAATTGTCTTAATTAAAAGCTTTTTAAGATTTTACTTTATTTACTTTTTTTTAAATTTATTATTTTTAATAATAATTTTTTTTACCTTTACGTTCTTTGTACCTATAAGTCTTTATTTTAAAATAAAAATCATAATTATACCTCAAGATATTACAATAATAGTAATAATATCAAGTTACAAGATAAGAATTCATTTTCCATATTTATATAATATATATATGATGTTAATTATTTTGACTAGTCTTAAAAGCAAATACAATCAAACAATGTGCGTATTTGAATTCCAATCAGCACATTTTACATTTAATCATCATCTGTCATATATATTTATTTATATCCATTATCATTTGTCATATATATATACTTGCAATTATTTATATTATAACGATATCTTTTATTTCAATTAAAATAAATAATCATACCTTAGTATTATTATTTATTTCAATTATCATCGGATTCTCTTATGGTTAAAAATAATTTGTATTAAAAAAAAATTAATTAATTATTAATCAATAAAAAAAAATTGAACTCTGCATTGAATTTAAATTTGACAATAGCATGGATTAGGCTTTTGTTTATTTAATTAAGCAGAGTTTTAAATAATATACTAATTAATAAAATAATTATATAATTCACAATTGAAATTAATATTAATAATAATAATAATAATAATAATAATAATAATAATTAATTATGTATACCATTAATACATATACATCATGTCATTTAGATGAGCGAGTAAGTATCATTCCTGCTCATTAACGCACTTAACTTTATAAATTTTATTTATTTATTATTTATATTTATCAACATAAAGTTTTATTAAGTGAAAAGTCATTAAACTTTTAATTTAAAAAATTTATTATTTTATTTTTGTGTAACATAAATTATTAAAGTGGTAAAAATTTATGTAACACATAATCAGATTTATTTAACGGCGCGTTAAGCGCGCGCTGTTATGAACATTTTTATTTGTTACTATTAATATAACATAATAATCATTAACTACATGGTACATATAATGATAGTATTAATAATTATAATAATAATAATTTCTACAACAGCTAATTGAATATTAAATGATTTGTTGGAATTTATGTACAGAACTTAATGGAAACAAATTAATATTTAAAAAGTTAGTTAAATTAAAATAAAGATATCAATTTATGACGTAATTCGTTATCTGGGGATGCGACAAAACAATATAGTAATTAAAGATTAATTGTACAATTAAGTGGTAGATGATTTAATTGTAAATTCATGTTATAAATATAATTATTTAAGAGCAGGAATGAGACATTTAAATGTATATATTTTTTATATTGAAGGATAATTGATTGGTGGACATGTTACTCTCAGACCCTAGCAACAACCACCGCCTTGTGCATTACCTTGACCGCCGGTTCCTGATAAGCCTCCGGGACTTGTTGGTGAATGCTGTGGTCCTATTTTTATTCCATTAGCCTAATAATTGATTATTAATTGTTATTGCAAGTTTTCATAATTAATAATTTATATAATGAAGGACATTCTCTGACAGTGCCTCCATTTTTTAAAAATATTCAATAATTTTCAATTTTATTCTAGTGACTGCATTGAAATTTTATTAATTAATTAAAACAAAAATTTAGGCATTGATTGAAAAAAAGTTATAGATTTTTAAAAAATTACTTATAGTTGTTACTAATTAGGAGTTCAAATTTGTAATTTTAATTATGAAATTGACATGAAGATTTTACTGAAATTTATTGAAAAATTTTGTTCAACTCCCAATTGATGTCCACTGTATATAATTTTTTTTTAAATTTAAATCTCAGGGAACTTTCAACTACGCTGTCATTTTTTCAATTAATTTTTTTTTTAATTGATTGATAAAATTCTACTACGCTTATGATAGTTGTCATTGAAAATTTTAAAAAAGTGGGGGGTAGTCTGAGAACGGCCTTAAATTAAACTGAAGTAACCTCGTTGTTGATATCAAAGACGCCTTCTTGAATTTTTTCATAAATTTCTTTGGCAGTATTTATGAATGCCTCTTCAACATTGGCAGCTGTCTTGGCACTAGTTTCCATAAAAACTAATCCGTGTTCACGTGCAAACGCCTCACCCTCTTCTCTGCGGACTTCTCGCCGTGCATCGAGATCACTCTTGTTACCAATCAACATAATTACCATGTTTGAGTTTGAGTGTTGTCTTGCATCCTCCAACCATGTTGTTAAGTGATTAAATGTCTCACGACGGGTTATGTCGTAAACTAGTAGAGCACCAGCTGCTCCACGGTAGTATGATCTTGTTATTGAACGGAAAGCTTCTTGTCCTGCCTGTTTTGTTTTAATTTATAATTATAATTACAAATATACATTTAATAATCATCTATAAATACTTATGATACTTTATACCCAGTAATTTTCATATAATAATTACACTCTGATATTTAAATCCTCGTCTATTGATTTTATTCACGCGTTTTTTTTAACGATAATTTTACTTGGGCTCTTTACGTTCACTCATTTTTTTAAAATAATTAAATAAAATACTTAGAGGAAAAAATTTTTTTAAATTATCAAGTTTTTTTTTTTTTAATCACAAATAAATAAAAAATAAAAATACTAAAACTTTCGGATGTCTGTCACTTTCAGTGTCATGTAAAAAAAGGGGAAGTGACTTTTCCCCTTAAAATACTTTTGTTAATGGAAAAATAATCTATATGGGGGAAGGGGACTGACAATCGGGTATTTCACCCTAGGCAGTAAAAAAAAAAGACATTACCGTATCCCAAATTTGTAATTTAATTTGTTTGCCATCAATAGTTATCATACGTGCACCAAATTCGACTCCAATTGTCAGATCATGTACTGGTTGAAAACGTTTATCAGTAAATTGTAACAGTAGACATGATTTACCAACACCTGTAAAATAAAAAAAATAATTATTCAAATATACAAATGCGCTAAAATATTACGATCCAGTAGTCAGTAGACAATTAAAAATTTTCGGATTTTTATCAACAAATTGACAACAAAAAAGAAAAAACCAAAAACATGCACATGTAGAAATCTAAAAAAATCGTAGCTGGGATTTTTTGAAATGTTTTTTTTTTTTTTTATAATTTTGTTTTAAAAGAAAGCAAAAAATTACTAGACGTCTGCTAACTTCAGTATCATAAAATATTTTAAATCAAAATATTCAAGTTTTAATCAATAATTAATAAATAAATATACAAATTTATACTAAACAACAACATGAGTCATAAATTTCTTTTTTTTTACTATGAATTCCTGTGCGAGTGCAATGATTTTGTTGAAACAAACAAAAGGATTAGTCATAAAAATCATGACGTTTTTTAAAAAAATGATTATTTATAATTAATGTTTAAAATATGTTATTGTAATTAGTAATGAGTAATAAGTAACGAATGTATGAAGTGAAAAAAATAAATAACCCAGAAGAAAGTTTAATACGTAAGTTTTAATGAAAACATAGCTGTCATACCAGGCGTAAAAGCAAGAAAATCTATCAACCATTTTATGTTTACGATAATAACGTATTACATATTTTACAAATTTATACATATATATCTATAGAAAATAATTACCAGTATCGCCAATTATTATATATTTGAAAAGATATGCGTACGACATATTTAATTAATGTTTTTTTAAATTTTTAAATGCAATCGTGTAATCTTATTGAAATTTATTTTATTTTTATTTTTTTTCGACACCACGACACAATAAAATTTCTACACTTCTTATTCTTTATCTTTCTCCCTTAGGTAGTGACGTCATTCAGTAACTTCGGGTACTGTCGGCTGCTGTCGGAAATTTTTAAAGGTCTACTAGTTTAAATACTTTTGAATTTTAAATTTATTAAAAGTAGTGAAGATTCACGGAAACTTGGACTAGCAGACTAATAAACTTCTTTGTTGTGATGATAATTAATATATAGATCAGATAAATATATTAATTATTGATTTATAATCTTGTTGGTGTGGCGAGACCTTTATTGTTAAGCTGCGCAAGTTGATGGGAATTAACAAGGCGGTATTACAACAATCAGCTGATGTGCTGCCAACTTTCAAATATTTTTAAATAACTGGTACTTTTTTTTTATATTCATAGTTACATAATTTTTGAATTATTATTGATTTTATCCATAATTTTTGACATTTAATTATTCTTCTTTTGAATTCATACCAAGTGAACTTTTTAAATTTATCTTTAAATATTTGAACTTGACAAAATGGAACTTGAGAATTTTGACTGAAAAATTGTACTTATGATAAAAAATAATTTAATTTATGTGAATGTAGCAGACATGAGACAAATTTAAAATTACAAATAAACGAATTAAATAACTAAAAATATAAAAATAAAAAAAATGCACATACTTATTTTCAAATTTTATAAATGCGCATTTTTTAAATTTTATTAGATTTTTATTTAATTCACTTATTTCAAAATTTTGAAAATTGACAATTGTCAGCTACATTCAGTCATGTGAATTTAAATTATAATAAATAATAAATTTTTATTATTAAAGGGTAAAGTCAACCAATTTTCAATTCAATTTAATTTACGGACAAACACTGGACACTTAAAATAGAGTCAGCGTTTTTTGAAACCTTAACAAAGGGCTAAAAAATTCGTATTTCCAAAAATTCTAAATCGTCTCCGAGAAAAATTATTTTAAAATTCTTATTTACTAGAGATAGGATAAGAAGGAGGGGAGGGAAAACAAAATTTCTAAGGAAAAAATAAAATTATTACTCTTAGGTGTAATGTTTTCTTTTTTTAAATTCTTTAAACAAAATTTTACTGGCCAGGCGTGGATTAAAATCCCAGTGTTAGCTGAGAAAATCGGTTCCGAGATGCAGCCTTAAACTATTAATTAAAATTAAGCAGTCAAAAAAATGTATATGAAAAAATAGCATTTATTTTGTAAAAGGTATTGTATAAAAATTATAAAAAGCATATATACATATTTAATAATTAATATAGATAATAATAATAATTATTAATAGAAATGAAAAAATATCTACATAAGTAAAGAGAGGAATAGAGACTGGGATGTGGCGTCGTGTGTTAATCATTCGCCTTTCCATTCAATACTTAAATTTAAAAAAATGTTATTGATAATTAAATGTCCGTATTGACAAGCTCTCTCGTGTTACGTCGTATGTATTATACTCGAATGGCAAACTAAATGAATTCCGGTAATTAATACTTACATTTAAATTACAATTCAATGGCCATTCAAATATCAACTGTCATAGATAAATAAATTCGCGTATTATTTTTGTTAAATCTCTTACACATAACTTTAAATAAAGTGAATTTAAATCAAGGTGTAAAAGATGAATCGTCAATGGAATCAGAACTTTCAGAATTGCTTTCAGCAGCATCAACAAAAGCTGAAGACAAGTCGCCGGATAATTTACTTACTCCTTGCGAACTAACATCATACATAAATATTTCTTTTTCTCCTTTGTTTGGATTTCTCGGCCTACAAAAAAAATAATGATAATAACAACAATAATGATAAATAAATAAATACAACAAATAAAAATAAACTAAAGTAAAGTAAACTATTCAAAATAAATCTTACGTCGTTACCAATAAGACGACAGACTGTTTCTGAGGCTCCGTTTGACTTTCTTGTTCCAACCATTTTTTGTAATTCTCAGCGCTGGGTTTTCTAATCAACTGCTTCAATGTATCACCGGCTAAAAACTTTGCCGGCATCGGCTCACCAACTTTTTTCCCGTATCTTGAAGACTGCTGCTCGTCGTCACGAAAGTTATAATCAACTGGCGCGAGAACGACAACACTTGAAATTTTACGATCTTTAAGTTCTGGTACGTCGGGAATCGGAAAAGATGCACCGCTTACTTTTAGTGGCAAGTATCGATTATATTGTGTATTATCATCACCAGAATTCACGACGTTTACCGGTTTAAGATGAGTAGCATCATCACGTATGTGCTGATCAGCAATTGCTTGGCCTTGTGCCGTATTGGGGTCGAAGTGTACTACTTTCATTTCTACACCTCCAGGCTTAAGTGTAGCTTGCTCAACTTTTGTGGTGGTTGTCATTACCTTGTTAGGTTTTATCCCCACACTGTTTTTGTTATTATTGTTGCTATTGATATTTTTATTACTACTATTGGTATCATCAACAATCTTAGGTCTCTTGGCAATAGACGGAATCGGTGCGCTGGCAGCAACAGCACCACCTCCGGCACCGTAGAAATTGGCGAGTGCCTCGGGCGGCAAATTCTCGATCGGGATATCTCCGACCTTGTCGTAATCAAGAACTTGAATATCCGCATTTCCCAAGATTCCAGAACTTAACAACTGATCTCTAATATCGTCTGGTACTTCATCCGGTAGATTGGCAATGTTTTGTTTTATTTTAGCTTCGTTTTTCGGTGAACTTGTTGTTGTTGGGGTTGTTGTGGTGGGCTCAGTAGTTGTGGTCGGAGGCGCAGAAGTCGTTGTCGGCGCAGCTATAAATCTGGGTATCGATGACCCAACTGAATTTTCAGTTTTTGGCACTGGGGTTGCGAATATTTTTTGCTTTGGATCCTTGACTGCGGACCGATTCCAAATAGATTGATACTGAAACGAAGATTGCTGTGACTGAATATTCGGTAGTGTTTGTCCAAAGTATCCGTCTTTTTGATAGTTTGGGAACTTTGGAGCTGGGGTTTGGCTGTTGGTCTTCGGCACATAACCACTCGGATGAGTTAATAAAGTTTGTTTTTGTATTGTTATTCCAGTAGCTTGCTGTTGGTGTGTCGGAAAGCTATTTTGTGTTGTCTGAGAGTACTGCACTGGATTTAATTGTGGATTAGGCGGAAATGGTCCCGGATGAAGAGGATTTTCTCTAATTGCGTAATGCTGTTCTAATTTCGGTACTGCTTTCAAAATTTCAGCTGGTTTTTGTTCTTGCTGCTGCTGTTGTTGTTGTATTTGTTGCTGATGTTGTTGTATTTGTTGTCGTTGTTGCTGTTGTTGCTGTAACTGCTGTTGTTGCTGTAACTGCTGTTGTTGCTGCTGCTGTTGTTGCTGCTGTTGTTGCTGCTGTTGTTGAATTCGATTGTAATTAGACTGCTGCAATTGTTGTTGATGCTGTTGTTGTTGGCTATACTGTTCTCTAATTTTATTTTCCTGTTGTTTAAATCTCTGTTGCTCAATTTGTAATCTTTGACGTTCTTGATACTGTTGTTCCTGTTGATGTTGAAGCTCCTGTTGACGATATTGTTCACGTTGTTTAAGTTCTTGATATTTTTGTTTCTCATGCTCTTGTTTTAAAATTAATTGCTGCTGCTGATGCTGTTGTTGATAACGTTGATGCAATT